>JASJUY010000016.1:0-445901 GCA_030347605.1 Trichosporon sp. DN520
GGCGGTCGCGCTCTCGCGGCTTGGCTACGGAAGCAATTAACTAGTATGACCGTGGGAAAATGGTAGTCGTGCGAGAGAAAATCAGCGAGTCGACGCGTTGGTTGTTACAATCGGTGCCATTGTGCACACGCAGAATTGTGAAGATCGGGACTGACAGGAAGCGACACGTACACCCTTGTCGCCGACTCATCAGCGATTCGCTGCTCGGCCCTCCCTGTTATACATAACACAGCGCCTGCCTGTTTGAGTGTCGGACGACGACTCTGCTTCAGCAAATGGGAGTGACCGAAGTTCGCCTTCTCACGGCGAGAGCAACTTCTGCCATCGGCCAAGGCACCAAACGATCAAGGCATGCCTTGCGAGGTGCGCGACGATTCGCGCGATGGGCCCCTATTGACCAAAGTCGAAGTATCACCGCCACCGGTCATCCGGCTGGATTACGGCCACACATGGCGGGCATACAGCGAAAGTGGTGCTCGAGTTCAGACAATGGAGTTCTCAGAGACGTCGGGCATGCCTCCCGGCAATACAAGCCTTCGGCGCGGCTGAAAGCAGCTCAGTACCCGCAGCTGCGGCCGAACGCGACTAGGTAAACGCTCTTTGACGATCAACACGACAGACGTGGTAGCCCCGGACGGATCGAGGACGGGAGACGAAGCAGCCGGTCAGCTGTGCCTCAGTATTAGGGAGCGACTGCGTTGTCAACGTCCGGCATTGCTGCCATGTTTGCTGCTGTGCGCCGCTATTCAAGAACTGACCGTAACAGCCTTAGCTACACGCGATTCCGATCAATTGGACATCTCTACACCTTGCACCGCAGCACCCGCATCCTTCTGGACTCAGATGGGATCACGTCCACCGAACGCGTCGGTCGCCTGCGGCGCCTAAGCCTAAGAAACGAGATCGAC
The DNA here is from genome assembly GCA_030347605.1 of Trichosporon sp. DN520. Lineage (NCBI taxonomy): Eukaryota > Fungi > Basidiomycota > Tremellomycetes > Trichosporonales > Trichosporonaceae > Trichosporon > Trichosporon sp. DN520. Next base: position 909 of record JASJUY010000016.1, read on the forward strand.
ACCAATGATTGATGCTCCGGCATCGCGTGGTCAGGCCAATTCAGATCGGCCGTGCTAAGAGCGAAAGGAGACTCTTGGCTTGTTGTATCCAGAAGCTAGAATGACGCACAGTAACGCAGCTTTGGAGCCTTTACAGCCGGCAATACGATGCATCGGGGCCGAGCCATAGTGTCGAGCTGATGGCATCACGGCGGGTGACATGTAATCTGACTCCGCCGGCGGTCGAGCCGCCTGATTGGCCGATGCGATCGGCCGAATCGCTATCTGATAAAAAACAGGCCCGCGTTGTCCCGCTGGACAATCCGACTGATTAAACCCTTCCAGCCTTCCATCTCTTCCTCACGACTCTTACCACTCCCACACTTTGTCTGTCGATGCTCTCACCATGGTCAAGGCAGCATCGCCACTCGCGGCGTCCGCCGTCTTGATCTCCCTCGCCTCCGTCACTCATGCTGCGTACATCGACGGCCCCGGGGAGTGTTTTTCGGCGTGCCGGCTCCCGCTCGATATGGTCCGATTCGCTGATATGGGAGGGATCGCGACGTGGCCTCGCAAGATCGCTTCGACCCAGTACATGACGTCCTTGGTCGCCTGCATGGAGAGCTACTGCTCGCCAGAGGAGGCTTACGCCGGCTGGAGCCGCCTCGCCAAGGTGCGGGATCTCGACGCACCAGGCACGCCGCTTCCCTCCCTTGCAGAGATCCTCGAAGCCGTACCGGACGATCCGCCGACGATAGATGCTGTTGCTCAGCGTGGAGCCGTCTTTAACAGCACGATATGCGTCTCACGCAACAACTTTGACGCCGGCTTCCGGTCAGATGTGAGTTGCTTTGAGATACCTAAACCGGTGGCTGACCTAAGACGGAATTCGCGCATCAGCTCTACCTGCACAACTTGTTTGGGCAGTGTATGTACGCACTCGCCGCGGCAATGACTCTGATCGGTTTCGGAAACCGTCTTCTGGCGCTTGCGGCTAGGCGAGGGATGGTAACGTGGACCGGTAGTGTGTTGGAGCCCTGGCCCCGCGTCTACGCATGGTACCGACGTTACATCGGCACACCGGCAATGTTCGGCTATCGCAACGCGCAGCCGTGGGGTATGCTCACGATTCCAACACGGCTCCAAGCACTGCTCATCTTCGTTTACGTTGCGCTCAACGTCTTTTTGGGCTGCTACGGATACAACACCTTCGATGACAACCTGTTCTACCTCGGGCGGCGGGATTCTCAGCTTGCACGCTACGTGGCCGACCGGACAGGCATCATGAGTTTCTACAACATGACGCTGCTGTGGCTGCTGGCGGGACGGAACGATGTTCTCCTTTGGCTCACCGGCTGGTCCTATCCTTCGCTGAACTTGTTCCATCGATGGACTGCACGCGTTGCCACCGTGCAAGGCTTCGTCCACTCAGCCGCATACATCTACCTGAAGTGGGGCAAGTTCTGGGTGAGGATGAACAAGCGTCACTGGTGGAGCGGTTCGTGTGCAATGCTAGTCATGGCAGCGCTCATCCCACTGTCGATCCTGCCGCTGCGTCGGCGTGCATACGAGGTGTTCCTCGTACTGCATATCAGTCTGAGCGTGGGCCTGCTGGCGCTGCTTTGCATTCACACGGACAGATTTGGATACGACCCGTTCGTATGGGCCTGTGTCGGTATCTGGACCTTTGACCGCGTTCTCCGTCTTCTGCGCGTCGCCATCCTGAGCTACCGAACGCTCGGTGCGCGAAATGCTATCGGCGTCCTCACAGCTCTGAAGCCAGGGCTCATGCGTCTCAGTGTCGACACGAGTGTGCCGATCTCGCCCCGTCCCGGCGACAACTACTTCCTCTACTCTCCTCACAGCTTGGCGCCCTGGGAGAACCATCCGTTCACACTCGCCAGCTGGGAGGAGCGTGCCGGTCGCACAACGCTACACTTCCTCATCGCTCCCCAGGCAGGTTGGACTGGCCGCCTGCGACGTCGTATCGAAGCAGCCGCTACCAAATTGGGCGATGAGTCCGCCCTGATGGCCACCGTGCCTCAAGTCCGCCTTCGCATCCTGCTCGAGGGGCCGTACGGCAACAGTCACCCCGTCGATGACTACGACCACGTCCTGCTGGTGGCTGGAGGCAGTGGTATCGCCGCAATCCTGCCCTACATCTTCGCTCTGGGACGGGCGCCTCATAAGAGGGGCGGTCGACGAATCACCGTGCTGTGGACGGTGCGCAACGCAGCGTATGCGGTGGACGTCTTGTCTCACGAGCTATCGCCGGAGCGGACAGCGCACATCGGCCTTCAACTGTACCTGACGCAAGAGGAGCCGGCCGACGCACGAGCATTCCTCAAGAATCCAGACGTCACCCTGGATAGCAAATATGGCGCTATCAGCCTACGCCAGCGAGGGGAGCAGAGTCGCCCCGACGTCTCATTCCAGAGAGGTCGGCCGAACTTGCGTGACGTGCTTGCGGAACAGCTGGTAGCCCTTGGCACAGAGCAGCGGCTGGCAGTGCTCGCGTGTGGACCGGGTTCGATGATGGACGATCTTCGTAGCACTATCGCGGAGGCCTACGGCTCTCCATTGCTTCAAGCTGATCCATCGAAACTAGAATACTGGTTAGAGTACTTCTGATCATAGAGTTGTCTTATAGAATGTCTGTCACGTGTAATGCTACTGTTGTTTCCTAGTCCAAGATGTCGTTCTGCACTCTGAGCATCGGCTCATGCGCAGTTCGCCTCCTGCCCGTTGTCCGTGACACGTAACATCTACTCACCCATGGAGCAGAGGCTGATCGAGAAGGTTGAGCATGAGTTTCGACATCGGCTGATGCGAATTTCGGGCAGGTCGGCGAAGGCACAATTCACCGCTGCTCAGCTAATTTGGGAGCTAAATCTCTGCTGACTGAGCGAGATCTCGACGTTCCAACGGAAAGTATTCGCCGCAAATCGCCGCAGTCGCCTTATCTGATAAACACCGCGTGCGCACTGATTGAGTGATCAGTACGTTTGGTGGGCACGGTGTATCAGTCTTCGGCCGTCTCGGCCCCGATGTATAAACGGTTGTCGCGAGCTCCTGTCAGCGCGTTTTTCCCTCTTCCCCTCTCGTAACTTCACCATGACCATGGCGTCCCTAATCAAAAACGTAGTCGTCGTTGGCGGCTCGTACGTTGGAACAGTGAGTATAACGATGTTTCTTGTAGCAGCGCTGACCTCAGAACACGGCCAAGGAGCTGGCTGCTGTACTTCCGAAAGGCTACAGGGTATGCAATACACTGTCAATGACGCTGACAATAGGTACTCCTGGTCGAGCCTCACACCCACTTCCACCACCTCTTCGCCTTCGTAAGCCTCTCCACTGACCGATCTGACCCCAGCCCCGCTTCGCCGTCCTCCCGTCGCACGAGCACAAGGCCTTCATCCCCTACCGAGTGTTCGATGAGGGTCTCAACGCCGTAGTGCGCGCAAAGGTGCTTGCAGTCCACCCTGACCATGTCGTTCTCGACCGTCCATGGGAGGGCTCCGAGCAGCTTCCATTTGCCTACCTGGCCATCGCGACCGGCACTCGCCTGACGCCGCCAGGCTCGATGGAGGCTGAAGAGAAGCTCCCCTCGGTGCTCTACTTCCAGGACTTCCAGAAGCGAGTCCTGTCCGCGTCCTCGGTGGTGATCATCGGAGGCGGCGCTGTGGGCGTGCAGATGGCGACTGATCTCAAGGAGCTGTACCCGGACAAGAAGGTGACGCTGGTGCAGTCGCGCGATCGCGTGATGCCAAAGTTCCACCCGCTTTTCCACGACATGATCATGCAGCGGTTCTCCGAGCTCGGCGTCGATGTGATCACGAACAACCGGGTGGTCGTGCCCGAGGGCGGATACCCGACGGACGGATCGACCTTCACGGTCAAGCTTAGGGATGGACGGGAACTCGAGACGCAGCTCGTCATCCCCGCGACTGGGCAGACTGCCAACAACGAGCTCGTACGCACCCTCCCCGACCAGATCAATCCCGAGAACGGCTTCATCCGTGTCCGACCCACTCTTCAGCTGAAGGATTACCCCAACATCTTCGCTGTTGGCGACATCGCCGATACGGGTGCGCACAAGGCTGCTCGGCCAGGTGCTGCCCAGGCTGCTGCGGTCGCGAAGAACGTCCGTGCCATGATTGAGGGCCAGGCACCCACGGAGAAGATCAACATTGAACCTGCAGCCATTCATCTGACCCTGGGATTGGTGAGTTGCCAGCTCCTCGACCGACCGCTGACGGCCAGCAAAAGAATATCGTTTTCCGCAACCCGTCTGCCGAGGGTAAGGAGCCGTCCTTCCGCTGGCGTGATGAGTAAGTAATCCAGCTGGTCAGCAACTGACATGCAGCGGTCAGGAGGATATGAACATTGCGAGCGTTTGGGAGAGGCGTGGCGTGCGTGTCAACTGCCTCGACGATTACCGACTCTAGCAGTGACCCTAGTAACCCGATGCCGTGCACTGTCAATGTAGAGATCTTGTGAAGTCGGAGCAATGGTCATCACCAAGCAGACCGTGCTTACGCAGGACGCGAACAATTTCATATCACACATGTAATCTTTAGCTTGCCGCGGAGAGTTATATCAGAGATACCAGGCCTCTGCGGCTGCTGGCTGTACATGCGCATCGTATGAGATCTTTGCCGCCCTCATGCTGAGCGTGATAAGCCGTGGTCGGGGTCATTGCGTGAGAGCGACCCGAAAGTGGTCTGCCAGTCCAAAAGGAATAACGACCGCTATGCCAAAAGAGGGGCAACTATCAACAGATCCACCTTCCTGCGGAATGTTGCACTCTGATGACCGGCCGGAGTTTCCCTAAGGTCCTCAAACCCGTATGATGACAAGTGGGGGACGTCGCACGACTGCCCTCCCTTCAGCCCTCGCTGCAGGAGCCTCGCTGGGACACGTTGAGGCGACCTCGGAGAGCAGAGGTGAGTCACTTGGGCGGTGGCCGTTTGTCATCATGGAAGCTCCGAAGAAGTGCCATGTTAAGAAAGGAAGATATCTGGATCTCAGACGGGGTCTAGTTCACCAGTTATCTCGATCCGGTGGCTGGAGGACGAGCTCGAAGAGCTCCTCTCCAACGCGCTCCCGAAAGTCCGCCTCCTTCTCGAACTTGACGCGAGCCTTCAACTCCTCGATATCCGCGTACCTGCGCCCAAACTCATGCTCGAACATCCAATCCCAGAGGTATCGCACCTTCTCTGCTTTGTTTGTAAAGTGTCGCGCTGGTGTCGGCTCCCACTCCTCGTCTGGGAAAGGTGAGCCACACCACGTATCCCAGCCATCCATGCCGACAAGCGTGATCGTCGCTTGTGGGTGCGCATGCAGGTATGCGAGCGCACTCGTCGCCAGCTGGTTTAGCAGCGTGCTTCGCCAGGGACTCTTGGGGCGTCGGCCGAAATCGTACTGCTTGGCGAGGATGCACACCTCGTGCACTCTATGATCGAGCTTGACTTCCACAACGCCGTCTTCCTGGTCCTCTTTAGCCGTATCGTCCGGCGGTAGGGCTTCGAAGGCAAAGCCGAAGTCGCCCATCCCGCGCTGATCATATCGCAGGTGCAGCACGTTCAGGGGAATGTCTGGAAGCGGACAAGCGACAACGAGATCGTCCTCGGGGTACACTGTAGCGAATCCGGAATCGGGAATGTCGACGTTGAAGATCACGACCTGAAGGTTGGCGGGCTGCAGAACGAAGCGGTGGTGCATGCGCGAGAAAAAGCGGACCGCGTTCGGCTGACTTGCGTCGAACAGCTCGGGTAGATCGATGGGCTCTGCCTTTTCGGACACGTCATAACCCGAACCGGTGCCATGCACGTCGATGTCCATCACGCGCATGTTTGTCAACCTGTTGTCCCAGACGTAGCCGCGCCAGATGTCGACGCCGATGCCCATGTGGATCCGGCGCACGATCGTGTGTTGCAGCAGTTTGCGCTGCACCAGCGCATGCAGCGCAGACGAGGTCAGGCTGAGACTGCGCAGTGTCGCCTCATCTTGACTGACGTAGAGAGCGTCGAGGACGTTATCTAGTATGTGTGGGTAGAATGCGATGTCGATGCTCATATGGACGTTTCCAAGTCGCGGGCTCGGAAGATGCCCGTTAAGTAACCGATTGTGTCTCCCACGGTTGCCTCGATAAGAGCGCTCCGATGACTCTTCCTACCGAGATTCGAAGTTGGGAATGAGGGGCCAGCCTTTCAGATGGACAGAGAGTATATTCATGCATGCAACATGACGATGGACGCTATCATTCGGTGCCGTAGGACGAGTGCTATTTGATGTGCGATCTGTTGTGACGAAGTGTACGATGCATAGATTCAGCTACGGCAGGGACTACTTATATGGAAGTGGCACCGCCGTGGCAGGGCCCGAGAGTATGCTCTATTCATCCAACACGATCGACGTTGCTTTGAGCCACTGCAGCTTGAGGGCAACTTCGCCCTGGAAGAGAGCCCGCTGCGCTATCCCTACAATCTCGCCACCTGCCATCAGAGCAGCCGATAACTGCGCTCGTCAACAACGTAGGGCAATCGCTCGCGCCGTGCCGCACAGGGCAGGCTGAACTGGATCTGTTTGGCGGTCGCCGACAAAATCGCTGATTGACCTGCCAGAGATGGCCGCTGCGCGCTGCGATCAATTGGGAGCCATCACACCCAAACCATCCGGGGTCACGCTCTTACTCGGAGTACCATACATGAGCAACTACCAACTACCTCTATCTCGAAGTAACCCGCACGCAGCGCAGGCGACCGAACGGAACCGTCAGCGCGCTAGCCCGCAACTGGATGACTTTGTCGTGCACGTGATCCTGCCTGGCGCCGCGCCCAACATTGTCACTCTAGCCGAGGTTACTGATCGGTGAGAGCGGAGAGATAAGGGAATGTGTGGCGTTGCCGTGCGAAGTCAGTCGCGCTAGTCAGGAGCTGCGTCAGTGACAATCAACATCTGTTGATATTCCTCTCCATCAAGCTCATTTAACACTCCCATCGTCTTGCGAATGAATCCGCAAACAAACAGCCCAAACTTGAGCGCACGGAGGTCGACGCTGCCGGACTACATGCGCAACTTCCCCCGCACCGACTGGGAAGGCGTTGTATTCGGTGACATCGTGTTGGACAACGACCTGCTAAGGCGCTGCGCATGGGCCGCACGTGAAGCAAGCCGACAATGGGCCTCTGATCGCGAGGGTCGTAGCATTGACGACGCAGTGTTCACTCTGGCCGTTTTTGACAAAGTGGAAGAGATGTAAGTTGATCCACCGCGGGGTGGCAAACTGTTGCTTATACCCTCAGCAACTCCAAATTCCGATTGAAGCGCGCGATGGCTGTCACACACTTTTCAGGTCCATACCCGTACACGAACCCCACCATAGACGCGTGGATAGCACAAACAGATCGCCTCATACAGGGGTCGTATCGACTCGTAAGCTCAAGCTGAAGGCGTCGACACTGACTCGACTTGGCGTGCGCAGATCTCCGCTCGCGCGATCCCTCACGCCAGCCTCCTTCATTCGAGCAAGTTAAACAGTTCTGCCGCCCGGCGCTAAACCACCAGTGGCAGTTGGTCGCGGACTCTTACGGGACCTGGAACGGCCGCGACCGCGGTCAGATACCCATCGGGGTCCTTGGCCGATTCCCGATCGACCGCTCCAACATTCCGCTCGTGTGGGCTTTTACGCCCGAAATTCAGTTCCACGACGAGGAGCTGGAGGCGGGGGTCGACATGACGCCTTCTTTGATGTGGGCTGATGGGCGTGAAGCAAGCGAGGCAGAACTTGCCGAAGTGCGAAAGACGCCGAGGTGGACCGAATTGCTTGAGCGGCTCGAGGCTGAGGATCGCCAAGCCGTGCTCACCAAGTTGAGTTCATCTCAGACAGAGAGCGTGGATACGGCGCACAGGCGACCACACTGTGTGGACAAAGCAGTACAGACTTCTCCGGTCGCGTTCGTTGGCGAGGATCTTGATGCGGCTGAGTGGGACGACGGCCGTGTGAACGAGCCGAAGCGGCTTGCGCTATGAATCGGAAGGCTCTGGGCTGAGGGGCTGGTTTGAGCTCTGGGATACAGTCGACGGCGTCCTCTTCATGAGAGCATCGAGACCGTCAGGTGCCCAACTCGAGTGGAGCATTCGGACGTGGATTTCTGCCGCTATCGTCAAAGCCGCCGCCGCTATCGACATTGTCATAGTCGCGGTCACCGCCGTTCACGCTGTGGTCATGTTTCCCTTGTCGAGGCCAACTTCTTCCCTTGCTTATGTTAGTCTGCGTCTGTGCCACATCAGCCTCCATCCGTCTCTTCAGGGCAATTCTTCGAGAGGCTTAGGAATTATAGCCGTGCGTCTTGAAGCTGTTGGCGTGATGGCCCCCTTAGTAGCATTGAGTATAGCAAGCGGGATGAAGTGAAATTTGACGAGATTCTTAAGATGTTGAGCGTAAGTCACCTTGGCCGACATCTCTCGGTCAGTAGCAGCACGGAAGCGCAAAGCCGAATGATGAACGTAGATCCTCAGAGATCTCAGAGACGAAGAGCGAGTGCTGGCCGATGTAAGTTGTGGGGCGTTGTCCATCGTCTTGCTGCGGTGGATGTCGGAGCATCGGAATCGAAAATGTCCAGAAAACGACTGGCAGTCACATAAATGTTCCCGGGGTCGCTCGGTGTCCGCTGAGTCGGCAAGAAGTCATTGGCGAAGTGGGAGAAGCTTAGGAGGATTCAAGTTGGAGGAAGCCAAATGTCGAACAACCGAGGACCCGGCGTGCTCCAGTCGGACTCAGGGAGGGACCGCGGTGCTGGTCTGAAACCCGCTCTGCCAATCAAGCAGCGCAAGAGCAGTCCATACGCAGCAATTTTGACGGAGGAAATGAATGAGGAGTAAGATAGATGGAAAGGAAAAGGTGGGATCGTCGTAAATAAAGTGGATAACGCAGTTAAGGGTACGAGAGTCGTCTGCCACGTCGATATAGACTCACTTTGACCGCCAGGGTATACCCAATCCGCTGCACTTCTCGTCGTCTTGGATGTCCTTTGCTAGCCGCATCCTGGAGAGGGAGGGAGTGCTGCAAACGTGAATCAGCAGCATGTAGACAGTGGCGACCAGAGCGACAATTTATCTGGGCCAAAAGTTTGGGACAACAGCGGCACAGTCGCCCTCGCGATGTCAAGCGTCTTTATCCATGCCGACGTTTCCACGAGGTATGCAGTGGAATTAGTCTCTGTGTAGCAACGACTACGCTTTCGCCGAAAATGTCGTAGCTGAGGTACTGCGCATTGCGCTTCGGGCAATGACAGTGCTGAATGCAGCCGTTTGTTGTGCGTAGAGGAGCTTGTTTGTTTGACGGAGGGGGAGGGTGATTCTGCAGAAATTGATCCCTCGTGAAAAGGGGCAACAAACTGGGTCGTGGGAACTATTTTTTCCACCAATCAAGCGGACAGCGTGCAGTATGCTCCCTCTTGCACGTCCCGGCACTCAATATTTAATGCATCATCTATGTGACGGACTCGCTCGGACAGTGGTTGTCATGCTCTGAGCTCTCTGACGAGGCAAACGCGCACACATCCGTATCTTCTAAGGAAGGGGTCTGGCGATGACAGCTGGAATCATGCTGATGGCATGGGTGTCGATGGTCGAGACAGCGCTGTAGCTAGCTGAATGGGGCAGCTATCTATGCTCTATGATTGCGCCTGTGTGGCCCGAGCCTCGACGATGCTTTAAAGCGGGTGCCAGGAAGGAGCTTCATGGCGCGACCTCTCGTCGACGTTCCTGTGACAGGCTTGCGACGAGATTCGCCCCAACGAATAGCGGCCAAGATCACACTGACATGGCAATGTCGCTTAAGCTTTATCCTAGCTCAAGTCGAGCCTGGAGCCTGATATCCAGACCGCCCATCGGTTACCGCCCCGTGCCACCGCAGAGGAAGGAGCCTTTCCGTTCCTCTGTGAGGATAATCCCGCGGCATTCTGTGGAGCCTCGGCCGTGATCGATCGGGCCCATCATGTATCGACCATGAGACGGTACAGCTCGTCGCCTTGTATCTCACGGAAGCACGCATGTGAGAGAAAAGCGATGCGTTCCACAAAGTCGACGTGCATGTCGAACACGACCTCAGAGGCCCAGGTGATGAGACGGTCCTCATGCACTGCCTGCCACGTGGATTGGAATGCGAAACCGCGCCGTCGGCGCTCGAGTCCCACGATAGCGATGGTCAGCCCCGGGTGCAGTTCGAGCTGGTCCTCGGCCCAGCGCATGATGTTGTTGAGTGTCGAGAACACAATGGCACGGTCACGCGGGCCGAGATCTGTCCCAGCCGCGAAGAAGGGCGACAGATTGATCGTCAGGTGTGCATTGCCGCACGGTTCGAGGTCGAAGAAGGCCAGCGATGCGGCAATGTGGGCGTCGATGCACAGCACATTGTGTACTTTCGGAAGCAACACTGGTGGGCAGTGCATAGGCTCGGCGTAGCTGAGCACCTGGATGAGTGCTCGTAACGACGGCGCTAGCGGCACTGCTCGCTGTCCATACAGGCGCAGGTAGCGCGGGCGGCAGTTGCGGAGAAAGGCCGCACAGGTGCCGCGGCCAGTGTCCTCGCCCTCGTATGGGAAGACGTCGATGGTCTTCACCTCACGGTTTCCGCGCTTCCACTTCTCGCGCCAGACCTGGTAGTAGCAGCTGCATGGGCGGGTGCCGGAGACGACCATGTGGGCGGCGAGCTTGCGATCGACAGCGACCAACGCAAGTCGCCCAGTCGCGCGCAGGGCCGAGAGTGTGGGCACATCGTCGGCGGCGTGTACGTACCCGACGATCTCGTCGAAGAGATGTGGATAGAAGCGGATGTCGAGCATGGCACTCGGTCCTCTGCGGTGAGATTCGTTAAGCAGTGTTTGTACAACGAGGAGTGAAAGTGGGGAGGGGGGGGGGGGGGGGGGGTTAAAATAACACACGGTGACAAAAGAAGCGCCGCTCAAGTATAGTATGAATCGGGGACTGGGCCAAGTTGCCGAGGGGGCGCCCGTTCCTGGCAAATCTCGGTAACCGTCCGACCTCCGATGCTCTGCTCTGCGCGGGAATGCGGGCAGGGCAGGAGCGGAATCGGGGCGGGTGAGTGGCCTGAGTGGGGCGCCGGCCGCAGACGGAGGCGAATACGACGGACGATATGATGCGATGCAGATCTGTCTGCTGATCGCATCAGAAGATCGCTCTATGCATGTGCGTGGGCGTGGACCGAGTAACTCTGCTCGCTTCTCGATGACGCCAAGAACCAAGGTACCTCTCTTCCTTATTCCAGACTTGCTCTCTTGGCACAAACATCGCTTAGCGACCACTGACGCAAGTGATTCCATCATGGGCACCGTTCCCGTTGCCAGCGGAGAATAGTTATGCCCACCCCTCACCACGATCTCTAGAACGGATGCATAATCGTCCGACCAAGACAGGCGTCTATTTTACAAATGGCCGCCGCTCATTGCAATCTAAACTGGAGCGGCGGCTACAACGGCGCCCGACTCGGTAGCGAATCGGTCGCAACAAGACGGGATGGCGTCGAAACACCCGGCCGGCTCACGACCCCTCTATTCTACACTGTACAGACTAAAAGTGTCCGCGCCAACGCACTCCTTGTAGTCCTCCTCAGAGACGATAGAGATGCGCTTCTGCAGTCGCAGGATCTCGTCATCGTTGAGTGGCGTGCACTTGGTCTTCTGCGCATAGTGGGGGCCACATGTCCATCCCATGCGCGCATAGTGCAGGAACACCAGGTCCCACAGGTATTCGAGATTATGAGCCAGGTGGGCATCTGGCGTCTGCTGGATCGGCCACAGCTGGAACCAGTGTTCGCTCCATTTTTCGGTACCGACAAGCTTCAGGTGGGCGTTCGGATGCCGGTGCAAATAGGAGATTGCGCTCACGACTAACGAATTCAAGAGGCCGCGCTTCTGATCCGGATTCTCTAGCGGATCCTGTGTCGTCGCTGCGGCGGACTTTGGCGTAAAGAGGATGACGACATCGCGAGCGGGTGACGCGGGATGCTGATGATGTTGGTGGACGCTTTCCATGCACACGTCCTGGTCGCCCCAGAGCACTTCGAAGAGCCCAACGTTGTCCCCGTAGCGAATATTGATGACGTTGTTGACGTTTGGCACAAGCTTGACCTTGACTCCAGAGCTGAAGAAGTAGTATGCCTCGGTGAAGTGCACGACCGTGCTGGCGCCGCAGGCATCGCCCGTGAACCCCTTGCTGTCAAAGAGGCGAACAGTGTCCGGCGCAGAGGCATTGACGTAGCTTGCGATAGCGTCCTCGGCTTCGCAGGACTCAAAGTCACGCCGCTTAGCGTTGAAGTTGCAGACTGGGTGAAAGTTGAAGTGGTGCACGTCCACAACTCGGGCCCGCGTGACCCCATGTGAGGACAGCTGAAGGCGACCCCAGCGCGTGCTCACACACATGTCATGCCCCTTGCCGCGGACCACGAGATGAGAAGCGAGCTTCCCGTCGATGATGTCTTGCACTGCGGGTGACGTTTTGCGCAAAGTCAGAAGCGTGTCGACTGCTCGCATGCGGTACAGCTCATCGACGATTTCGTCGAAAACATGCGGAAAGTACGCAATGTCAATCATTTTGGCGAGTGTTGATGTCTGGCGATGGCGATGATAGTTTGCCGCTCGTTGTGTTGTTGTTGTTGCTTGCTGCAGACATGGGATTCGCTGAGCGTTGTGGTCTTAAAAGTTGAGGAGAGTGCGCAAAACATGGTTGTGCATGTGCCCAAAGTCCGGCGCGACTCGAGCGTCCGTCGGGGGTCTGGGTGCGGATCAGCGCGAAGGCGAGCGCGAGCTTGGGTCGGGATTTGTAGAGGGCACGGTGGGCTGGGCTTTTGGATGGTAAGAGAGTGAGTAGCTGCATTGGTAATGGGCCCGCACTGCGCTATGACATTTGTCGGCATGTTGCGGGATTTGTAATGCTCGGCAACAATCGGCAGCGAACCGTTCTCCCGCCCCCTAGTCCCAACAATCGCGCATGTTCAAGTTGTATCCATGTGCTGTTGAGGGCGAGCGAGCATCGCTAGCGTTCGTTGCTACCGAGCAGCGGCAAGGATCGCAAAGAGTGGTATGTTGCGAACGGCAGAAGTCGCAGGCCGGAGGATGACAGACAATATGGAGCTCCACCGGCTATCACACCAAAAAAACACAGATCTTATCACGGCTTACGCCCACCCTGGGGCCGACCGGACCTGCACCGATGATCCCTTCATCCGATCCATCTCTGCATCTGTGACGTAGGATTCATGAGTGCTCACAAACACACAGAATGCCCCAGTCTTCTGACTTGTGCGCAATCGCGTGATAAGCGGAGGCTGTATCGTGCAACCTAATTTGCCGGGTATGTCACGCCCGAACAAGCAGCGCTCGTCGTAAGCGTGCCCTCCCTCTGACGATGTGACACGGAAGGGGTAGCGGCAAGCCAAGCATCACTGGTATCTCCCACCCACTGGTACCAGCAATCGCTCTCGTGCATCATGCTTTCCCCGCATCGCTCGTGATGGCCACGGACCACCCGGCCGACTGCACCTGCGTGTGGTGCAGCCTCAAGCGCGACCTCGAGAATGCGTACAAGCCCGCACCGGGACCGACCGCGGTCCAGAAGGCCGACCTGATGACGACCCACCCGGCCAACTGCGACTGCGTCTGGTGCAATGTCGCACGGCAAGTGACGGCTGGAGGCAATACGGACATTGCGGATGTACTCGCAAGTCAGTGGCTGTGACTCTCATGTGCTGATGGCAGTGACGAAGAATGCTCCCAAGGAGGAGAAGAAGGCCGAAGCAGCTCTCAAAGCGGATGCTGCCAAGGCAGCTAAGGCAGCTCCCACGGCCGACCCCCCCAAGACAGTCGCATTTGCCGACCCTCCCAAGGCTCCCAAAATCGAACCCGCAGCGACTGCGGCGGCGACAGCAGCGACAGCCGACGCTGACAAGCCGCCAGCGCCGCCAAAGCTTTCGCTCCTGAAGAAAGCTCCGCCCACCAAGAAGGAGAAGACGCCGAAACCTCCCAAGGAGAAGAAGGAGAAGACACCGAAGCCGCCTAAGCCGCCCAAGGACGACAGCGCAAAGCAGGAGGCTGCGGCGAAGAAGAAGTCCGACGCGGAGGCAGCCAAGGCGTATAAAGCTGAAGTCAAGGCTTTGAAGAAGGCAGCTGCTGATGGCAAGAAAGCAGCGGCGACTGCCGCCAAGAAAGCGGCAGCTGAGGCGAAGGCGTCCGCTGCCGCCACCAAGAAGGAAGAGGCCAAGGCGCAGAAGATTGCTGATGCAGCAGTGCGGCGAGGATCGAAGTTGTACAAGAGGCCACCCGCTCCGGTGGCTGCGGCATGATTCGGCTGTAGGATGGGTTGTACGATATGTATGTGTACGTGGCTGGCAGCAACGGCAAGCCCAGTCCAATCTTTAACTTCTTCTTCTACGATACATTCAGAACCGGACTACAGACTTATACAAACGCTAGCTTCAACTTGGCATCTAGCCACCGCCGAACTCCTTGCCGCGGCGGATCTCATCGAAGCAGACAGCAATGCCGGCCATGAGCGCGACGTCGACGCCAGGAGCAACGGTGAAGAAGTAAGTCTGGTCGTCGTAGGCGCCAGGCTTAACGGTCATGCTCTTACGCGAGACCTTGGCGACGGCCTGAGTAGGCTGGTGGGTCGAGGGGTCAACGAACGAGAGGACAGCTCCATCGCCACCCCAGTCGCCGTTGAGCTCCAGCGTCTGCCTGTCGCCGGAGGGCGAGACGACGTCGCTGAGGATAACCTTGGCGCGGGCGCCGCCGTTGGCCTTGGACTCGTCCTCAACCTTGAAGAGCTGAACGCCCTCACGCTTTCCGACCATCGAGTCGTGCATGGTGAAGATCTTGTCGTGGATCTCGTACAGCTGGTTTCCGGCAGCATCGATGACCTCTGAGGCTGTCAGCTCTTGAGCCTTGCAGCCGAGCGCCACTTACCCCTCTTGTTGGTGACCGACTTCTTAGCCTTCAGGGTCACGACGGTGGCGCCGTTGGTGTCTGTGATAGCATAGTCGGTCGGCGCGTCCGCGTAGAGGTTCTTGCGGAGCACAAGCGTCACGGGCTGGGCGTTGACGACCAGCTCTTGCCAGACGACGATCGGCGGGTTGACGGGGACGAGCTGCACTGATTCAAAGGCGGCCATGGTTGCGGTGGTGTGAAGGGGCGAAGAAATGCAGCTGGTCAGTTATATACACCCTGTGAACCAAGCATGCATAAGACAGCTGCAGCGCACGTAGTCCCCTCTGCTGTGGACTGCTTGTCGCTTCAGCAGCTAGGCGGTAGACTGCTGACGTCAAAAACGGTGTATTCCACCAGGTTCGATCATTCGATCGGCATCTCATGACTGCCTGTGAAATTGGTCGTTACGTTGCTTGATGTGAACAGCTTCCGAGATGCTTGTACGACAGCCGCGAGCCCCGACCCGCTCATGGCCCGACCTCGCGATCGACGGACAATCCGTCAAGCTAACCGAGGAAACGAGAGTGTGCGAAGAGACCGAGACTCCGCAGCGGAGTTCCTGCGCGGGAGCAACGCGACACCGACCGCCAAGCCGTGATAAGGTGCAGCAGATACCGAGCCCTTTGCATAGGAACAGATTAGTCGCTGGCGTACAACAGCTGAGCTCTCCGACTCGGAGCAGAGTGAGAATCAGCCGAGTGTCGGAACGGTTCGGTGATGTCATCACTGGAACTTTGGTCCAGGCGGACACCAAATCAGAAGGTCAAGAAACGTCGCAAAAAGGGCACCAACTGGGATTTGAACCCAGGACCACCTCCACGAGGACCGTTCGTCCGGATCTGATGAGAACCCGAAGGAGGTATGATAGCGACTACACCATTGATGCCTCAGCGTGTTCTGCTGGAGAAGAAACCACGTGGCTGATGACCGTGTTCGTGCCTGCGATTTCTCGAGATACAGTCAGTAATGGCTTAGGACTTGCACTTGGGGGCTGAGCGCAGTGGCGACCGTGGACAAAACTATGAGGAGTCGGGTCTGTCGTAGAGAGACGCATGGTCGATGTGGTCGAAGAGGGCGCCGTGTGCCACATCGGGCGCAACACATGGATGATGATGATCTCGCGGACGTTGATCTGCGGGTGGAGGCCATCCATCTGACACGCACTGAATACAAGTTCCGACCTAACCAGCTCATGGGTCCATCCAAGCCGGCGCCGGAGGCCGCAGGCCTCACGTCAGCGCAGGCTGACTTCGTTGTGCAACGCCTGGGGCCCGTGACTCTCGAGAAGGACATGAGCTGGGGCGACTTCGACAGCACAGTGCTGCACGTTGGTAGCGAGACCGGACCGGCCGTCGTCAAGGCGTGCGGGGACGGAACGGGTCGACATCACTTCAAGCGAGAGCTCGCAGCGTTCCGATCTGGCACCGTGCAACGGCTAGGCTCACGAGCGGCGAGCCTCCTCCACGTTGACGAAGCATTGGGAGTCATGCTGCTGAGCTTTGTGCCTGGGACGCTGGTGTTTGGGTCATCTCACCAGCTCGATGCCAACACGCACCGCAAAGCCGGCCAACTGCTTCGACTGATACACTCGGAGCCCTCTATCGATGCCGAGTGGGACACAAAGGCCACGCGCCGCGCGCTAGCTTGGCTGGAGGGCGAACATCGCATTCCGCAATCTGAAGCCAATGCCGCCCGCCGGATCCTCGAGGAGAGAATCGCGAACCCGCGCGCGGTCGAAGTGGTGAATACTCACGGAGACTATCACCCGCGCAACTGGCTCCGTGACGAGGACGGGACAGTCAAGGTCATCGACTGGGGTCGATATGAGAGGCGTCCGGCATTCACCGACTTCGTCCGCTGCGCAAGCCAGGAATGGAAGGAGAAGCCAGAGCTTGGGGTTGCCTTTGCTGATGGCTATGGTCAGGATCTGCGGGATACAGACGACTGGAAGGTGGAGTACCTCCGGCAGGCTATCGGGACGGCATGCTGGGCGCCTACTATAGGCGACGAGAAGTTTGAGCAGCAGGGGCTGAGGATGGTGACTGAGGCACTGAGATTGCTCAGCCGCCTGACTGCGAAGTACAGCGATTGAGTGGCCACAGTGAAGAGGAGGGCATCATGCATCTCACATGAACAACAATTCTTCTCGTCCTCGTCGTCTACGACTTCTGAGCATCATGTGAAGCGATGCGCAGCATGAGAGAACAGAGGGTCGTCCGCACCGGTGACCGCTCACTCATTACGTGTAGCTTCCTCCTCAACCTCACTGACACCATACGCACAAGCAGCGGGCTGAGCGCGTCGACGACGGGCTTTGTCGGTAGGTAAGCAGTTGGCTAGCTTCATGCGAGTGCTCGTGAGCACTTTTCATGGGCAACCTCTCGTTCTGAACGCCGCAACGACAAACAGCCAGATATCGAATGGGCTTCTCCAGCTGATCAGAACATCAGTACTCTCCTGCTTTGGAGCACATCTCAGAACCCATGCCACTGCCTCTCTGAGTTGCTGCGTGGTCGAAATGCGCTCGGCGCCGTCAGCAGCCCGCTCGGCGCCATCGTCAGCAACGAGCTCATCACACCGATGGTGAAATGGTATCATGCGTCGTTGCCAAGCGGACTCGACGCGGTGGGGGTTCGATTCCCTCTCGGTGTATGACTCCGTCTGCCTTGCCTCGAGACAGACATAGGGTCCTCTTTTGCACGCGAAGGGGAGACTTGAGAGGTTCGTGAGGAGGTTCTGACGGAGAACTGAGCCCACCGATGTGCATTCCCTGCTTTCGTCCAAAACCACAGGCTGCACCATCGGGTCTTCGCCGTCTACCCAGCTGGCTTCTTTCCTACGCGCATAAGCTTCTGTGGTGAGCTGGGCTATCACGGCCGGCCACTGATGCGCCTTGGAGTCTCCAGACAAGAAGGACACCCCCGGCCGCCAACATGCCTCTTAATGGCACTTGCTGCACTTCGCATCGCAGCTGATGACGGAACTCGTCGCTGAAATGAAGCCTTATCTCATAAGCAAGCTTGCCCCAGCCTTCCCGTAGCCGTCTTCGGACGTTCTCGTGGTGTAGTGGTTATCATACTCTCTTAGGGTGATCTAACACCTTGAGCTTTGTCTCCACTGAGTTCCGAACCCGGAATTCCAGAAGTGGGAGTGGCCCCGGGTTCAAATCCCGGCGAGGACCGTTTTTGTGCTCTTCTCGACTTGTTATGCATGCAGGAAGGTGAGAAAGTTGAGGTGCGAGCTCGAGGGATGAGTTGGAATGTCGTGCGGAAGAGGATGGTGGTTGGTCGCGGCGGTGGAGGTGGAGGTGGCGTTCTTGGAGATCTGATGGGGAAGGAACTCGTTCAGCGGTGACTTGCAACGGTCTTGATGTCTGCTGGAGACAGATAGAGCGCGGACTCTTCTTGTTGAGACGTGGGCTGCAAGTGAGGGATAACGAAGACTTAGCAAGATGATGTCGTTTGTCGTGTTTGTCCGGGAGTGGAGGTGGAGGCGGGGCCCCATTCCTCCACCGCCAAAACTTTCTTGGCACCTACAGACCACCCAAAACGTCCCCCACCTCTGTCCACCCGCCGTCCGAACAAAAGCAAAAGCTCTGGAACGCTTGCGCGTTCCTGTGTTCTCCGCCAGGGAGTCGAACCCTGCTCTACCGCGATGAGATCTCTACTATGAGAGGCGGTTATACTAACCGATATACTAGCGAAGACGCTGTTATTCCGTGAGCTCAGCTTCGGACACGAGTAGCGGCGCAAAAACTCGACTGAAAATCCATAGCTTGGAGGGTAGGTCCTGGTCTTCAGTTACACGACCCGACTCCGAGAGCCGAAAATGAGTCAGGAGAGTTTTACAAGGAGGGCTTCGAAGGCAAGTTGTTGACGGGTCCTGACAAGGAAGCAGGAAGCGAACAGCCGTTCCATGTTTCATAGCTGTTCCGTAACTCTTAACGGTCTGGGGCACATCATAAGCAGAAGTCTGAACGTACACGAAGCTAGCATTGATCCCATGTATATGAGCCACACCCAACTTGACCGTCTTGTCGGCCGCGGGCAAGGCTTGGCGGCGCACATGTCCGCAACGTCGAGGGGCGCCGAGAGCTCAGCAAGGGGGGTGGAGGTGGGCTGCTAGTCCGCGGCTAAGCGGTGAGGAGTCAGCGGCGGGCAGCGCTGGGCCGGAGTATCGAGAGCCAGAGAGGCTGGGGACTGGGGGGCTGAGGGGATAGGCCCAGAAAGGTCCAACCACGTGACGGCTGCGACTGGGTGAGTGGGCTACATGACTGAGAATCGGACAAGGCCGCCTGGAG
Organism: Trichosporon sp. DN520; assembly: GCA_030347605.1. Taxonomy (NCBI): domain Eukaryota; kingdom Fungi; phylum Basidiomycota; class Tremellomycetes; order Trichosporonales; family Trichosporonaceae; genus Trichosporon; species Trichosporon sp. DN520. The sequence continues at coordinate 20,196 of JASJUY010000016.1, forward strand.
GGTCCCCGGTTAAGGTCAGGCGGCGGGGGCCGGTCACCGGATCGCCCCCTTCCCGGAAAACTCTCCGCGCGTGCCGTTCACCCACCGTACGCTCCACGGCCCCATAAGAGTGCCGCGCTGTTTCTTTCGTTGCTGTCTTCCTCCCCATCACATCACACCTCTTGCTCGCTCACAATGGCCATCGACCAGTACCTCCAGAAGAACCCCGACGACGTCGTCGTCACCTGCGCCCTCCGCACCCCCCTCTGCAAGGCTCGCAAGGGTGCCTACAAGGACGCTACCTACGATGAGCTGCTCCTGGCCACGTTCGAGGCCGCCAAGGAGAACATTGGCGTCAAGCCCGAGCAGATTGACGACATCTGTGTCGGTACCGTCACGACCCCCAACGGCCCCAACACTGCCCGTGTCGCTGCCCTCAAGGCCGGCTTCCCCAACTCGGTCCCCATCCAGGTCATCAACCGCTTCTGCTCGTCCGGTCTCATGGCCTGCTCGGTCATTGCCAACCAGATCCGCAACAAGGAGATTGACATTGGCCTCGCTGTCGGCTACGACAACCTCACCTTCCACGGCGGCAAGAGCTTCGACTTCTCGCCCGAGATCATGAGCAACCAGGAGTGTGTCGACTGCACCAAGCCCATGGGCTGGACCTCGGAGAACGTTGCCGGCGAGTTCAACATCTCGCGTGAGCAGATGGACGCCTGGGCTGCCAAGTCGCACCAGGCTGCGGCCAAGGCCGACGCCGAGGGCATTTTCAAGGACGAGATTGCCCCTGTCCGTGTCCCTCGTGTTGTTGACGGCGAGCGCAAGACCGTCATTGTCGACCGCGACGACGGTATCCGCCCGGGAACGACCAAGGAGTCGCTCGCCAAGGTCCGCCCCGCCTTCCCCCAGTGGCAGCCTGCCCAGACGACCGGCGGCAACGCCTCGCAGATCACCGACGGTGGTGCTTTCGTCCTCATGATGACCCGCCGCAAGGCTGAGGAGCTCGGCCTCCCGATTCTCCTCAAGCACGTCGCGACCGTCCAGGCCGGTCTCGCTCCCCGCATCATGGGCATCGGCCCCTCGATCGCCATCCCGATGCTCTACAAGCGTCTCGGCATCAAGCAGTCTGACATTGACATGTTCGAGATCAACGAGGCGTTCGCGAGCATGATGGTCTACTGTGTCGAGAAGCTCGGCCTCCCCTGGGACAAGGTCAACGTCAACGGAGGCGCCATCGCCCTTGGCCACCCCTTCGGATGCACCGGTGCCCGCCAGGTCGCTACCGGATACAACGCCCTCAAGCGCCAGGGCGGCAAGACGCTCGTCACCTCGATGTGCATCGGCAGCGGCATGGGCGCTGCTGCCCTCTGGATCCGCGAGTGAGCGCGAGTCCGAGTTTAAAAAACGGAACACTAGTGTCTGAAGTATTGGGTCATGCATTGTATAGCACTTAGGCGGCGTCTGCTGCATTCTTTTCGTTCCATTCTGTTGGTGTCGAAAGGCTATGAACTGACCGAGCCAGCGGCTGACGAGATCATGGGCGGAGACTAACCTGCGACACCGTTGTGGGCTGCGAGTGGGCAGTGGCATTCGGCGTTGACCTGCCGAGCTCAGGCACGAGCGATATCCGTGTGGAAACGAGATCGGCGAGATCTAACCCCTTGATCAGCTTCTGGAAAGTCTAGATTTCTAGGAAGGCTAGGAAGGCGGAGAGGGCGCAAGCCTTTCGGTCGGGCAGGCCTGGTAAAGGTGAAAGAGAAGCGTCTGCATGCACTGCAACGTTGCACTGCAACGTCAACGTCGCAGCATCTCCCTTAGCATTAATTTGTCGGAGCACTCTCACAATCGACATTCACACCTCGATCTATGGCTTAGCGGACGAGTGAGCTCTCACCCTGCTGGCCGTAAGCTGACGACAGCAGGGACCCCCTCAGGCAGCTAACATCCTAGAAGTAGACCGCACAAGCACGCCGTTCTGCGTCTCCACACAGCACACCTGTGATGGAACGGACAAGGGACTCAGTGAGCTATATGCCTATCTGACGAGCTGACACTTCAGTCGGCCGTACGCTAGTCGATGTCTTCATTACAGCTGAAGCTAGCACAACGTCGGCCGAATGCGCTACACTGTGAGCCGTGGTAATCCGTGAGCTCCCCAACGTTGTGCCGGAAGCTGACACCCCGGCCACTGTAAAGCGCTGGGATGGTGCGCTGCCTTGCATGGCCAGACAGTCAGATTTAGCTCTGCTGAGGTGTCAAACTCCAGGCCCGCAAACTTCCTCACACCGGTGTGAACAAAGAGACCGACTCGTCGTGAGCTGTTCATTTTGTTTTAGCTGACCACCAGGTCTCGCACATGGCATATCTTTGCCTGTTCCTGAGCAGAAGGTCAGTTCGACCTCCTGATTTTTGAACTGACAGACAGATCTGCCCCCTGTTCGCTGACAGACTGTGATTGCAGCTGATACTTCAGATCCTCGACTCAATGTCATCCCTCGTTGTCGATGTGGGCTTGAGTTGAGAGCGGCTATCAGCTGACTCTACAGCTGATCAAACGGCGCTTTTGACGATCCCCGTTGCTCCTCCAAGCAGTGGCAAGTCAGACCTCCGCCGGCTTGTCCGTCTAGCCTTCCTGCTCGAGGCAAGCTGCAGAAATGTGAACAGCTTCAAAAACATCGTGGAGCTGACTCCTAGGTCAAGTGACGGACAATTCGTGGCGTTTGTAAAGAGGCGTGGGCATGTGAGCTGCGGCGAGCGCACGAGTCACAGCTGACGAAACAGCCTAAGTCGTCAACGAAGGCCGCTACGTGCAGTCAGCAGTTGCTGTCTCGGGTTTGACGATAGCACTTCCTCGGAAGGCAACCGTGAGCTTAGAATGTGCGGTGGTTAGCTTACAAACAGACACTTGCACCGCTAAGTATCCAGCTATCACTCAATGAGCTGGACAGGCTGCGCTTTGAGGAGATATCGCAGAAGTAGCGTGAGCTTGCCACTCTCGAAGTACCAGCTAATGCTGCAGATAGCTCAGACGACCTTCCGTCTGACGGGTACGTCCGTCCGCATTGAAATAGCCCTAGTGGCAGCTACAGGATTGTGGGCCGATACCTGATATCTCGGACAGCTTCTCGGATCGATTTCGCCTACGCGTTCTGGGAAGCCTCGTTGCGCCGTTGGAAGCGTAGATCTGGAACAGTGAGCACACAGACGATTGCTACTCATAAGACAGTTCAAATCTAGCCGTAACGGGCTCAGCATGTCAATGGCTGGCCACAAAAGACCTCTCGCTGATCATCACACAGCTTTATCCAAGTGCCGTCGTCAGAAGGAGGGGTCAGAAGCTAGGTAAGCTGTGTTTAGACCACCGAAACAAACAAGCTGACAACGCAGCCGACAGTCGGTGTGCTCCGTGGGCGTTTTATTCGGTGAGGGCAAGACCGTGGCGGATCCGAAAGTTGACAAGCTCGAGAGGAACGCCACGCCGCGACCAACCGTACCCCATCCAGCCCTCCTCCACCTCCGCTCACCCCGCCTCCGCCCCCTCCTCAATCCCTCCCACGCAAAAGCAAAAGAGGAATCTCTCTATCGAGAGGCTCCGACCCCGGCCCGACTCGAACGGACAACCTTCAGGAATCGTAAGATATCCCAGTCATTGGAATCTGAAGCGCTACCAATTACGCCACGGAGTCACCGTGTTGTAGTCACGTGAGGGAGGGGGAGCGCGGGGTTGTGTGTCGTGGTTGGCGAAGACGAGTGTTTTCATCGGGCGAAGGGGTGTTGCAATGGGCCATGCGCAGCGGCCTTCATGGCGCGGTGGTAGAAGTTTCGCGAGAAAATCCTGATGAACACCGACCACTTACTAGTCGCTCACAAGTTTGCTTAACGGCATGTTGCACGATTTTCATGCCCTCGTGCCTCAACGGACGACTTTGAAGGCGCTCGCGAAGCTGCCGTTTATCGCGCCGCCAGCGCCAGTACTTTCAAGGAGAATTGCACGATGACCTATTGGTGCAGAAGGCGTGCGGATCGTAAGACTCAGGTGTTGGCCAATGTTGCTGTGTATGCGCTTCTAGGTACGGGGGCGATTTTGATCACACAGCGGAAGCTAGTGGCTCTCGGGAAAAGTAAGCTGTTTAAGTAGGTTCTCGCTCACCCTTCATGCAGCAGAAATATGTCGATTGCAGGTGATCGATGAGCGAGCTGGGATATGTGCAGATGCGAGGGCATTTTTTCCACTCGGAACTGGGACACTGGCAAAAGGGCTCGGAAGCTGTAGAGCTGCAGTGAGACATCCGATCACATGCCCGCTGGTCGTCAACTACCACGGGAGATGCACTATCGCTCGGAATGAAGCCACCGTCGCATCCCCATCAGTGGCGCCGGTATCTGACGGCATTAATCACAGCCAAGCGAGAGATGGGCGACTGATAGGATTGTGACTAGTATCTGATATCCGGCCTGGACAGACCCCGACCCCACCTCCGGTCGCCAATGTTCCGGCGTTTGACCTTCCGCCGGACCTTCAAGGCTTGCGAGTTGCAACACCTAAGCGTGCTGTCCCGGAGCATCCTCATAGCAGAGCTCAAGGGGTTTCAGCCCCGACGTAAACAGTAGGATTCTCCCTTCACTGAGGGGATGTCTGGCGTTCAGCTCTCAAGGAAGTGGTCAGAAGATGTCGTGCTTGCCGAAGAGCGATCTTACGCCGGGCTTCGGCAAAATCATCAAAATGATTTATTCTTCGATAATGTCATCTGCGCGACGTCCGTGTTATGCCGGCTATTACCACGTCTAAGGCGGGGTGACCAGTATCCCCAAGGACCACATTGCTGGGTCCCTTGCTCGATACGGTTCCCCGTGCGCAAGTACGATGCGGGGGATGTGACCCTGCTTGCCCCTATAGTTGCCCCAGTCGTGAGCCCCACCGACGACGTAGACATGGCCCTCAGGCAGAAGGCATCGTCTTGGCATTTTTGCGGACTGTACGTGCCGTCCATTCCTGGCCGAGGATCGACCTCGGCCGTCAAAACCCATAGCGCCATCACGCGACCACTGCGAGCCCCATGGAGACTAGAGATACTCGACGCCTGGCTCCACATGACCAACTCTTCCCCCAGCGCCACAACAGGTTGACCGAATTGATCATCGCTCTCAACAATGCGCATATAGCCACGCTCCGCGGCAGGAAGTACGTACCTGTCTGCATTCGCCATTCTCTGTAAGCTTGGTCGAGAACAGAGTTGCGGAGCAACTCCTCGGTCATGCGGAATGACTGTGATCCCTGGGCGGCAGGGTCGCCGACCCGCACTGCTGGATTTCTGCCGGGCTGTACCGCAAGAGCCGGGCCTGCCGACGTTGTCGCCCCCCCTTGAGCCGTGAGATGCCGTCGTGAACCGTTCCCGTTGGGACCCGACCCGGGCCGCCTACGTGGGTGCGCGCTGCTGTCTTTGGTTGAGCTTTCAGGAGCGTAAATTGACTAAGCATGCACATGCTCCGGCAGACGGTGGACGGCCATAGTAGGTCCGAGGTTTTTGCGTCCATGGCCGAGGCGCCAGGTACACCGGTTCATTATTGGCTGGGACACGGTGAGTTTTCAACAATTTTCAGTTTCCCAGCGGCATCCCCACTCAAACCCTCTACCCGAGGCTACCGACCATTGGCTAACCGCCCTGCACGCCGACGCTTGACACTTTGCAGTTGCCGTTACATGCCTGCTCATGCCGCTGCATATGCTGCTATTATTGGTGCGCTAAGCCCATGTGAGAGGGCTTGGTAGGGTGCCGGTGACCTGCTGCAGGCACGGGCTGGCAACCACCCTAACTTTGCAGTCGGCTCTGCAAGGTGCCTAGACTCCACACCCACTTTGCTTAGTCTGCCACCTTTTGCTCTACGGCTGTTGTTGTCATCATCGACGGTGATATTCGATATCTTCTAACCCAGTTCAGCCCGGCACAGCCCGGCAAACTGCGGTCCCGCAGGGCTCCTCGCACTCCCACCATTCAGGAAAGGACATGTTGCGGGCGACCCGGCGGGGCTCTGCGACGGTGTGGGGGCACCTCGGGCGAACGACCCGATACTCCTGTTCTGACCTAGATCAAGTGTGGAAAATTCGACGCTAGGCAAACATGTATAAGAGAGACCAGACTTTCGGGTTGGGTCCCCCACAGTCCTCCTCTTCACCAACGACATAACCTAGCTCCGAGGGAACAAACATCGACGATCATCTGCAAACGAAGACCGGACTAGCAAAACACTTTCGTCAAAAGCGCCACTAAGCCACCACACAATGTCGCAACCGCAAGTGGTCACCGACAACCGCATCTCGGTTGAGAGCAAGCCGTTTGAGGACCGCAAGGAGTTCGAGGAGACGCACGACCAGTATGTGGTCGAGATCCCGCAGATCTTGAAGGACGTCGGACCGGAGGAGCAGGCGCGCATCGACAAGCGCGTTACGCGCAAGATTGACCTGCTCCTGATGCCTCCCCTTGTCGCCCTGTTCATCCTCAACTTCCTCGACCGCAACAACGTCTCGACTGCCAAGGTCGGCGGTATGACCAAGGATCTCCACATGACCAACCAGGAGTTCTCCACGGTCGTCGCCGTCCTCTTCGCCGGTTACATCTCTCTCCAGATCCCGTCCAACATCATCGCTTCCCGTGTTAAGTGGCCCTCGTTCTACATCTGCTGCATGACTGCCGCTTGGGGAACCGTCTCCGCCTGTACCGGTGCCGTCAACAACTACCACGGCCTTCTCGTCTGTCGTCTGATCCTGGGTTTCACTGAGGCTGCCTTCTTCCCCGGAGCCCTCTTCCTGCTCTCTCTGTTCTACACCAAGCGCCAGATCGCCTTCCGCACCGCCATTCTCTACTCCGGTTCGCAGCTCGGCAACGCTTTCGGTGGTCTGTTCGCCATGGCCTGTCTCCAGCTCGACGGCACTCACCACCTCGAGGGCTGGCGCTGGCTCTTCATCATCGAGGGGGCCATGACCGTTGGCTGCTCGATCATCTTCGCTACCTTCATCCCTAACCGCCCCGAGACGTGCCGCTGGTTCACCGACGCTGAGCGTGCTCAGGCCGTGTACCGTCTCCAGCTCGACCGCGCCACCAAGGATGCCTCCTCTGAGATGTCGATCGGCACTGCCCTCAAGCTCGTCTTCACCGACCCCAAGGTGTACCTCATCATGATCGCTCTCACGACCAACTTCATCGCCTCGGCCGTCACGAACTTCTTCCCCATTGTCGTTCAGCAGCTCAACCCGTCTTACTCGCGCATTCAGAGCCTGGGAATGACCGCTCCTCCCTACGTTCTCTGTGTCATCACCATCTGGATCATGGGTTTCTGGTCGGACAAGATCCAGAAGCGTACCATCTTCATCGTCATCTCCATGGCTTTCAACGTGGTTGCCAACATCATCGCCGTCGCCACGACGAACACTGGTGCTCGCTACTTTGCCATGATGATCATGCCCGCCTCGTTCTACACCTCGTCGACCATCATCTTCTCGTGGATGAGCTCGACCATCGTTGGCCCTAACGTCAAGAAGGCCACCGCCTTCGCGCTCATCAACGCCATCGGTAACACGAGTAACATTTGGACGTCCTACCTCTACTTCGGCGCACCCCGCTACATCGTCGCCTTTAGCGTCAACCTCGCGGCCTCCGTTGTCGTCATCCTCCTCGTCCTCGTCCTTGCCCTCTACCTCTCGCGCCTCAACAAGAAGCTCGACAATGGCCAGAGCCTCGGCAAGAACGGCCCCACCGACGTCCAGATCGAGGGTGGCTTCCGCTTCCAGATCTAAGCTTAGCATACTGCATCGCATTCATAGGCATACCCAAAAGTGTAATATCATGGCATGTACAAAGTAGCTCCGGACTTTGCGAGACTTCAGCTGCACTTCTTCTGACTGATAGCTCATCTCCTCTCCAAGTGGCCTCATTTAGCCAGCAAGTCGGCGTACCATCGTTGTGCAACGTCTGGGTGTGCTCTCAACCGTGACTTGAGCAGATTGTCGCCGTACGTCTCAAAGATTTGATCGTCATGCGTCGTGTCCAGCTTGCGTTCCCCGCCCTCCCTCTCAACCTCCTTCCTCAGCGTCTCCGGCAGCTCAATCTTCGGCAATCGGGCGTCAAGACTCGGGTTGAAGAACATGGGTACGCTGATGCGCTCCTCGCCCGGTACGACACGGTGCACCGTTGCCTTCAGATATCCGTCTGTCGCGAGCTCGACCATCTCGCCGATGTTGCACACAAAGCCATTCTCCGGCGCAGGAGATACATCGGCCCATGCGCCGTCCCGCCAGACCTGCAGTCCGCCTACACCAGGCTGCACCCAGAGCAGCGTTACACAGCCACCGTCCTTGTGTGCTCCGACGCCAAGTGGTCCATCCTTGCCGCCCTGTTCCTTCTGCTCTGGCGAATTCTCGGCGGCTGGGTAACGCACGATCTTCATGCGGGTAGTCGGATGCTTGAAGTGCTTGTCGAAGTAGTCTTCCTTCTGGCCCAAAGACCGTGCCCAAGCACGGAGCAATAGGTGCGCTGCCTCGCTCACGACTCGCCGCCATTCGGCCACGACGTCCTTCAACGCAGGCACCGACTCCGGCCACTGATTCGGCCCCGGAAGTCGATAGTATGCCGGCTTGTCCTTCAGCTCCTCCTCGCTCAGCGCTGGCATCTCGGGCCAGATGTCGAGCATCTCCCGCTGGTCGGGCTTGCCCTGTGTACGCTCGCCGCCGACGCGGGTGTAGCCAGAGAAGTGTGGTCTGCGCTGTTAGCTATCTCAACACTCTTCCATGCCGAAACGAAGCGTATAATGGCTCGGAACCGCAACGCCCGACTTGAACGGCTCCGGATAGGATCACTCACGAGTTGACCATCTCTATCCTACGCTTCTCATCCTCGGGCAATGCGAAGAACTCGCGCGCATGCTGCAGTATCCGATCTCCGAGATCACCGAGCGGTACGCCGACGAGGTAGAAGAAGCCGATGTTGCGCGTGGCGTCGCGCAGCTTGCGCTCGAAGGCGGCGGCTGTATGAGGGTGTGCGAGGTCACGCAGATCGAGAATTGGTAGCGAAGAGTCGACTGTCTCTGCGGTCATCGTGAACGAGTGTAGAGAGACGAGTCGAGGGGTGTTAGAGGCCCAACTAAGGCTAAACTCGGGTATTACTGATAAGGGCGTGAGGGGGCGCCCACATGACGTGATTGCCGGAGTTGCCCGAGGGCACGGTTCTATGGCGCCTGATTTCTTGTGCATCACAATGTCATTGTCCTCTGTGCACTTATCGTGCATTCTGGACCTGCCTTAACAGCCTATGGTCTGGCGAAGAGGAACAGAGAACAGTACGCACCTCTGCATAAGCATCCCATGTGCTACTTTGAAGCACCTCTCCTCGGATTTTTTTCTGCCGGGTGTGGACCCCCAGGACCGGGGACCAGCCAGAGCAGGGGAACAAAGAGCGATGCATCAAACCTACAGCCGCCGCTCGGCCGTAAGGGCCGAGCCAAAGAGGGGGGACCGGACAGGGCCGGCACGTGGGAGGGGTCACGTGAGGATCACGTGACCCTGGGAGAGAGCCGGGCCTGTGGGTCCACACCGGGAGAGGCTGAGACAGAGCAGTATATGGTTGCGGGTGATCGGGATGCTAGGTCTCATCTTGACGCGGCCAGATCTGCTTCTGACATCTCTGGAAACAGCTCACAGCAGTTCCTTATTGCAGCCTTGCCTAATGGTCCGGAGTGCGATCTTCTGACACGCAAAGTCATATCGTGGTCACAGCGGGCCGGTCCCGGCCTGCGTGACCTGTATCTGTACCTCGCCTGGCCGGGCAGCGTGAGGCCATAGGTTGCCGCAGTTGGGACGACTCAGCATGCTTCATGTACGTCGCGCCTCTTCGTTAGCCGTCGGATGATACTCTCCAACAATTCTCTGATGCACAGTGAGCCGATGTGACTGGTGACTGGTGAAACGCACATTCAAACGGCCCGTGATCAAAAGGTGCGTTTCGAATTTCGAATCAGACACGGGCTCGCCGGACGCATTAACAGTGTGACTGTGGATAAGGCAATGTGCCATTGAAGGAGACGTTCCGGTGAGCGATGTATCGCGCAGCCCGCGCAGCAAGAGATCGCGAGTGACGCACGATCGAGAAGGGGTCAGTGCATCGCGGCTGGGCTGGACACACGTGACAGACATCATTGCAACACCCCCGATCTGCTCTCCACGAGAAATAAGCCCGCCACCATCAGCGCCTAGCTTCCCCAAGCCGCATACACCTCCAACCTCCCATGCATACGAGACTCAAAAAGTGGACCCCCGGGTTGGATCTTCTTACCCACGCGCGTCCATCGGATGCATTTGTTTGGAAGACGCCTCTACCTACCTACCCGCGAAGTGGCTTGCTAGTTCCCGGCGGGGCTACTGCGACCCCTCCGAAGAGGGGCGGGTCTAGTAGCTTGGAGGCGAACTCCGCACCGCGGGGTCCGGCTGCAAGACCGTGCAGCCTTACCACTCAGCCAAGGCGTCCCCCGACTGAGCAGTGGTTACTGATCTGGGCCGGGGGTGCGCTATAAGGGCGTGTGCCGGATCTGGGTGAGTGTGGGGAGGCACGATATCCAGCCTACGGGCGTGTGGGGATCTCAGTGAGATCCGGGGTCGTATTGTCAGCAGAAAGTGAGTTGCTGAGGGCTCGAGGAGGATCGAACGCTGGTGCTCATGGTCTGCTGGTGTACGTACGTGTGTGTGGGGCACACAAAGGCGCTGTGCGGGCGGTCTGTCGGGCACGTCGGAGTGTGCGCCGAGGGCGCGAAGGGCGCACACGGCGCAGACAGTGCAGCAACGATGCGCAGCATGGTATGCATGGCATACCTCGGACTTGCCGATGAGAGCGGTCTCGGGGCGGACATGTCGGACTTGATTTCGTCGGCGTCACAACGTCTCTCAGCAACAGCGAGCGCAAGTAAGTCCGTGTGTTAGACAGCGCGCCGTGCGTAGCCCTCAAGCCTCTGTCAGTAAGAGCTCAGCAAACAACCCGGTTTGAAGAGGCAGCCGCAACGTGGCTTTCGCCATGAGCTGCAATCAATGATCGCATCCAAGACCTCAGAGACAGTCGCCACTGCCACTCTCGCGACGAAGAAGTATTCGCTACGCATATGACCACTGCCGCCGGAGGCTCGAAGGGGTGGAGGCGAGCCGCTGGAGAAGCGCATTGATTAAACCCAAGTCACCGGCTATCTGTCGGTCAGCAAACTGCCCAGAGGTCAGCAGACGTCGTAAATCGTTATATTCTCGGTTTAGCGTTGCGAGTTAGCAGACGTCGCTCATCTCGAGCCCACTCTCCATCCACAGTGCCGCCTTCGCCGACTTCGCCGCGTTCATCTCTCTCTCTCCATTCCTCGTAGCGGGTACCGGGTACGAGCGGCTAGTCGTTGAGGTTATTTCGAGGCGATGAAGAGAGCAAGTCCGACTATTGCTGGAGCCGGGTCAAACTAGTGCGAGGTAGGTGCGTCATGGACAGCCGAGCTGGAGCCGGGTGATGTGATTCCTGCACACGGGTCGCCAAGTCCGAAAAGCGCTATCTCCTATCAGATGTCTCAAATCGCTGCCGCCGCCGAGGCCTGGCGGCGCGGTGGAGCATTTGGGCTGTGCGACATACGGCCAATGCTTTCTGGGTTTCTAGAAGCGGCTTGCGGCTTGCGAGGTCTGCGGGGTTCACATTCATTGCTCTCATGCGCTCGGTGACGGGCCAAGCTTGGACGCTTGGGGCCGGCGGAGGGCCGGAGCTCGGAAAGCTTAATCGCTCCTCTCCCCTAATTGCTTGCATCATCGTGGTTGCAGCCTATTGCAGGGCGGAAAGCTTAGCGCGACGCTACGGCTCTTCAATGACTACTGCAGTGTTTCCGGCAGCAGCAAAGGGGGCGATGGCCACGCGGAGAAGGCGAGACGCCAGAGGAGCCAAGAAGCGGCGCTCACGTCAGACGACTGTCTGGCACCGCCGCTTGATTTTCAGGAAGCGCCGGCCGGTTCCCTTGGCGATCCCTGGACCGAAACCTGCTCTGCTGTTGAACGCTATACACGGATGAGGCGGAATCGAGCCCTTATGACAACTTTGTCACTGATTTACACAAGGGCCATTGGTTGTTGCGATCCACCGCGAGCGGAGTGACGTTCCTTCATGCGTCCGTCGAGATGGCGGCCGGACAAACATCGGAGCGGCAAGTACTGACGACGTCGAGGCGTGTGTCATAAATCTTGGTGACGAGCAAGGGCAAGAGAAGCACTGCCTGACACAGGCTAGGGCTTTCAATGCTGCCTGAGCAAGCCTATGCATACGAAGGGGAACGTAGTGTTGCGAGTGACGACGAAGTGTGAGAGGGCTGGCTGCTGGCTGGCATGTTGGGCGGAGTGAAGGCAAGTCTTGGCCATTAGAAATGGCGCATGGCGCACCGGGCTTTGCGTGCACCTGAGGAAGTCACGAACGACACGCCCAGCCCGCCATGTGTAGCAGATGTCAAGTGCCTGGACCTCTCTTAAGGCGGACGACCTTTTGATACGAGGACGCCCGCTCTGTTCGCTGTAACGAGACAGTGAGCCGAGGAGGTGTTTACCGGTTTCATCCGCCCTTACTGAGACCTAGCAGGAGAGTGCTGCTAATGTTAGCTGCAGTGTCGTGTCTGGCGTGCATGCTGGCGAAACAAGGTCCAGCGGATATGCACCGCTCCATTGCCCCTTCTTCGCTTCGCTCCATAGTAGTGCTCGCTCAGGACGCAAGAGTGATCGAGTGACAGACGCACCCTACCGCCTTACCGCCTCCTGCAACATTGCTTCCACTCTGGCGGCGCAGGGTCACGCGTCCGAGGAGGCTGACGGGGCAGGGGTCGACTTTCCGGCTGAACAAACATATGTGCAAGGTGTGGATAGCTTGAGTGGCTTATCGTGTGCACGCGTATTACGGCAGGCCCATGGCCGGTGCCATCGGTTAGTCTCGATGCTCATCGCAGGATTGGCCCAATGGTCCACAAGGATCTTTACTTTGTGCTAGCTCGATTCATGTGGCCCTGCAGTGATCGCTGCTGGCCTGTCCGACATGCATGCGTGCATTTACGTGCATCTCCCCATCGTTGCAACGAGCATGCGACTCTCACGGGCTCGAGCATGCGAGCATCGCGCGCTCACACAAGCGCTCGGAAATTCTCAGAAAACAAAGTTCGTCGCCTGGGTATGTGTCTTGCCACTGGCGCAACCAAGATTTCATAACCGGACGAGCTAGTCCCGCTTCGAGGTCGCGAGAAGCATCCATCCACCCGCCCGTCCACTCTCTTGCTCAAACGCGACCATTCCCCTGGAGATTCGATGAACGCTGTCTGAGGTACCGCTTTTGCTGCCGCTGCGACCCTCGTATTCCTGGCTAACACGAGCGGACCACCCGGCCGTCCGGCCGGGTGCATGCTAGGTGATTCGCTGGGGAGGAGCTTCCAGGCAGGGTGAGACCTAGGTTGTCAGGAGCAGCGGATTTGGGGGCTCCCCAGCAATCCTGGCGTATACGAGGCACGACGAGAAGACACGGTGGCCACGGTGGGCAAGGATGCATGTGGTGGACAAAAATATTTAGCTGGAAGAATCAGTTGGCCGCCACATGCATGTCGCGTGCAGGCATATCGTCAGCAAGCTGCCTCAGCAGATGGAATTGAATGAGCAATAACGAAGCGGGGATCAGGCAGCAGCGCCAAGCTTTGCACGCGCTCGCCCGCCAGCTATGACGCCGGACATACCGGAGTTTACGACAGGACCAGGGGAGGAAATAAGCGTAGACAGGGACGGCAACAGGGCCCCCCGGCCGTGACCTCCCCTTCTCCTCTTCCCCTGCCCACAGCCCTGCGGCGCCTGCAGCAGTCACCGCGTATGCTGAGTGTGGAGCTGGAGCCCTCTAGCGTCCGGCGCCTGACCTGACCACTGAGGGAGGGAGAGGGGAGGCGCTGATCCCTGGCCTGGCATTAGCTTGGGCTTAGGCTTGGAAGCTTGGGTGAGCCGGCTGGGGGAAGGCATTCGAGCCGAGAGCGCTAAGGCGGCGCTTGCTCTCGTGAGCTATCATCGCTCACCTCAGCTGTCCGCCAGCTGAGCCATGAGCCGGCCAGCTGCGTTTCTGCGTTTCCACTCGCTCGCCCAAACGACCAACCCCCTAACCCCCAACACCACCCCCCCAGCCTTTCAGCCCTGCCCTGTCTTCTCCTGGCTCTCTGGCTTGCGTCCTTTGCCACAAATCAGGCGACCCGTATAATACTTCCTCCATCTCGTCAGTTGGCCCTCCTTCCCCTCCTCTTGTTGCTGTCCAACACAACTACTCCTTCACATACACACCGCTCAACTCAGCTCGACCGTTACCGCCCGGTGGCGAAGCGTCGCAGCGCCTTTGGATGTTCACAACAAGCTCCAACCTACGCCCACGATACTCTCGTATAATGATCTAATCGCAATCTCATATTCCATCTCTCCACCGCTCACGACCCGACCGCAACGTAACTTGGTCTGATCTCGCTTGAGTCAGCCTACGACTACGACCTTATATTCGCCTTCGCCTTTGCCTGGTCGAGAACATGAGCCTTGCCGTGTCTCCCAAGCAAACCGACACGCAGCTGACTAGCAACAAGAAGCTGCAGTCGCCTTTATACTTTTCGCCGCCCCCTCAACGCACCCGCCTTGCTCCACCCGTCACGCCGCGCCGGTCCGCGACCATGCCCACTCCCGACGCTGAGCCGCTCACGTTCGCCAAGGTGCCCATCGCGCGGCCCTCTGGCAGCACGCTGCTGAACATGTCGACGGACACGGAAGTGACGTCCGACTGCGGCGAGCAGCTGTCGCGCTCTCCGTCGCTGCTGACGTCTCTGATCCAGAGCCAGTCGCGCATCGTTAGCGCTTCCAGCAGCGCTGCGAACTCGCCCAAGAGCAGCTCGCACTTTTCTTCGCTGCCGCACGCCAAGCCGATCCTGCGCCGTGTGTCCTCTGGCCACACGTCAGCCGTTACGAGCGGCGACGACCAGTCCGACCTCGAGGCCGGCAAGCCGCGGCGCGCAAAGCCTTCGCTGGCAATCGCGCTCGGCCAGCGCCTTGAGCCGCTTGCTGAGCGGCAAGGATCGCCCGAGCCTGCTCACCGACGAACACGCCTCAAGTTTGCCGTCACGCCACGGCCGCTGCAGCTTGCGAGCGCTTGCTCCTCGCAGCGTGCGTCGCCCGAGCCGTCCTTCAGCGAGGAGGACGAGTACGACGACGAGGACCTTGCGACGCCCGGCTTCTACTCGGACTCGGACAATGGATATCAGGAGGACTCGGAGGACGGGTTCACGGACGACGACGACGAGCCCTTCCTGCCCCCCGCGCACTGGGGCCAGCGAAGACCCAGCTGGACGCCGTACCGCGCCCCCTCGGCGCCCATCCTGCAAGTCGCAGCGATGAAGCTCGAGGGCCGCGGCCGTGTACGCATCGACGACGACCGCAGCGCGCTCAAGTGCTCGCGGCATCGGAGCCCCCCTCCCGAGTCTCGCATGCAGGTACGCAACGCCGCCCCGCCCGCCGCGCGCAGTCCCTCAGCCTTCGAGCTCTGCCGGCGGAGAGGCAGCACCGGCCAGCGTCCCTTCCTGGGCTACTCTGGTCCGAAACCTGCCAGCCAGCTGCGCGGCTGGCGCTCCGACGACGCCCGCCCGCCCCGCAGCCCGCGATGCCAGAAGAGCGAGACGAGCTCTCGCGCCCGCTCGCTCACGCACAAGTCGAGCGCAAAGGAGCTGTCGCGCCGCGACTCGGCCCCCGCCCGCGTAGACGAGGTGCACGTCATTGTCAAGAACGAGCACCGACAGCCGAAAGGCGGCCTTCGCAAGGTCCTCACTGCGTTCCGATAGCGCGCAAAGCTGAGTGCGTAGCGCTCAGCGTGCGTGCGTGCTCAGCGTTCTCGGCGTCCACTTCGTCCCGGTAATCGATGATCTCATCCCTTAGTTACGGCGTTATAGTCTAGCTCCACACCCTGCATAGACCATAGAAGATTGTTGTTGTATGTGACAGTATAGTAATAGCGAACAGCGAACACATGGCATTCTCCGTGATCATAAGCCGATAGCGAGTGCCGGCGGGTGTGGAGTCGGCAAAAATGTTCGAGGTCTCGGCAGGGGTGGAAGGGTGTTCGGCAGGGCTGGCCAGGTAGGGCTGGTGGTCTTGGCTGCAGTTGGGTTCCGCGTGACCAGCACTCAGTGACAGCATGTTCCAGGCTGTTCAAGGTCCAGACACTTCGCCGCCACCGTGCCACCACATATCGCTGTCTCGTGTCGAGGATCCGGACATGGAAGGGCGGAAAAGGTCCGGTCGGAGCGGACCCGCTCGCTCGTCGCAATCGTGATTTCTCGAAACTCTCTCTAGCTCACGTGCAGACCTAGACGGCCCAGACAAGTCTAGAAGACTTATTCACATGGTCCGTGTTGCATCCTCTGTGGCAATTCAGCTGAATGCAGACAAGGTTGACAAGTGGGCTCGGTCAGCTCTACAATGGTTCGCTCAGCGCACCAGCGTTCAGTGGATTCAGCGTACAGTGTGGAGAAAGCATGCAGCCTGCGGCGGTCAAGCGTCAAGCGAGCCGGGTCATGAGCAGCATGCAGGCTAAGCAGGGTAGCCGATACGGAGAGGAAAGAGAGGTACGCAGAGCCTGCAAGAAATCAAATTGGACCTCCATTTCTTCAATTTTCATTGGCCTCTTAGCTATATTCAAATTGACCTGTGTATTTGATACCGCTCTTCTTGCCTAGTCAAGCGGGGGGCTACGGTGAGCTCGCCGGGCTCGCCGGACGTGCCGACAGCCTAAACAGAGGCAGAGGCATGGAAGCAGACTTCTTACTACCAGTCCCTAATTTCGAGAAGCAATTTGGAACGACGAATCGAGTAGGGCAAGTGCGGAATCAAGCCCAATTGGATGGAGTTTGGGTGCTCTTTATGTTTTTTTCAACTCATGTCCCTGTTGTGTCGCGTACCTTCTGAGGTTCCTCATGAGGGACCTCGAGGTCCCTTCCGAGAGTTCTGAGGGTTGGGTGGTCCTCGTCAGCGCGCTGGGGTATGGATCTGCTATTTTGATTCCATTTTTCTGACTTTCCGAGCTTTAGCAGGGACGCGGGGGTTTGGAGTGACGAAGGTACGAGGGTACGAGGTCGTGAGCCGACTGAAGAGCTGATGAGCGAGCGGAGGGCGGATGAGCGGAGAGCGGATGGGAAGGGATAGCTGATAAGGGATCAAACGCGGAGCCAGACTTGAGACCAGAGTAAGTTCCTGCACGAGTGCCGGGAGAACCAGCGGGTGCATGACATAGGAGTGAGGGTAGACACGGCTGGGGACGGCCAACGATGGGAACAAGAGGGACCAAAAATCGACATGAGGCTCATCAAACCGTGACGGCAACGAAGGGCTCAAAAGCTATCAGAGGGATCAGAAAAGATGGACGCGTCGCTCCTACGCGTTGAAAAGAGCACATGCTACATGAAGCTCTGAGGGATCGATCCCCACCGGTCCTGCCGGGCCTGGAAGGAGGCCCAGTCTGGCCCCCCGATTGTCCCTATGGTCTTACGGTGGACCCCCATGTCGTCCGTCTTCTCACGAGGACCGGCGAGTGCCGCTCGAAGAGGTTGGCGAGCGTATCGAAGACTCATCGAGGCTTCTCGCGATACGGTCGGTGCCAAATATCTGGCGGTGGTCGGCATGGTCCGTAAAACTTAGCCAAAATGTCAGCCGAACATGCCCCCTGCTATTGACTTGACTCCGAGCTACGACTGCAGTTTCGAAGCTTCGAAGCTTCGGAGAAGCACAGCGGAAGGTCTGGCCGTGGCTCGTGCATGCTGTGGAAGTAGCTGGGGATGCGATAACCCCGAGATCTGCAACGACCTCCAGATTCCACAGTATGGGATGAGTCATGATCGACGCAGGCCCGTCTTTCTATACGTTAGGCGATCTGCAATCCTAATAGTTTCGTGAACCTCATCAGACAAGCTCCTCGGCCACCCAGCCGGCCGATAAGCTGGCGACTTGTGTGGCTTGTCGCTTCTACTTCAGTTCCGACTGCCGCCGTTTCGCACTGTTTGGTAATGTGGGAGCATTTCTGCACCGAAGGTCTCTGAACCGGGGGTCTCTGGACCGAGAGGTTGAGGTTCTATAAGCCCAGGCGACGGAAACATCATCGCCTGGGCTTTCTAGTGACCGAAGTTGCCAAGTGGAAGTCTTTGTGCGAATTTGTCTGCTCGCGGGCTTTTGCGAGTCCAGATCGGTGATCTGACACCGAGGACGGCTATAGCATCGTTGCTCATGCCTCGTCTTTGTCTGTCTCGTTTGCCAGTCGCGTCTGTCAGTCTCGTCTGGCAGTCTCGTCTGGCAGTCTCGTCTGGCAGTCTCGTCTGTCAGTCTCGTCTGTCAGTCTCGTCTCGTCTTGACTCTCTCTGTCTCTGTCTCGTGTTAACTCTCTCTGTCTCGTGTCTCTCTGTCTCGTGTCTCTCTGTCTCGTCTCTCTCCGTCTCGTCTCTCTCCGTCTCGTCTCTCTCCGTCTCGTCTCTCGTAGTCTCGTCTCTCGTAGTCTCGTCTCTCGTAACCCGGCGACGTTGCCACGCCGCCACACCGCTCTGTAACATGGTCGTACTCTGGACTTGTCAGATCGACATCAGCGGAACTCCTGCGAACAGCTTTGATGCAGATGGCGTCCTCTTCTCCCCGATTGTGCCGTCTCGTCATCGTGACTGCTTCTGCTATTCACACTTCTCGCTGCTTACTTTCAGACCACACTGTTGATATCTGGTCTGAGGCTCCGAGTTGAGCTCTATACTTCCGTTGCTGACGACCTCTGCGCATCGCAATTTACACTAGTCATTAGTGTGTGTGGGAGTCCGCGCTTGTCCTATCCGGTCAGAGAGACACCATGAGCCCGGAAAGCTCGATGCTGGTCAGATGTTGCGAAGTTAGTCGACGAGCGAGATGTCTACTGCCAACTCTCACGATCAATGCCAGGTGCTATGCATATGTCTACTCACACTACAATCGTGATTGTCCCGTCACGTATTGCCCACATGGAGCTACGCTCTCCCGCGCCCACACTCCCTCGGTGCAGAGCGCACTCGACGCTGTGTTCGATGCTCGCCGGAGCTCAACGCCCGCGTAGCGCGCACTCGCCACCGCGCTCGGTGCTCGACGCTGTGCTAGATGCTCGACCCTCGCTCGGCGCGCACTCAACGCTGCGCGTCTCGTGCCCGCCTACTGCTGAGCCCGTTTCGTCGGGCTCTCGCTCCTCTTAGGAGACCCGCCCTGGAGGCTCATGGGCCTCAGTCCGCTATTCCGCCTTTCGACGGGCGGGGGGCCGCTGGACTTCCACTTACTCCCAAAGAAGCCGCTGACGCTTGCTCCCCACCCTCCGAGTGCTGATCCGATAGGCGCGAGGGGTGATGGTGGGGGATTGGAGGCTGTCGATCCGGCGCTCTTGGCACTCGCCTTGCTCGCGACGCTGGTTTCCGAGACGACCGAGAGGCCGCCCACGCTCGCTTTTGACGCCTGCGAGGCGCCCGAGATTGGCCGCCCGTTTGCCGTTCCGTTCGCGGCTGCTAAGGCTGCTCGCCTCGCACGCTCTGCCTCTAGCCTATTGTTCACCTCTGAACGTACCCCGTCAAACGCCCTGAAGAGCGTCGAGGAGACTGTGGCGCCTGCATTCGCCAATGTCTCGCGCGTACTCTGCAACGTCTCGTCGATGCGCAGGTCGTGCAGACCCTCCGATAGCCGGATGGAGAGATCGGATACGGCAGTCGCCTTGCCCTCGCACGGGTGCCGGGGCTCGGACAGGTCAAAGATCGTCGGGTCCGTGCACTGGTCCCATGTCTCTGCGGCTGGCGTCATGCGGAAGTAGGCGGCAAAGGGCTCGCCAAAGTTGACGAGAGGGTTGGGCTCGGACGTCACACCGGCTGCGGCGGTGGTGGGGCCGTGCCCGATAAAGTCGGCGTACTTGATCGACGCGAGAAAGGCGCAGATGTACTCCTCGAAGCGCGCGCGGAGGTCGTCGTCGCTGCCCACGAAGCCTGGACGCTCGCCTTCCGACAGGTTGTACGTGTCCTCGACCACGCGCACCATCTCGTTCATCCATGTCCGGTCCGCCGCTGTCAGCGCGACAACGCGCTCCAGCTTTGGATCGGAGAACGTGAACGTGTTCTCGTCGATGTTGACGAGCACGTCGTACGTGCAGTCCTTCTGCTGCGTGACGATCTGGTTCGTGGTTCCGACGAGCCATGACCGCGCAGCCAGCATGTCGATCTGCTGCAGCGGGAGGTACGGCTGGAAGCACGAGTCCGTGCCGAAGAGGTGCAGCGCTGGAGGTGTTAGCTTTAGCCTTCGCTTGGTTATAAGCTAGGACTCACGGAGACCCATGTATCGCAGTAAGCTCGCTCGGTCACTCGTCCGCAGCGACGTCGGCCGTGTACGTTGCTTCTTCGCGTCAAGCTCGGGCGAGCCACAGTCGCGCAACGCCATCAAGAGTCCTGAGAGTCAGCGCGGGGCACCACTCAGCACGCACCAGGAATCAACGACACTAGGCTGTACTGGTACGTGCACAGCATCTCCACGGGATACCCAAACAACATGATACGACGCTGCAGCAACAGCAACTTCAGGAGTATCAGCGTCCGGTGGCGGAACTTGTGGACGAGCTCGCGCAGTGATGTTCCTGACTGTCAGCTTACAAACGTGGAGATGTAGCTCACCCATGTAGATAGCGCTCTCGCCGGCCTTGCCCTCAAGGCTCGCCTCGAGACTTGTGTAGAAGTCCTGCAGGATCTGCGTGCTGCCAAAGTCGCGCTGTGCAAAGAACGCTTTCGTGACAACGCCAAGCCGGTCGCGGACGGGCCCAAAGACGGGCTGCGAGGCGAGCACAATGACAGCCTTCTGGACCATGCTGCGGGTAACGTCCGACGACTTCTGCAGCAGGTCGGCGGAAGCGATCTGCCTGTTGCACCTGGGGTCAGCTACGGAGACGGCAGCGAAGCTCACGAGATACCGAACAGCGTCCTGCGCGGCGGGATCTCGCTCGTCGTCGGGCCGGTGGGATTGAATGTGCAGTGCTGCTGTCAGGTACTGGAAGGAGCTGATTAACTAACAAAGTAGGAGTAGTCCTCCTCACTCAGGTGCGCGCCGTCCGGAAGAGCGAGGAAGGGGAGCAGTCGAGCAAAGTTCTCGTCGGCCATGAGAGCATCGTGGAGTGATTGCGGGTATGCAAACTCGACAGTGGGGCCGATCTGCTGTCAGTTTAACAAAGCACTCAAGGCAACTCACGAGGTGGTTGAAGTCGACGACGGCAACACCGAGCACGAGATCGACATCTCCCTCACGAACCATCGTGCTGACGTTGCTGAGACCGAGCGAAGCGGTCTTCTGGCTCGACGTCGAGTTGGCCAAGTTGCCGTAGATCGTTCGCTCGCTGGCGGCGGGGCTGGCAGTAGCGGGTCCACCGTTGTAAAGCCGGGCAGCGGGGCTGCCAAACTGGCTGCTGGCCCGCGAGTACTCGGAAGCAGCGTAGAGAGGATCCTCCTTCCATCCTGGCGACTCGTCGCCAAAGCCGACTTCCTCAAAAGAGACAGACGACACCTGCGATGCTTGTGACATGGCCGAGGCAGCCGACTCATTCCGCTTATGCTTCGAGGGCGTCCTCATGTCGGGCATAGTAGCGGGGACCTTGTCCTTCTCCTCCTCGCTGCTAGCGATGAACTCCTCCTTGTCGGCCTCCTTCTCGCGCTCCTTCTGCATGATGAGCGATTGCCGCGCCGTCTCCTTTGACAGAATGGACTCGGCGATGGGACCCAACGGGCTCACGACGGGGCTCTTGGGGCTGCTGCCCGATGCAGTGCTGTTTGACCTGGACTGTCGTGAGGGAATGGGAACCGCATCACTAGCAGCAGCTCCAGCAGCAGAAGCACTTGAAGACGCAGCCGTGGTGGCGGTGGGTGTGGGTGTGCTCGTGCCGTCGCCTTCCTCCTTGTGCACGGCGCTCGCGTTCATCCGGTTGCCAAACAGGGCAGAAGCGGCAGCCGTCGTGGCCGCGGACCCGTTCGCGAATGCAGAGGCAGAGGACGAGCCCCACGCACTGGCACTGGCTCCAGCGCCGGCAGTTGCCGAGACGTCGCTGGCGGTGCCGCTGAGATCGCTCACGTCGCTGATCCTTCGCTCGAGGGGCGAGTCGATGTCATCGTCTGCTGGGTCGCCACCTACGCGCGACGCCATGATCGCTCCAATGTCGAGGACAGGCCGGCTGTCAGTCTTGGGGGACGATGCGGAGGGGGCAGAGCGGTCTGTCAGGTTTGACGTTTCGCGGGTGAGGTCGAGCTTATCGGGAGCAGCGTCGAGATCTTTTGTGGGGCTCATGGCGACTGAGCGGAACGAGGCGTTTGAGAGCGAGGAAGGGGATCCGGGTGCGCTCAGCGCCGGGGTGGTGTCCATCTCTCTGCTTGACCTTGCCTCCATGGTGGGGGTGGTGGTGGTGGGGAGAGCGATGGTGGTGGAGAGGAGATGGAGGGGAGGAGTGATGGTGAGATGTTGCCAAGGAGGCAGGCTCACTTCTCTGACTGCCGATATCGGAAGGCGAGGAGCAATAGTCAGGTCAGTCTGATGCGACACGATGCCGGTGCAAGCCAGGGGAAGGATCCCAGGGCCAGGGAATGGAGAGGACGCTCAGGCACCGACATGAGGCAGCAGAGCCGAGCGCTAACGGACTGGACCCTGGCCTCTCCATCACATCGATCACGCGTGCGCGCCCGCCCGCGTTTTGATTCCGTCACATCAGCATACAACTGAGTGGTGGGTGGTGGCGGTCCAGGGTGAGCAGAGGAGAGTAGAGGAGAGTAGGGACGATGGTCGAAAGACGAGATCTGGCCAAGGTGAAGTTCATCTCTTCACCTGACGACTGCAATATGAACTTGACATGACAGATCGAGGGCATCTCACTAGACGCTACGGCAGATGTTCGACGTACAGACCTCGTAAACTACACGCGCAGCGGATCTCCCCATCTTCGGGTCGCTTCCTCTGCATAGAGAAGTCCGTAGAGCAAACTTCTTAACCCTATCCATATCAAACACACCGATAACAGGGGCTGGCGTGCAACATTGAACATAGTCAGGGTTGAGCACCCCCTTTGCACCTCCTTCATCTCCTACTCCTGTCAGCGGATCGTACCCGACAGCGGCGTCATCTCACATCGCACTTCAGCCTGCTGCAGACAGGCACTGCAAGGGTGTCTGTTGGTGTACGAGCTTCTGGACCACAACACTGCCTCAAACGGCTTGTGTCAAAGGTTGGCGGACACCATAATCGCAGGTATATCAACTGCCGACTGGTCACGGTGGTATGAAGTAATGTTTGAGATGTCAGCAGGATCATCTCTTCCATGGTGGCTTAACCATCCCTCCAGTCCTGGATGGAGGTGGACGTGTGTGGGTGTATAGGCTATGGGGTCGTCAGTACAGCTTCACGAGTGCCTCAAGTCACGCTCGCTTCCCAGTTCAGAGCCACTTCATTCATAGCATGTATTCAAAACTGCCTTCACTACATTTTCCGAATCCTTTATAATTAACTACTACTACTACTACTAACTACCAGTTTACTTCTTGTCCGACGAGACGAGGTTGCTGATTCCCTCCTTGGCCTTCTCGAGCAGTCCGGGCTCGTTGTCACGGTTGTGGGTTCCCGTTCCGGTCGTGCTGGAGCCAGTGAGGCCAGAGCCGGTGCCGGTGGTGTTGGATCCCGTAAGACCAGAGGTACCGGTCGTGTTGGAGCCAGTGAGGCCGGATCCGGTGGTGTTGCCAGTCAGACCGGTGCCCGTGACGTTGTTGCCCGTCGTGTTGTTGGTGCCGGTCAGCTTGTTGGCGAGGCCGCTCAGGCCGCCCGACGTGCCGCCCGCCGAGGTGGTGCCGGAGGTAGCGCCGGTGCCGAGGCGGTCCGAGGCGTCGTGGTACTCGCCCGGGATGTGCTGGCGCTCCGTGTTGCCGCTGGCGCCAGAGATACCGCCGCCAGTGCCGGTCAGGCCCGCGCCGGAGATGCCGCCGAGGGTCGAGCCGGGCTGGTTCGAGGTCGAGCTGATGGTCGAGCCCTGGTTGCCCGAGTTGCCCGAGTTGGTGCCGGCGACGTGCGAGCCAGCGCCGGTCGCGCCGATGCCCGCGCCAGTGCCCGCGCCGCTGCTCAGCGTCGAGGGGCCGGTGTGGATGCCAGCACCGCTGCTGCCGTAGCCCTGGCCCTGCGAGAGGCCGGAGCCAGTGCCGGTGGCACCGGTGGCACCGGCGGAGCGGCCGGAGAGGTCGCGGTCAGCCGCCGAGCCGGTGAGGTCGTGGCCCGAGCGACCGGTCAGGTCGCCGGTGTTGTCGCGGTCGGAGCGCTGGGCACCCTGGCCAGTGTACTCCTTCGTGCCGGGTCCGCGCTGGTTGGAGCCAGAGGTGCCGTAGGCCGACGAGCCGTAGTTGCCCGAGGTGGAGCGGTGGTGGCCGTCGTGGTGGTGCTCGAGGTCGTCCCTCTTGGCACGGTCGAAGGCGTGGGCAGCCTGGGCGCCGGTGGGTCCCGAGCCCTGGTTATTGCTGTCGTAGGCGCCGGTGACGATGGGCGGGCCGCGCGAGGTGGGGCTAGCCTGAGTCTGCGAGCCCGACGAGACGTTGCGGCCGTGGCCGCGCGACTGCGAAGACTCGAGGGCCGGGTTGGCGCGCTGCGAGTGCGAGCTGAAGCGGTCCTCACCGAGGTTGGCGTCGTCGATCACGCCGATGAAGCGCTCCTCGTAGCCGGGGCCGGAGGCGGCGCCGGCGATGATGATGGGTCCATCGTCGTCGTCGTACTGGTTGCCGCGGCCGTACTGGTTGCCACCGCGCGAGTACTGGTTCGAGCTGCCGTACTGGCCGCCGCGCTGCTGGAGGCCGCGCGAGCCCGAGCCGGATCCGTAGCGGTCGTTGTCGTAGTCGTCGTCGTAGCGCGAGGACTGGTTGCGGTTGCGGTAGCTGCCAGAGCGGTTGTAGTCGTCGTCGTCGTAGCGCGAAGACTGCTGGCGGTTGCGGTTGCCCGAGCGGTTGTAGTCGTCATCGTCGTCGTCGTAGCGGTTGTTGTTGCCACGGCGGCCAGCGGCGTAGCCACCAAGGGCGCCAGCACCGGCACCGGCACCGGCGACGCCGGCGATCTGGGCGAGCTTGTGCTCGTTGTCGCCACGTCCGATGTCACCCTGCCTGTACGAGCGCGAGGGCTGCTCGTCGTCGTAGCGGTCGTAGTCGCGGTCGCGGTTGTTGCCGCTGCGGCCAAAGGTGCCGCTGGTGTTGCGGCCGCCCTGGAGCTCGGCGGGGTTGGCCCAGCCGCCAGCACCGGCAATGTTGCGGTCACGGCTGCTGGAGTAGTCCTGGCCGCGCTGGCCGGAGAAGCCGGAGCCAGAGTACTCGTCGTGGTGGCGGTGGTCGGTGCCGTCAAGAGCGTTGCCGTACTTGTCCTCGTCGTCATCGCGGCGGCGGTTGTAGCCGCCAACGCCGACGCCGCCAAGGCCGCGCGAGCCCTGTCCCTGGCTCTGCGAGCGGTTGCGGTCGTCGTCGAGGTACGAGCCTACAGTGCCGGAGCGGTTGCCGCCGCGCTGCTGCTGGCCGAAGTTGTCGTCGCCGTAGGGGGCAACGGCCTCAGTGCCGGTGGCACCGCCGCCGTGGCGGTTGTGCAGGCGCTGGGGCTGGCCGACAACGGTCGTCTCCTGCTTGGTCGAGGAGTAGCGGCCAGAGGTGTCGTGGGGGTAGTCGGCAGCCGAGTCACCAGTGTAGGTGTCGCCTCCGCGCTGGCCACGGCCCGAAGAGCCGTAAATGCCAGAGCCGGAGCGCTGGCCCTGACGGTCAGAGTCGACGCCGTACTGCTGGGCGATCTCGTCGGCACGCTGCTGGGCGCGGTTGCCGGTGCCAGTGGTGCCGCTGCTCACGCCGCCGACGGCAGGAGTGTGCGTGGAGCGCTCCTGAGCGTCGTAGAACTCGTCGGCGTCAGACTCGTCGCCGTCACGGTTGCGGCGGCTGGCACCGTAGGCACCAGCACCCGCGAGGGCGCCAGCACCGGCACCGAGCGCAGCGTTGCGGCCGGTGTGGTCGCGGTCACGCTGGTTCGAGCCGAAGCGGTCGTCGTCGTAGCGGTCACCGCCGACGCCGGAGCGCTGGCCGGTGATGCCGGAGCCACCAAGGCCGGAGCGCTGGTTGTCGCTGAAGCCGGAGCGCTGGTTGCTGCCAATGCCGCCGAGGCCGGAGCGCTGGTTGCGACCGAACGAGGACTGGTTGTAGTCATCGTCGTCGTCGTCGTAGCGTCCACCGCGCTGGCCCTGGCCGAAGCCGGAGCGCTGGTTGGAGCCGTAGCGGTCGTCGTCGTAGCGGTTGCTGCTGCCGAGGCCGCTGATGCCGGAGCGCTGGTTGCTGCCAAAGCCGGAGCCCGAGCGGTTGTTGGAGCCGTAGCGCTCGTTGTCGTAGCGGTCGTCGTAACCCTGGCCGCGGCGGTTGTAGTCGCGGTCAGAGTCACGGCCGAAGGCAGCGGTGGTGCCACGGTTGCCCGAGCCGGGGAAGTTGCGGCGGTTGTCGTAGTCATCGTCGTCGTCGTCGTAGCGGTTGTTGCCACGGCGGCCGGCGGCGTAGCCACCAAGGGCGCCAGCACCGGCACCGAGCGCGCCGGCGCCGAGAGCACGGTTGCGGTTGCGGTTGGACGAGTTGTAGTCGTCGTCATCGTCGTCGAAGCGGTTGTTGCCGCGATGGTTGCGGCCAAAGCCCGACGAGCGGTTGTAGTCATCGTCGTCGTCGTAGCGGTTGCCGAGGCCGGAGCGGTTGCTGCTGCCGAGGCCACCGAGGCCAGAGCGCTGGTTGCGCTGGTTGCGGCCGAACGAGGACTGGTTGTAGTCGTCATCGTCGTCGTCGAAGCGGTTGTTGTTGCCACGCTGGTTGCGACCGAAGCCCGACGAGCGGTTGTAGTCGTCGTCGTCATCATCGTAGCGGTTGCGCTGGTTGCGGCCGCCAGTGATGCCGAGAGGGGTGTTGCCGGCGTTGGAGCCGCCGATGCGGCGCTGGTTGCGGTTGTCGTCGACGTAGCGGCCGGTCTGGGGGTCGTAGTGCTGCGACTCCTGGGCGATGGGGCGGCCCTGGCTGTCGAAGGCACCGGCGGCGCGCTGGCCGCGGACAGTGGTCCAGCTGCCGTCGGGGTTGCGGCGGAACTCGTCCTGCTCGATGGCAACAAAGGCACCACCGGCAAGGGCACCGGCACCGGCGCCGAGAGCGGCGTTGCGGCCACTGTTGTCGGGCGAGCGGTCGTAGTCGTCCTGGCCTCGGACGCCGGTCTGGCGGTTGAAGCCGCGGTCACCACCACGAGTGTTCGAGTCGCGGTCGCGGTCGCCAGAGTAGATGGCGCCGGTAGCGCGGTTGTCGCGGCCAGAGCCGGGGTAGTTCTGGCGCGAGTCGTAGTCGCGGTCACGGTCACCACTCAGGAGACCGCGACGGTTGTTGTCGCGGTCACGGTCGCCGCTCAGAAGACCGCCACGGTTGTTGTCGCGGTCGTTGTAGCGGCCGGACTGGTTGTTGTAGCGGTCGTCGTCGTGGTCGCGACCGTGGCGTCCAGCAGCGTAGCCGGCGCCGGCACCGAGGGCACCAGCACCGAGGGCGCGGTTGCGGTTGTGGTGGTCGTCGTCGTCGTAGCGGCCCGACTGGTTGTAGCCACGGCCGGACTGGTCACGGTCGTTGTAGCCGCGGCCAGAGTCGTTGTAGCGGCCCTGGTCACGGTCACGGTCGCTGTAGCTACGCTGCGACTGGGTGTTGTAGCGGTCGGGGGTGTCGCGGTCGCGGTCGTTGAAGCCACGCTGGCCCTGCTGTCCGCCAGAGATGAACTGGCCGGTGCGGGGGTCGACACGGCCGTCGCGCTCGGCGAGCTGGCGGCCCTCCTTGTCGTAGACGGCCTGGTGGGCCTTGTCGCCGTGGTGGCGGCCGGCAGCGGCGCCGCCGAGGGCTCCAGCACCCGCGCCGAGGGCGGCGGCGGTGCCGGCACCAGAGCCGTGGCGGTCAGTGCTGCCGCGCTGGCCCTGGAGGCCCTGCTGGTTCTGGCCGAGCTGGCCAGACTGGCCCTGCTGTCCACTGAAGCCGGAGCCGCCCTTGGGGCGACCCTGATCATCGAAGAAGATCTCGCTGCCGGGCTGCTCGACGTAGCGGCCAGTGTTCATGTCAAGGATGCTGGTCTTCTCCTTGATGGGCATGCCGGTCTTGCCGTTGATGAGAGTCTTGGTCTCGATACCGCCGTGGGTGGTGTACGTGCCGTCGGGGTGGACGGCGCGGTCCTCGGAGCGGTGGGTCGCGACGTAGTTGGCGCCGTCGGCCGAGGGGAGGAACTTGGCGCCACCAGCAGCAGTGCCGGCGGCGTGCTTGACGTGGTCCTTGTCCCACGAGCCCTGGTTCTCGTACTTGCCCGTCTTGGGGTCGAAGACGGCACCAGTGCCGCGCTGCTGCTGGTCACGGCCGTCACGACCGTCACGGCCGTGGTGGCCGGCAGCGTAGCCTCCGGCAGCGCCGGCGGCGGCACCGGCAGCACCAGCGCCGAGGGCGGAGCCGTAGCCGCGGCCCTGCTGGCCCTGCTGGCCCTGCAGACCCTGCTGAGCGTAGCGGGGGTCCTGGCCCTGGCCAGCGATACCACCGCGCTGCTGCTGGGCGTAGCGGGGGTCGTTCTGGTTAGCACCGCCGGCAGCGTAGACGTTCTGCGTGCCGGGCTCCTGGATGCGGGTGGAGCGGCGCTGGCCGGGGGCGCCGACCTGGTCGCGCACGGGAACGATGGTAAAGGCGTTCGAGTGCCAGGTAGGGCCCTGGGCGGCGCGGCGCTGCTGGTACAGGGCCTTGTTGGTGTACGAGTCCTGGGCCTTGTCGACGCCGTGCTGGCCGAAGAGCTCCTGCTCGGGCGAGGTGACGAGGGCGAACTGGGCGCCGCGCTCCTCCTTCTTGGCCTTGGCCTTCTCCTTGTTGATCTCGGCCGAGCGCTTCTTGTGGGCGTAGAGCTGCTTGAGCGCGTCCTGGCGCGAGACGCCGTCGGTGTCCTTGGCGTCGTCCATGGTGTTGCGGACCGAGGTGAGCTGCTCGTCGATCCACTCGAGGCCCGAGCGGATGCCGTCGCCGATGGCCTTGGAGATGGCCTTCTTGATGGCAGCGGTGGCGGCAGGCTTGATGAACTTGTAAAGCGTGTCGTGCTTAGTGTCGCGGAGCTTGAACGAGAGCTCGTCGACGTCGGTCTTGACGTGGCCGATGCGGAAGACCTCGTCGCGGCGCGTGGGGCGAATGACCTCGATCAGGATGTCAACGCTGATACCCTTGCCGGAGACGACGACGTCGGCGAAACCGCTGTCCGAGAGCTTGGGGAAGCCCGACTTCTTGCGGAACGCAAACTTGACGTCACGCATGTCAGCCTGGATCTGGCTGAGCGCGATGCGGACCGTGTTGTACGACTTGTCAGTGACGACATCATACGGCGAGAACGAGAAGCGGTTGCGGTTGTCGAGCTCGATGATGTTCGGGAACAGGTTGGGGCCCGAGAGGACAACATTGTCGACAATGAGGTCGAGCTTGTCGTCGGTGTACTCCGCGCGGGGGATCGGGAAGTAACCGAGGTGGCGGATGAGCGAGGGCAGGATGACCTGGCGGATGTCCTGCCACAGCTCGGGCTTGAAGGTGAGCTTTCCGTCGGCGTCGAAGAGGAGGTCCTTGGTGAGACGGTGCCAGTCCTCGCCAAACTGGTGGTTGAGCTCGTCGCGGTCAAACTCCTTGAGCCACGAGGTGACCTGGTCCCAGAGGGCGTCCCAGTGTCCCTTGTACTTGCCCTCGAAGAAGTTGCGGCCCTGCTCGACGAGCTGCTGGCCCTCGCGGTCCGAAGACTCCTCGAGGATGTACCCGGGCTTGAGGAGGACGGCGCGGATGTAGCGCGAGACGTTGGTCCACCACTGGCGGAGCTGGGGGTCGTTGCTGGCGTCGCTGTAGAGCTGGTCGACAGCGCGGCGGACGCCGGTGAGGGGCGTGTTGTTGGCGAAGCGCTCAATGATGGTGAGCCAGTCCTCGGTGACGGCCTGAACCTGGCCGTTGCCGGCACCACCCTGGGCGGCACCCTGGGCGGCGCTGGCGGCCTGGCCCTTGTACTGGTCGAACGTGTCGAGGAGCCACTTCATGGACGAGTTGTACTCGTCGTCCTCCTGGAGCTCGACGACGGCCTTCTTGAGGCGCTGGATGAAGCGCTGGCGGCGCTCCTCGGGGAGAACGTCGTCGACGGTCTCGCGGGCCTCGCCCTTGAGCTGCTGGCCGGCCTGCTGGGCCTTCTGCTTAGCGTGCTCCTTGCGCTGGTCGCGGTCCATGCCGCGCTGCGGGTCGCGGGCCTGGGCCGACTGAGGGGCCCGGTCGGCCGTCTTGTCGAGGTTGTCAAGCTCCTCCTCGCCGGGGGCGGCGCGGTCGGCGGCGCGCGAAGCGCCAGTGGCGAACAGCTGGCGTCCGACGACACCGGCGTCCTTGACAAGCTTGCGGACCTCACCGTTCGTAAGGAACAGGTGGATCAGCGTCTTGATGTGCTGGGCGGCCTGGCGGCCATCCTGCCTCATGCCCTCCTTGTTGGCCGAGTCGGCGCCGCCGGCCTCACCGCCGGCCTTGAGGTCCTCCTTAAAGCCACGGTTGTCGACCTTGGCCGAGGCATAGATCGTGTCCTGGATGAGCTCGTCGGGGTTCTTAGCGGCGATAATCTCGCGCGCCGTGCCGATGATGTCACGGAAGTCCTCGATGAGCTGCTGGCCCGCGGGCGAAAGCTTGCGAATGTCGATCGGGCTGTGGTCCTCTGCATACGCGAGGGTCGAGTCGATCTGTCGGTTGTCTGGAAGGTTGCTGCATTCGTTAGCTCTGGGTCTACTAGCGCCTACTCGGTTGCCGGTGGCTGATGGTGGCTTTTGAGCGCGCGACCGCCAGATCGCGTACCAGATCGCAGCCAAATCGCGCCAGATCGACAAAAGTGACTCACCCATTCAGGAAGGCCTGGATGACTCCGTAGAGTTTCAGCTTCTTCTGCACATCTCTCTCCTTCTCCTGCTCGTTCGAAGCGACGGTGACCTGCCCCTTGGAGGGGTTGGCGCTGACGCCGCTGTGAGTTTGCACTGTGTTCTGTCAGCTTTCTGCTCTTGCTCTGCGCCTCATTCCCTGCTCGCTCGCTGCCGAAGAGCTCCCGGGAGACCGAGGACACCTCGGCCGGCTGCCTTCCTGGCTGATTCCCAGCGACAGCCGACTGCCGCCTCAGTCTCGCTCGGTCGCGAGGAGCTTCGAGCAGCTCGCCCAGCTCGCCCAGCTCAGCCAACCCAGCCAGCAGTCAACTCTGGCACTACTCACTGGCAAAACGATGTGTGAGTGTACGATGGGGGATCGCTCTTCCCACCCAGAACACTTATATTTGTATGACGATGTATGACGCTGGTACCTGCGGGGAAGAAGTGGAGTGATCCGGGCATGACCTTGACCTTGCTTGCCTCTCTGACAGCAATGCCCTGCTGTGCCCTGCTCGCCCTGCCCAGCTTCCAGCTTCCAGCTTCCAGTATGGGAACCTGCCAGCGTGCACGCTTGGAGCCAGCATCCAGCCTGCAGCCTGTCCTCCAGAACACGACGTCATAGCTGCCTTGACGCCCTTCCGCTTCGAGTTGCAGAAACCCTTGTCCCTAGAGCCCAGAGACCAGAGGGCGGCCAGACGCGGCCTACCTGCCCAGGACATTGCTGGTGCTTGGTACATGCTTGCCTGCACGGTGGTGTCAGGCAGGAGCGGACTGCCGGGAGGGACGAGTGAAGCAAAGGGACGGAGCAAGAGAGCGGGCACAGCATACGGTGAGAGTCCATGTTGGTTGTCGTCCAGAAATTAATGAGGGTATGACATCATTTCTCCAACTTTATGTGTGGATCGTCATCCCCCGCATTCTCCCTTGCGCTCCTGTGTCGAGGACTCAGTTCTCAGCGCACTACTCCGGCTCCTGCATACCGTCCTGCAGGCAAGCATGCAGGGGACCTGATCCCCAGATCGCGCAGCAGAGCATATTACCACTGCCGCTGCCGCTGCTGAACTGGGTTCGCTGGCTGCGCGGAAAAGGGTTGCCCTGTAGGTGCGCGTGATCAGTCGATTCAGGACGCAAGAGGCACACTGCCAACATCGTACCAAAATGAAGGCGCGCCCTGAGGTGCTCATATTTGCCAGCCACCACTGCACACAACGGCGCCGAGCCCGTCAGACTGCTGCGGGCCGGCGCGCCGGCGCTCTGCCGGTCCTGGCCGACTGGCCACGACTACCAGACCAGCGGTACCAGGGCCAGACGCTTGCCTCCGAGCAGGCTGTCGCATGTCGCAGTCCAGACGCTGTAACATCCGCGGCGGTGTCATCCACACTCTGAAGTAGCAGTGCTCCGACACTCCGACTCGTTTCGAGCACGGAGATCCCTGGCACTCTTGCCATTCCAGCGCTCCAGAGGAGCCCGCATGGTGCGCGCGCATGGTGCATGCCAACTTCTGCCTGCCTCTAACCTCGGCTCGATACGTACTCCACAGCTCATCGGTGATCAGAATGCCGCCCATGCCGGAGCACAACGGCACAACGTGCAGACCCGAGAGGGCAAATCCGGGTCCAGAGCCAGCGGGACCACGATCAATCCACATGCCACAGTCTGGACCGGTGCATCGTGCGTCCCATCACGCTCTGATTGGCGAAGCTGCCCACCTCGTGCACTGTGCACCGCCATGGACGGAGACATGCAAGGGAGAGCATTCACTGCTGGGTACGACCGACGAGACTAAGAGAGCCCACTCGAAAGTATAAGCTGCACCTATGACGCCATAGCTGCCAACTTTCTGCTACCTCTGAGCACCTCGACCTCGACCGTTCGAGATCAGGTACGCGCGCTCGTCTCGTCCATTTCGGAAAGTCCCCGGAACAAGAACAAGAACAGGAGGACGGAAGAAAGTAACGCAGCACACCCTCCGATGCTCCGATGTCGCTGGCGTTGGCGTTGTGTCGCCATGGGGAGTTGAAACAGCGTTGTAGGAACGTCTCGACGATCCTAGAGTGCGGAGACGCCAATCTGATCCTCCCCTGTCAGGACTCCGAGACTATAGGCGCCGCTGACGCTGGCTCCTCGGTGAAGCCCCTTCATGCGGGACTGCTGGAATCAGCATGCAAGACATGCAGAGTGTGCGGACCCTGCGTTCCAAGCACGAATAATGATGGGCGCCTTGAGCTGTGTGGTGAATCGGTCTGCTGAGGACGTTGAGGACAGGTGACTGCCAACGAGACGGGGCGATGTCGTCATAGCCAATGAGCCAAGCTGCGCCTGACTTTGCCATGGCCTTTGACTTTCATGTTTCTGGTGTTTCAACTGGTTGATACTTCAGACCGCCGTAGACGTCATAGCGCTGACGACGCTTCTAGAGAATGGTTACATGGTGGGCCTTCTGGACCCGCTGAGCTTGCTGTTTGCTTGAGCCTGTTCCGGCTGAATGAGGTCTTGCAGCGGAAGGCTAAGGGGGGCGATCAGATCCGGCTGCGTCTCAGTAACAGCCAGCTCAGAGGAAGACATGTGCGTAGGCGGCAGGTCCGATCGTCGTTGGCTGGCGTAAGTGGCAGAAAGCAGCGCGCGGCGACAAAGTCCGCGGCCCGTGGGACGAACAGAACTTGCAAGAACAGGATACCGGTTGCTGGCTCTATTTGTGCATTGTGTGCATTGATGCGTTGTCAATTGTACTGAACGGTGCTTGATGTGCGCTGCGTCTAGCGCTTGTGCATCTGCGTTAGGTCTAGATTGAGGTTGAGCGTCCGAGAGCTTAGTTGCGGCCCGGACCGAGAGATGAAGTGTGCGATGTGGATTAGGCGGGGCCACTTGGCCCGCCTGAGCTCTATGCTTCACTGCAATACGTCGAGATCATCGCCATGTCCGCTTGACAGCGCCCAGCTGCGTCCGGAGCCAGTTGTACCACTCCTTGCCGACGTAAAAGTAGAAGATGCCGAACATTGCTCCGCAGAAGTGCGCGACGTGGTCGAACATCTTCCATCCGCGGATGATGCCAACAACATCGAGACAGATCATGCCCGCGACACCGAGACCGATGGGGATCTGGAAGAAGGGGAGGAAGATGATGTTGACGTGGCTGTTGGGGAAGGCGAGGGCGACGACAGAGAGCATGGCGTAGATGGCTCCCGAGGCGCCGAGGGATGGGAGGATGGCGTTGTGCGCCGCGAGAGCGTTGGCGGGGCTCAGACGAGCAGGGGACAGAAGCGCGCGCATGAGGCGGGGCAGGCGGACAATGTTCGTGAACAGGTGGCTTCCGAGGCTCGCCGCGAGGCCTGCGACGGCAAAGAAGGCGATGAACTGCGGCACGTCGTCGCAAGTCGGGAGCGCATACTCGTTTTGGGCAAGATAGACGTACGCCGCGTTACCAAAGGACAGCAGGGCGATGCCGTTGAACGCAAAGTGCCACAGGTCCTTGTGCGAGATGGTGCTCGTCAGCATCGTGATGCACGACCGCGCCTCGCCGCCGGGGAAGACGATGGGGAAGTGCGTGAACCACTTGCGCATGAACGGCTGGAATCGGCGCACCTGCCACGCGAGGAAGACGGGGATCATGACGCCCAGCAGCAGGACGGGCGCACGCGATGACGCAGGCTGGTTCAGCTGCCATTCCTTCATCATGATGTACGTCCGCATGATCGGCACAGCGACAAAGGTCGGGAGGAAGCTCAGCGTATCCTTAAGCCGCTCGACGGACTGCTGCGCCTCAGAAGCCATCGACAGGCGCTTCGCGCGGTTGATCTCGCCATTGGACGGCGTGAACAAGGAGTATGTCCGCACTTGCGAGAGCCAGTAGGCCGTCTCCTGGTTTGTGTACCACGCTGCGAGGGTGAAGGCGAGGAGGGTGAAGACAATCGAAAACTGGGGTCAGCTGTTGCTCGCATAACTCTCAGCTATCAGGAGCAGGCAAGCGATCACCAGTATCCCTCAGTCAGTACGCACCAGAATCGGGGTCCAGATGCTCTGCTCAGGCAGAGTGCCAGCCTCGGCGGCGCCCTGGATCGGGATAGCGATACGCCTTGGCTTGATGCGGCCAAGGCGCTGGAGCAAAGAGGGGGAAGACGTGAACGGGCGGGCTGCGAGGAAGCGAGGTGGAAGGACAGACGACCGAGAAGAGCTCATGCCGAGACCGACGGAGGCTCCAGGCTGGCTACGGCGGAGCTCGGCGAGGACAGACGAGTGACGAGGACGGAAAGCGGCGTCGGTGTTCAAGGTGCGGAGCGATGCTCCCACAATCGACCCGGAAGACGGCGCACAGCGCGGCCTCACCAGCGCTGACGTCGGGACAGCCGCCCGAGCGCCGAGACCGAGCCCCACTGCGAGGAGGCCTGATCGGAGGAGCATTGGTGAGCTGGTGAAGGGGAGTGAGGTGCGGTGGAAAATGTCAGGAGACGGCAGAGCTAGAGGGTGGAGGCTCCCATCGATGTTCTCTGGTGGAGGTCAGTCAGAGGTCCGAGTTCATGTTCGCCGCCAAGTGTCCCTACGTCCCTGGCCGGTGAGCCGCGTCAGCTGCGTAGACAACTTTGGAGCCGTGTGGCGTTTGGCCTTCACTCGGCGGTGGCAAATGCTCGAATCGCCGCAACGGTTGCATGCGTTGCTGGTCAAGAGATGAATCGCTGCAAGCCAAGACATACAGTGACACGGATTGCATAAGAAATGTCCAGTCGAGTAAGCGTATACACAGGGTGATAGTCTATGTCAGGATGAGGGGTCGTCGCTGTACACAGGGGTTCTACCAGTCTACACAGTCCACAGATGGAGATTGCGTTGCAAGGCGTCGCTAAATTTCGTAAAATCTAATGTCCTTGAAGCGAGCGAAAGAGGAAAGTTCGAACAGCTCTAATCTAATCCGGGAGTGAAGGTATCACTCAGTCCTTCTTGAAGTACTCGCGGCCGCGAGCGTCGGTCTTGGTCCAGACAGCAACGCTCTGCGCAGGGCACGAGAATTCGGCCCAGCCGTCGTCGCCAATGGTCACCTCGCCCTGCGTCCAGCCAAGGACGTCGGACCACTTCTCGCCCGCGTGCTCCTTGCCGACCTCGACGCGCTTGGTACC
Organism: Trichosporon sp. DN520; assembly: GCA_030347605.1. Taxonomy (NCBI): domain Eukaryota; kingdom Fungi; phylum Basidiomycota; class Tremellomycetes; order Trichosporonales; family Trichosporonaceae; genus Trichosporon; species Trichosporon sp. DN520. The sequence continues at coordinate 56,323 of JASJUY010000016.1, forward strand.
GCGCTCCGAGCCGTTGCAGGCAACGCACACGAGGCCGTCGTGGTGGTCGTCGCCCTTGCGCAGCCAGGCGACGCAGTTGGCGTGGTCCCAATAGTCGACCTGGTCGCCGTAGGCAAACTCCTTGCGCGCGCGGACGAGGTCGGCGAGCTGGGTGACGCCCTGCTGCGGGTTGTCGCCGCCGCAGCCGTACAGGTCGCCGTAGAAGACGCAGGGGTAGCCGCTCTCACGCAGCAGGATGAGCGAGTAGGCGAGGGGCTTGAACCACGGCGCGACCCAGTTCTGGAGCGACTGGCCGATCTGCGTGTCGTGGTTGTCGACGAGAGTCACGGCGTCGATCGGGCGCGACTGCACCAGCGTGTCGTCAAAGATCTTGCGCAGGTCGTAGTTGGTGCCGGCCTCGGAGGCCTCCTTGAAGTTGCCCTGGAGCGGGGTGTCGAACACGGAGAACTGCGTGCCCAAGCCATCAAGATACGCATTCAGCGCAGGCACCGAGTCCTTCCAGAACTCGCCGACACAGAACATCTTGTCCGAGCCGACCTTCTCGCGGACGTGCTTGACGAAATCGCCGATAAACTCGCGCGAAATGTGCTTGACGGCGTCGAATCGGAAACCGTACGCGCCCGTCTCGTTGAGCACCCACTCGCCCCACTTGAACATGTCGTCGCGCACCTCGGGGTGCTCGTGGTCAATGTCGCTGAACATGAGGTAGTCGTAATTTGCGTTCTCCGTGTCGACGTCGCTCGCCCAGTCCTTCCCGTCGCCCTTGATCTTGAAGATGGCCTTGGTGTCCGTCTTGGCGTCATAGTCGATGCCGGTGAAGTGGTTAAAGTTCCACTCCATTTGCGAGTAGGCCTTCTTGCCCTTGCCCTTGTCGGCGTCGGTGGGCTTGGCGTCACCGTTGGCCTCCTTCTTGTCGCCCTTGTTGGCGTCGCCGTTGGCCTCCTTAGCGTCGCCATTGGCATCACCGTTGGCATGCCCGTTGGCATCCCCGTTCGCCACGCCGTCCTTCTTCTCCTCGTCCTTCTTCTCGCCACCCTCAGTGCGGCCAGGGAACACAAACTTGGTCCAGCCCTCAATGTCGTACGGCTCCGACACGGTCTTCATGCGGTCGTTCCGGTCGACCATGCTGGCCTTGAAGAGCTCCTTCTCGTCGGCGCCGGCCTGGGTGTCAGCGGCCAGCTCTCTCTCTGTGAGGGGTCTCAGATGCTCAGGGGAAGAAGGCAATCAAAGGGGTCGGGAGCGCGGCGAACCAGATAAAGAGGCTGTCACCTACAACAGCTTATCCTCCCTTTTTCGATCCAGAGCGCAAAGTGGATTGCCAGAGATGCTCCTAGAAGCCTCTTTCATAATGAAAGGAGCCGCTTCTAAGTCTCAACTGAGGCCAAGAGGCCAAGGCGGCATAGCTCATTCCAAGCTTGAGCATACTGCGCCCACCTCCCGGGTCCAAAGCCGGTCAAGCTGGTCTCTATGTCGGTTCTCTGAAGCCCAAACCTGGATCTCTGGACAGCAGCACTCTGCCCCCGACTCGTCATCCCTCAGATCCCATCTTCCGGGCCACTGAGTGCTCTCCTCGAGCTCGAGATCCTGCGTCCGATCTCTCGGCCCCGCGCTCTTCCACGTTACACCCTTCAGATCCAAGCCCCGTCCGAGCTCCTCGCCCTGCGGGCTCGGGCTCGGACTCCGCACTCACCTTGTGATTCAGCACCGCATCAATGTACGTGATAATCTTGTGCTTCTTTGCCTCCTTGATCGCAGCGAGGAGATCCTCCTTGCTGCCCCAGTGGGTCGGCTTGGCGCCCTTCTGGTCAAACTCGCCGAGGTCCCAGAGGTCGTAGCTGATGTTAGCAAACGAGCGCGGAGCGCGAGTGAGCGTCATTGGGGAGGCTGGTAGAGCGAACCGCGGGTGAGTGCTGATGGTAGGATGTCTTTCTGAGCAGATCTGGCTGCTGGAAAACTCAGACCAGCCGCCGAGCCGATTCAGATCAGCAGCACTCGCCGTCGGGTAAGTGATGACCGCCTGCCACAGTCTCGATCTCAAAGAGGTCGCGGACCACTGTGAATGACATTTCTGGCTGCGCTCGGCGAGGCTGACCCTCGCCCTCGGGTAAGACTGCACTTGATGCGGACGCATGGCCGCATGTCTGCATAGCCGCATGTCTGAATCACTCAGCCACGCTGCTGCCTACCTCCCCGTCTCACCGCTCGACCCGCCTCTCCGGGCCAAAGCCTCCCCCACCTAGCCCGAAGATGGTATCGTGCCCATAGTTTCGCTCACTTATCCGCTCCTTCGGAGCGAATAAGTATACTCACATATCATACCCCGTCCCCTCGGGCGAAGATCCCTTAGTCGGCGGCGGGATCCAGCACGCCGTGATGCCCATTTCGGCGAGATGCGCCGCGTCGTCCTTGTACTTTTGCCAGTGCTTGCCGCCGCCTTCGGCGTACCATTCGAAATACTGCATCATTGTGAAGTTGTCTGGCGTTAGCTGTCAGCTGACCGAGCGGAGCGAGGGAGGCTGGCGATTGTGAGGTGAGGCGAGCGGAGCGAGCTGACGCTGGCTGGGCATAGCGGAGCGGGGGGAGCTGACACCGGGATAGTGGGCAGAGAGAGGGAGGCACTGGGGTGGGAGCGGGAGAGCTGACGCCGGGAGGGTCGAGCAAGCGACAGCGAACAAGCGCTGACCGGGTCCAGCGGGGCGATGGTAACTGATGACCAGCGCGCAGACGGCAAGCTGCAGAGTGCAGCCTAGCTGACGGCGGGGGCAGCGAGGGCAGTAGAGAGGGCGAGCTGACGCTGTCACGCTTGCGCTAGCAGTGCGAAGGAACGTGGCTTCCAAGTGCCAACCACGGGACCACGGACAGAGGAGGTGCAGAGGGTCGCCGCCGCAGTCCAAGAGCCATAGACAGCGAAGGGAAGGTGAGCAATGCAAGGAACGAAGCGCGGGTAACGACGCCGCTACGGCGAGCGCTGTGGGCAGCCTGGCCTGGAAAGACAGATAGGTAGGGGAGCCAGACGAGGGGGCTGTATCAATCAAGCCCGCGAGCGAGATTAGCCCTTGCCGCGGCCCCGCCAGGCGCCAGGACGAGCGAATTCAGCACCGGCGAGGGGTAGAGAGCGACTCGTGCGTGAGGACACAAGTCTCAGTAAAAGATAGCCAGGAAGATTGACATACGACGCAGCCCAGAATAGCGGTCATGTCACCTCCTTGAACTCAGCGCGCAAGCGAGGTTGAGGAATGAGGATGACGTTGGGGGTCCGAGCTGGGCGCCGAGATCGACGTTCAGCCTGCCTGTTGCGCTTATCTTTCCTATCTCTCCACAGCCCAGCTTAGCTAGGCATGCGACCAGCACGAGACCTTCCCATCGCCTCTGGCTGCCGCCAAGTTCTCATGGGGAAAAAGTTGGGACATGTGCGGCTATGTTGAGGCAGCCTGGGAAGACTGTAATGGCTGACGCAGAGGTTGAGATGAGACTCTCTTGAGAACGTCATGGAGGCTGGAACACAACACGCAGCACACAACTGAGTAGGCTCTGCAACGCTGAAGCTCAGGCTGCAGGTAAAGCAACGGGCAACGCCGGCCATCGGCCAGCAGCATAATCAACGAGAAGAGAGGGGATGAAGGTCGCTGAGCGGAAACAGAGCAATGTGAACGCCTCCTTCTCAGCCCTGTGCGAGCTCGCCAGACATAACAGACTTGACGGCCCAGACAGCCCAGATGCAGCTCAACAAACAGCCGAACCACAACTACATCCAGAGCTCCTGCTCGCTCTCGAACTGACTGGCTCCATCTATTGCCAGCTCGTTCATCAGAATTGTGGCCCGCGATTGCTCAGGGGAAGCTCGACTGCAGACTAGAACGCCTCACCATGCCCAGCGCGCCTGATTCACACCAATGGTGACTCACCCTTGTTGTCCTCTCCCCTATGCGACCTATCGACGTTTGACGACATATTCCCTTCTTAACTCTCTTGACTCGTTGAAGCCGCCAGGCAGGAGTAGTTGGTAAGCAGTAGTAGTTGGTAAGAAAGTGTTGTTGCAGGAAAAAGTCGGGACACGAACGTGTCGTTCATTCGGTACGCGTTTTAAACTCGCAGGCACTATGCCGCTCTTCCCCCCACCGTTTCTTTCAACCTCTTCTTGCATACCAGCCTCCCCCTTGTCGCTATCGCTCTACAGCTGTGCCCAGGCAAACGTGTCATCTTACTTTTATCGGGCCCGCGAATCGCGCAAAAAAGGCACCGCAAGCGAGCATTTACACTGAGGGGCAATCGGCAGTACCTGTCCCGCGATCATGACGTCAGTTCCCCTCCCCTCACTTGATGCTGATCGCAAGCCACCGCCTATCGCTCTCCTCCCTGCTCATCCCTGCAAAGGGACCGACCCCGGTCCAGCCTCGAAGTCTGGAATCCATTTCAAGCGTGCATCCAATAAGCAGCCACTGACGCGCACACTGACCAGAACGGTCGCGTTCATCGACCGCTCGTCAGCGCTCGTCAACTGCTACTACAGCACTGAACTATGGACATTTTTGAGCATACCCCGATTTTCCACACGAAGGAGCGTGATTTGTTTATGATGGGTTGCTGAGATTCTTTTCGCCTTATGCTCCTCCTCCTCCACCTCCAGCTCGGCTAGATCCGGCTAGGCTTGCTCGAGCTTGACTAGCTTGGCTTGGCTCCAGCTCGTCAGCTCGGCCAGTTCATGCCACTGGGCTTGCACGACTAAGCCTGCGCCGAGACAGACCCAGCAGCAGTCTCCTGCTGCTCCTGCTCCGCCTGAGCCAGCTGAGCATGAGCACTCTGCGCCAACGCCGACATGGCCGGAATACTAGCCGTCGACGCCCTCCTTATTGCCTGTTGCTGCTCCGTCGGCGTCGCGCTCCCAGTGCCAGAGGGTGTCGCACCATCGAGCAGATTCCTAGCTCCAAGAATCCTCTTGGCCAGCGCGCCGACATTCGCATCAGCAATGACCACGTCCTGGCTCAGTTCGACGCCATACGTCCACTCGAGCATTTGCTGGATATGTTTCACCTGCGCTTCGTCCATTAGGACGAAATCGTCCGCGTCTTGCAGCTGCGTATCGCTCAGTGCGTCTTGGGGTGGCGTGCCGGGGATACTGTCGCTTGAGGCGCTGCCCATTTCGGCTGCGAGCTCGGCTATGGCGAGCGGGGCTGGGCGCGGGGGAGACGTGCCGCTGCCACTACCGCCGGCTATGCTGTTTGCGCGCCCGCCGATAGAGTTGACAGAGTGGACAGCATTGGTTGCGTGCGCGGGGAACGTCGGGTCCGTCGCCGACACAGGCGTCACGGGCGTTCCCCACCCCGACGAAGCCAAACTGCCATGACGCCTGTGCTGCGATTGCGACCTGGACCTCGTCGCTTTCGCCATCTTGCGCGCCGAGCGCGGCACGAGCGCCGCGTTGCCTTCGAGCGCGAAACAGACAATGTTCATAACAGTGTCGTGCACCGCGCGGTAGGAGCGCATCTGGGCCGGGTCGGGCTTGTCAACTGGGTTGTTAGCGAGGCTGAAGGCATTGGGCAGTGGAGAGGAGATGGACTGGGATGCGATGGGGACTTCGACTGCGACGCAGAGGGATCCGAGTCGCAATGCGAGGGCTACCCTGGCGTGTAGACCTCAAACCGCGAGGCAGTATGCCCGGGAGCAATGAAGTGCCCAGTGTAATGCGGTCGAGATTGCGAGTGCAACAGCGCGGATAGGCAGATAGGGCAAGCGGCACTGCCACACAGGCTGCACCGCAGCGGTCACTCAGCCGAGATGTGAAGGTGCCCACACTACGCGTTGCAATCGTCGGTGCCCCGCTTGCAGAGTACATTCGACCCAGAATGTCAAAGTAGGGCTTTATCAGGGTCTCAAGGACGTTGGAAACTCGTACTCACTGTAAATCTCAATAGGCGAAATGATCGACATGACATTATGCTTCCCATCATGGTGGTACCTGAGCTCGTACATCCCGGGGGCCCAGGGCAGTCTCTTCCCCCTGAAAACCGCAATCCCCGCGTCGCCCTGCTCGACCTGGTCTTCGGGGGCGACAGTGCGCTGCTCTTCGCCGCGATACTCCTCCTCAAAGATCGGCACCCATTTACCCCTCGAGGAGACTTTCGTGACGAGCTTCGACTTGCTCGCGCCGACGCGGTAGATGCCGATCCAGTCTTTGCGCGAGTGGTTCGACGGCGCCGTCCATGAGACACGGATCGGCTGCCCCACGTGATAACGGGGGATGGTTGAGGATGTGGACGATGAAGGTAAGGTGATTGAATAGCGGGACGTGTCGTACGCGCTCATGTCCTTCTCTACCCGCGTAATTGTCATGTGCTCGCGCGCCTCGGTTAGGAGGTTCATCGTGTCGTTTGCGAGACCGTGCAGGCGGGGTCCGGCTGGAATGTTAGCTCGAGGTGGCAATCAGAGAATCACAGCTGTCACGACATCCGATCTGTGGGATATGTTCTGCCTGCAGTTCTACACCCTCACGGGTCGCTGCGCTGGCAGTCTCTGCAGCACCTGCACACAGTACACTCGGCAGTCGCTGCGCTCCTGCCTCGAATGCACTCACCATTCTCAATCAAACCCTCAACCGTCTCGGCAACCTTTGCCTCGACCTTCTCGATCGAGTCGCGGACCTCGTCGACGTATCGCTTCACATTGCTAACCGACGTCTTGCTGTTAAGCGTCTTAGAGTTGAGTGTCTTGCTCGCCATAGTCTTGACCGTCTTAGTGAGGCCGCCGTCCTTGCGGAGGCGGTCGCCGTACAGCTGCTTCATGTGGGGGCCCTCAACGAAGGACAGGAACCACCAGTGGCTGAGGTGCGAGAAGGCCGCGAGGACGAACACGAGCACCGAGTTGGAAATAAGCGCGAGGCCGAGGAACGCCGCGCCGCCGAGAGACCGCTCGGGATTGTTCAGGAAGCGGTAGATGCCCGTGTACGCGAGGTTGGAGGGGACCTTGTCGAAGAGGAAGAAGTCTGAGTAGAACCACCCAAAGTCTCCCAGGACCTCGTAGATCGACGTCGCGGACCACACGTGCAATGCAATCAGGGCTGCGCCGAGGACGTGCCGCAGGATCGTGCCGCTGATCGTCCAGTCGAAGGGCAGGTGGTATGTCTTCCATGCCAGACCCGCGAACGAGATGTACGTCATGACGACGCTGATGTTGTACACTGCCTGCCAGTTTTGGAACGCCTCCTCGGTCGCGCGGGTTACGACATTCTTGTCCGCACCGGTCTCTTCGTCCGTGTCGCTTGCGTCGTCAGAGGGATACGGGTAGTTGTTCAGGTAGTGGCGGACGAGCCAGCGCGTCTTGGACTGCGCGCGGAGGACAAGGCCGAGACCGTACGAGTGGAACAGACGCCACGCGAGCGCATGCACGAAGTGCGCGGCCAGGCCGACACCCTTCGGAAGCGCGGGGACCAGGGCAAAGATCGCGTAAGCCACAAGCACGACGAGCGCAAAGTCGGTCGCCCTGAGTGATTGTCAGTATGCTGAGATCGGCCATTGTATTCCCAATGTGAGACAGCAAGACTCACCGGAAAACATCGAGGTTCTTGCAGATAACAACGGGGTTGCGGAAGAAGCGGTGCGTCAGATCATGGATGCTCGTGCTCATCGCGCGCGATCGGCGGAAGCGCTCACGCTCGCGGTCGAGCGAGCGGTCGATCGTGTCGACGCCGCCAGAGTAGGCGCTGACTCCGCTGATGCCGAGGCCGCCGTGACCGTGGCCGTGACCATGCTCGGGGAGCTCGGGGATCTCGGGCTCCGTCTCCGTCTCACCCTCGGTCTGGCCGGGAGTCGACGCCTCAAGGACCGACGAGAAGTTGGACTCGACGGCATGCTCGTCGACCGAGGCGGTCGAAGCGGGGACGCTGAGGTCGATCGGGATGCGGGCCGCGAGGGGCTTCTTGGGCCCGCCGTAGGTGCGCTCGATGTGCGGGTTCTCGAACCAGAGCAGGAAGGCGAACTGGGCCGCGTGTGCGGCCAGCGAGACAAAGAGCACGGCGTACGATCCGACCACTGCGAAAGCGTTAATACCCGGTACCTTGCGGCGAAACTCATAAGGTCACACGACATTTGGACATAGACACTTACCGATGGAAAGTCCGTAGTAGCCGGCATAACCGACAGAGTACATGGGGTGCGGGGCGATTTCGTACACGCCGTCGAACACGAGGTCGTGCTGCATGACCATGAGCCAGAATGCGTCGCCCCAGTACCAGGCGTAGTCCTTGACGACGCGGTGTGCGTCCATCTTGACCCAGAGGTTGAAGACGATGAGCGACCAGCCAAACACCCAGCGGAAGATGTGCATGAGCACGCCCTGGTTGGCGGGGAAGTTGAGATTGGCCCACGCAAAGAGCGAGTACGACACAAAGTCGTTGAGGAGCACAATGTCGACGAGCTGGCGGAAGATGAGCCACGAGTTGAACTCCTGCGGCACGCTGTCCCACTTGTAGCCAGCGCCCATCTTCATCTCGAGTTCGCGCTTCCACCAGCGCGCCCAGGCGCGGCCCTCCTCGCCGCCCGACTCGGACTTTTCGTCGAGCCAGCCCCACTGGCGCAGCGTGCGGATGATGTAGCGGTTCTCAGACTGCTGGCGGAGAAGCCAGGCGAAGCCAAAGTCGTAAGCGCCGCGCCAGAAGGCAAAGTAGATCAGGAAGAAGGCAGAGCGGAGGGTCGGGTAGCCGGCGAGCAGGAAGAAGAGGACGGGTTGGGCGACGAGCGAGAAGACGGTCCAGCGAGTGAGCGAAGAGCGGGTAAACGTCTTGGTCATCGTGTGCACGAACGAGTGCGTCTGGGGCACGCGGAACACTGCGGGAAATCGTTAGCCAAGGCATGCAGGCGTGCAGGTATGCGGGGGAGGCGGGGGGAGGCTTGACATAGATGGTCACACGACCATTGCGGAGCCGGAGCAAGAAAGGCATCACCAAGGCGACGGGCTCGGCTCCATCTAGCATAGCACCCGTTCGAAATCGAGCTAGGTCGAGCTAGCGGGGAAGAGAAAGTTTCGACATACCTTCACCACTGGGCGTCTTGCCCCAGGTGGCTTCTTCGTGCTTGTCGCTGTCGTTGTAGCTGTCGTCATGGTCGTGGTCGTGGTCGCTGTCCTTTTCCTTGTCGTCGCTTTCGTCGTCGGCGGGGTATCCGTCAGCCGAAACCGTGCTGGCGTTGGCGAGCTTGTGGGCGTTGACAGTGGTGCGGCGACGGAGCTCGGAAGTGAGCTCGGAGGCGGGGTGGAGGTTGACGTTGTGGTCTGCGTTGGCCGGCGGAATGCTGGTCGACTTGGGACTGAGAGAGATGTCGGCGGCAGAGCCGTTAGGAGGAGGATGCTGATTGCCAGCGCTCTGAGGAAGAGCGGCAGCGGCAGCAGATGATGCCATTGTGGGTTGAGCCTGTTTGGCGATGGCGAGTGTGTTTGCTGTTGCGCTGTTGCTGATGTGTGTGGGCAGAGCAATGCAAGAGAGAGAGTGACAAGAGTTAAAGTAGGAAGGACGGAGGGGGAGAGGGAGGGGACGACTGGCCCGGGGTGGACGCCGGCTGGCAGTGAAGTAGAGATGCGTGGATTCGTTGGAAGTTCAGTCAGGCAGGCTCAGGAATCAGGAACATTCGCCTGTTCGGCCCGGTACAGCGAGCGGGTCAAGGTCAGGTCAGTCGCGCGCGCAGCCAGCAGCAGTGGTCAAGTAGCCAGTCGGGTATCGAATTGGCTCTGGCTCAACTTTCGGCGGCCATCCAACTCTCAACTCCAAGTGAACCGTGCATTGGACCCGGCCGCTATTAGCCTATTAGCCTATTATCCAGGGTGACCAAGAGCGTGGCCAGGGGTGAGTGAGTGAGTGGTCGTGGATGAACTATCAGGCACGCGTCGATGTATGGTGAGCGAGTGAGTGGCTATGAGCCAGTGACCACTCACCCTGGCCCTTCCCCTCTCTCCGCTCTCCGCTCTCGTCTCTCCGCGTGCCCCGCCCGCCACCACACAAGGCGTACAGGGCGAACAAGGGTTGCGGTATGCCGACACACGTTATCACAAACGAACACGTCATTGATCACGGCGCCCTTGGCCAGCGTAGCCACCGTCGCCAGCGTAGACGAGCCTGCGTGGAGGGCTCTGACAGGTACAAGCGAGATTGACCGCGTGGCCACTGAACTGTCGCCGGGCCCTGATACCCCGCCGCCCGGAGAGCCTTATCACTCCGCTCCCCTTTCTCCTATCAGCTGCTGACAGCCGTTGTATGCCGCACAGCCAGTTAGTGTGTCGCCGCATCTGTCACCGCCGACTCCGATGATGCCGCCTCGCATGCCGAGCCGACGCGGATGACTGTGCCCAGTTTCTCCAAGCCCGCAAAGCCGTGCCAGGCTCTATATGCAGAGTGTGGTCGGACAGCCAAGACATATCGTCAAGTAGTCGGGTTCCTACACTGCACACTTACCCTGCATCGATCGCATGGAAACATCCCATCCCCATATAGCTATAGCCCTGGCTGACTGTCAGTCTACGGTCGCCTCGCTCGTCTCTCATCTCCTGATGGCAGACATTCTGATATGCCGCATAAGGCTCCGCTCGGCGTCGGCATACAACGAGGAATAAGTCACCTGATCACTCAGTGGCATTATCTTAGTCGCCGTGAAACAATCTTGGACAATTGCAGCCTTCCAAGTCCTACCTTCCTGGCCAACCATCTTCCATCTCTGCAACAAAATGCCTCACCAAAACCCTACTAATGCATGTACCAACAACTATATACAACAGTGATGTACACCGACTAATGCGTGCAACATGTGAACAAATGTAAAGTCCATGGCTCAATCGCCCCGCTGCCCATCAGTCAGCAATAGTTCCCGCGTCTCCCAGTCTCCGAGATCAACGCCGTGCGCCGCCCGAAGATGACGCCGCACATCATATATCCGGAAAAAGCGTTCCTCGCAGGGCACGTCGTCGTCGCCTTTCTCCGACTCCGCCTCCGACGCCACTTCCACACCGTCCTCATCCTCCCTGGTCACCTGCTCATTTGCGACCTCCTTCTCCTGACCCTGCTGCACGCCCTTGCCCTTCTCCTTCTCCGCAGACTGCTCCGCAGCGAGCCTTTGCGGCAATCGCAGCGGCGGCGGGTGGAGCTCCGCCTCCCTCCCCTTGTTCGCCGAGGTTGCGGTAGTCGTTGCGGCAGTTTCAGCCTCGGCGTGCAGGGCCACATGTGTACCATACGGACACACCCAGGGCCGGAAATGGCGTCCTCCGGGGGCTGTAGCTGTTCCCAGCAACTCGGCGGCCATGCCGTCGTAGTAGCCGTTCTTCTCGAAGGTGCTCTCCTGGCCGCTATCGTTCGCGCCCTGCGCGATACGATCCTGAGCGGCTTCGTTGTCTGGAGCAGCTCCCGTAACAGCGCTGTCGTCGGAGATCTTGCCCTCGCCCTGCTCTGCCTGGCACCACCCCTCCGCCTGGTGTCGTTTCAGGCTCGCCGGACGACGATAGGCCCTTCCACAGACATCACAGCGGTGCTTGCCCTTCGCGTGAGCAGCCTGCGAGTGCTCGTCCCGCGCAAACTTGGTCTTGAAGGCTTTGTGGCAGCCAGGAGCACCGCAGGGCCAGTCCTTGCCTGCCGTGCCGGAGGGAAGGCGGGGGAGCTTGGCTGGGCGAGTTGGCTTCTCGCCGTCTTTCTGTGCTGAAGTGTCGACTTGCCTCTCCAGGCTGTCCGAAGCGGCGTTGGCGGTCGCCGAGGTGGCGTTCGGCTGTTCCAGATCGTCCTGTCGCTGCTTCTTGACGCCATCGTCTGTCGTCTCCGCGATGGTGCGCAGCTGCTCCCTTGCAAGGTGGGGTTGGCTCGTGTCGGCTTCGGCCTCAGACCGTCTTCGCTTCCGCCTCCGTTTCTGCAACACAGGCGGCAGGTCTTCATCTTCCCCGCATCCGGCTGCCAGGTCCTCCTCGCGCTCAGCGTGCACCTTGAGGTGCTCCCTCAGCCGACTGGCATTTTTGAACGTGCGGCCGTTGCACTCCGCATAGGGACAGGCTGGTGGGTGCGCTTCGCGGATGTGGGCTTGCAGCTCCGTCCAATTCGCAAAGACGGGGAAGGTGTCGTGGTCGGGGTGGGAACAGGTGTAGCGCGAGGCTGACGTTAGCTATCTATCGCTCTGCTAGGCCCCATAGCTAGTGTACTTACGGTCATGCGTCCGCTCATGTGTCCTCAACTGCTGCTTCATAGCAAAGCTCTTGCCGCATCCTTCGTGTCCGCAGAGCCACGGCTTCGTCCCGGGCGGCATGTGGACTTCAGCAACGTGCGCTCTGAGTGCGTGGCTCTTGGCAAATACAGCCTCGCACTGCTCGCACTTGTGCTGCTCGGCGCAGTCGTGGCTCTCCTCGTGTCGCCGACAGTGAGCCTGTGTCCAGAAGCGCTTTCCGCATCCTTCCCTGGGGCACTCGAAGCGCTTCTCCCCCTCATCCTTATGCACCCTCATATGAGCAGTCAGGTGGCTGTGCCGGAAGTACGACTGGCCGCAGACCTCGCACACATGCGGCCGTTCCCCGGTGTGTGTCAGGATGTGTTCTTGAAGACGGGACGGCTTGTAGTACGCCTTCTGGCAGCCGGGATGGGGACATGTGAAGCGGCGCTCGGAGCGGCAGCGTGGTCGACCGTTGATGCTCATGCGTTTCGGCGTACGGTCCGAGGTATCGGGGGTCAGGAGCTGCGCCGTCGTCGTGGCAGGCGTACCCTCGCTCTCTTCAAGGTCAAGGCCGAGGGCTGAACCTCTCCGGGGAAGGAGCATCCGCGCAGCCGTCGCGGCGTCGTATCCCGCAGCAGCTCTCGGGCTGGCAGAGCGCCGCCTAGTCTCTGTGATGACAACAGCAGGCTGGAGCTTCGGGGACGGAGCCCGCGTCACGGGTAACGACACAGACGAGAGGCCATCACTAGGCTGAGGGGAGATCTTCTGCGCCGGTGTGGAGCGAGCTCGCAGCGGTTTCGGGCGCTCAGCCGCGGTCGAGGAAGACGCAAGTGGAGGTGTGACGGGAGGCGTAGGAAGCGCTTCTGATCTCCGGCATGCGCGGACCGGCCGCGTCGTGAGTGGTAATTCTATCGTTTCCATCGTATTCGCTCTGTCCTGCCTGAAGCAGGCGCTTCGAGGTCGAAGTTGGACAGTCGTATGGTGGTGGAAAGTCTGTTATTGATGAGATGATCGATCGAAATTGCAACGGAAAGCGGTGATCGGGTATCAGCGATGGATTCTGCCATCGGTCGCAAATTTCAGGCAAGCCACGTGTCCACGTCATTGTTCCACACTGCGCATTCCGCGAGTACCGCAGCTTATGCACAACTTACATGCACTCTGGTCCTCACCAGACAAACGTCTCAGAGCGTCCAAAGCTGCATTGTTGTTGTTTGTGACCAGCTTGCAGCAACTCGCAAGCTCGGAGGGCAGATCTGAGCACCCCACCACCCGCCGGGTTGCTGATAGGACGCGCCTCCCTTATCAACCTGAGGTCAGCTCAGGGACACCACGTGCGCCGCACGATCGCTCCCTGATCTGCTTCCGCCAGCCCCGCGATGTAAACAACCCGGGAATTGGCGACTGATTTGTCTTTCCGCCCGTCAACACACTAACATTCAGCAAGCAACACGCACCATGTCGGCCGCCCCTGCTCCGACACCAAGCAGGGGAACCCCGGAGCAGCCAGCTCCGGTGACCGACTTCAGTCTGATCGAGTCGCAGAAGGAGAACATCCGCCCTCTCGCCTCGGGCAGATCGGCAGTGACGCTCGGCGTCCTGTTCGACAAGAGCAGGGAGGAGGAGGCGTCCCGCGCTGTTCAGGAGGGGACGGAGCAGTTCCTCAGGGAGATCGAGGAGGCTGAACGGCGTGAGCGCGAGGGAGAGGACATGGTCGACGGTGTCCAGGACGTGCTTGACCTGTACAACAGGTGAGCTTGAAGGCCGTCCTCAGTAGCTGATGGCAGATACGTCTCGTTCACAGTGCAGCACTACCCGTCTTCGCCGTCGCATGTACTCCCGCTGCTCGAGTCGACCACCCGCCGCTTCATTGATGACGTTCGATACTCCCAGGACGCCCGGTATCTCAAGCTCTGGGTGATGTACGCTCGCCACGTCGAGCGACGAGAAGAGGTCTGGGCGTTTCTCGAGTCACGAGATATCGGTACCCGTCATGCGTCATTCTACGAGGAGTGGGCTATGGCTGCCGAGGGTCTCGGACGGTAAGCTTGAGGAGTGCCGCTACAAGCTGACATGCCAGAAAAAAGAAGGCAGACGACGTGTACCGCCTCGGCATCGCGCGCAAGGCTGCTCCTCTCGAGCGGCTGAAGGGACGTCATCAGGCTTTCCTTGCTCGCATCATGGCGCCGCCATCTGGCGTCGTCCCCGATGACGACCCGCAGCCTCCGCCTCGGCCAAGCTCGTCCCGTAGCGTCCTCGGCCAAGTCGGCGGAGGTGGTCTGAGCACCGTCTCCGGTGCGACGCCTCTGCAGCAGCAACCCCAGCGAATCTCGCGAGGCACGAACGGCTCGAAGCTGGAGATCTTCTCCGACGCCTCTGGAGCCGCTGCCGATCCCGAAGCGAGCCAGTGGGAGGACTTTGGCACACGCGACGGCCGGCGAAAGGAGAACACGATTGAGGCGACGCCCTGGAAGGGCGAGACGCTGCCGCAGAGTGCGGCGCGCCATAGAGTGGCTCCGCGCACACCCAAGCTCGAGGTGTTCAAGGACACATCGGACAACGGCGCAGTCCGACATGCGGACGATCAGGGTCTTGTGATTCGGAGTAAGGCTCCGCTATCCGAAGCCGAGCTGCTCCGCGACGACCCGCTCAAGAACTACGATACGAGCAATGTGTCCAAGACCGTTCCCACCCTCCCGCCGCCTCCGACGTCGGCACGCAAGCCCGCTCCGAAGAAGCGACGAGAGGCCGCACACGTCATGCAGCCATGGGTGTGCCCTACTGGAGGTCCCGAGCGGCCGACAGCAAAGGGCAAGATCGAGCGCTGCATGTTCGACTGGGATGCGACCTTCAAGGGTGGCGAGGAGTGGAGCTTCCAGGAAGTGCGTGCGAAGAAACTGGGCCTGTTCGGTAGGGACTGGAAGCCGCTCAAGGACTGGGAGAAGAGCTGGCACGGCCCCGGAGCGACCACGCCGAAGAAGGAGGTCAAGAGGGCGCGTCCGCCCTCGCCAACGCTGAACACGAAGCTCGCCAACGAGGAGGTCATGAGCCTCTTCAACCAGACGATCCACGGAGGCAAGGTTCGCGACCCCGACTTCGACACAGACAGCGACGACGATGACGATGATGATGATGAGGAGGTAGACGAAGTGGCTCCTCTGCCGACACCGCTGCCGCCGCGCCAGCCCGAGCGCCAGATGCTCAGCATGATGACCCCTGGCGGCATGATCCCGCCAACGCCAACGCCAGCACAGGGCGCTAATGCTCGCCGTGTGTCGCCGCAGATGAACGTGTTCGCGGACGAGAACGCAACGCCCGCGCCGTCCCGCCTCGCCGTGTTCGCTGATGAGAACGCGACTCCGGCTCCCAGGCCACAGGTCTTCGCAGACGAGAACGCGTCGGCGTCCACTCGCAAGGTCAACGTCTTTGCCGACTCGACGCCCAAGCCCAAGCCGCTGGGACGCACGCCACTCGCGCCCAGTGCTAGCAAGCCGAGGGCCTTCGGTGTGCTCGAGGAGCCTGCTACGCCGTCCGCCAACATCTTTGCTGCGACGCCGGCTCCTGCTGCCAAGATCGCCTCGCCTATCCCGGAAGAGGACGAGAGTGCGGCTCAGAACGAGAGCGAGAACAGCGCGCCGAGCCGCAAGGCGTCGCCGGTGGCCCCGGTCAACGTCGTTGACGAGACAGCGGCCCCCAGCCGCAAAGCGTCGCCTCTCGCGCAGGTCAATGTGTTCGGTGAGAACGCTGGTCCCAGCCGTAGGGCTTCGCCTCTAGCCCAGACCAACGCCTTCGACGAGAACGCTATCCCAAGCCGCGTAGCCTCCCCTCTAGCTCAGCCTAGAGTTTTCGACGAGAACGCTGTTCCTAGTGCTGTTCCTAGTCGCAAGTCGTCCCCTCTCGGCCAGAGCATTGGCCCTGCATCCGACGAGAATGCCGTTCCCAGCCGCCGTTCGTCTCCTCTAGCGCAGAGCGCTGGCCCCTTCGTCGACGAGAATGCTGGCCC
Organism: Trichosporon sp. DN520; assembly: GCA_030347605.1. Classification (NCBI taxonomy): domain Eukaryota; kingdom Fungi; phylum Basidiomycota; class Tremellomycetes; order Trichosporonales; family Trichosporonaceae; genus Trichosporon; species Trichosporon sp. DN520. The sequence goes on from JASJUY010000016.1 coordinate 72,487, forward strand.
AAGCCGACGAGCCTCACCTCTGGCTCAGAGGCCCGGTCCCGTCTCCGACGAGAACGCTACGCCTTTCCGACAGACCTCTCCTGCCGCTCAGCCTAACGGCAACGCCTTTGACGAGAACGCACCGCTCCGCCAGCCGTCCCCGATCGCCCGACCAAATGGCAATGTCTTCGACGAGAACGTCCCCCGTGCCGATGCCGAGGCCTCCGATGCAGTCCCCGGGCAGTACGAGGAGTATGAGGAATACTACACCGACGACGAGCCGGCGGGCTACGGCCGCCCGATGAAGAACTTTGCGTACAAGAGCATCATGACGCCAGTAACCGAGCGGACGGAGAACACGATCTTCGCGAACATGACGATGCGCTCTGAGATGCTCTCCGAGGCTGAAGAGGAGGACGAGGAGCGGCCATCGCCGAGGGCGCCTAGCCTGAGCGCTGTCGCCGAGGCAGATGAGCCGGCCAGCCGTCGACGAGAGTCTGGGCAGTCAGCCTCGTCGCACGGCCACTCGTCGGCGTTCGACGGCAACTGCTCCGGCTCGGTCGACACTGGCGCCTTCCAGATTCCCGACGGGTACACGATCCACGGCACTGGTGCGGACGTGACGCTGGGGCAGGTGCGCGATGCCGACGTCGAGGACCGCGCTCCGGAGACCACTGAGGCCGCCGCGGCCGCCCCCGCGGCGGTGCTCTCGCAGATCCCGAACCCGTGCTGCCCGACCGACGAGGCTGTCATCGCCACCCTCCTGTCGCGTATGGACCCGCCCTTCGTCCCCGTTGCCTCTTCGTCCAAGTCCGGCCGCTTATCCAAGCTCCAGGCCAGCGCCAAGACACGCGCCCGACGATCGAGCAGCATGTCCCGCTCCTCCCTAGCGCCGCAGGATGACGCCTACCGCCTCACGCTCGGGGAGAAGGAGTATGAGATGCGAGAAAAGCTCGGCGAAGGCGGCTTCGGCGCCGTCTTTGCTGCTGTCGACGTCGCTGCCCGATCAGCTCTTCTGGACCGCGACGACTCGGACGACGAGGACGACGTGGATGAGACGAGCACGCTGGTGGCGATCAAGGTTGAGTCCCCTGCGTCGCAGTGGGAAGCGGCTATGCTTGAGCGTGTCCACTCGCGCCTGCCTTCCGACCTCTTAACCTCGATCATCCGACCGCGGGGTCTGCACCTGTACGCAGACGAGAGCTTCCTCCTCCTCGACTACAGCGCGCAGGGCACGCTGCTCGACGTAGTGAACAAGGCGAGCGTATGGGGCATCAGCGCGATCCCGAACGGCCCCAGTGTACCAGACGAGATCGTCGCGCTGTTCTTCACGGCCGAGCTCCTCCGCCTGGTAGAAGGCCTGCACGCGCAGGGCATGATCCACGGCGACCTCAAGATTGACAACTGCATGGTGCGGCTAGACTCCATTCCTGTCGCCGAAGGCGGGAACTCAGCCTGGTCGACGCAGTATGACCGTCATGGCAAGAACGGGTGGAAGCACAAGGGCGTCCGGCTGATCGACTTTGGCCGCGCGCAGGACCTAACCCTGTTCGACAGTGGCACGCAGCGCTTCGTAGCCGACTGGAAGACGGATGCGCGAGACTGCCCCGCCATGCGCCGCGGCGATCCGTGGTCGTTCGAGACGGACTATTTCGGTCTTGCGGGGGTATGCTACTGTCTCCTGTTTGGCAAGTTTATCGCCACGGAGACCGAGGGCGGAAAAGTCAAGGTCGACCAGGGGTTCAAGCGATACTGGCAGGTCAACCTGTGGACGAAGGTGTTCGACACGTTGTTGAACCCGTACGACGACGAGGACGGGGAGAGGGGGCCGATTTTGGACAAGCTCAGGGAACTGAGAGAGGCGCTCGAGGACTGGCTCGAGGTCAATTGCCAGAAGAATGGAAAGAGCCTCAAGCAGCTGTTGAAGCGGATCGAGCTCAGGGCTATGGAGAGGAGGTAGCCGCGGTGAGCGGCGCGCGGCGTCAGTCGCGAGCTGGCAGCTGAGTTCTGTGAGAGGGGGAGGAAAGCTGCGAGGGTAGGGAGTGAGGTCTGAGTGGGGCGCATTCCAGGTGTGCTCGCTTCGTCTTGTATGTATCTATGTCATATACTTATCTCATCGCTGCCGCCTGCATTCTGGCACACGCTGGAGACCCTGGCCTTCCGTCTTACCCTGGCAAAATGTTGATGACGTTGCAATATGTAGCAGTTGTCAGACCAGCACCTCTCTACGAACATCACAACCACAAGCTGCGTTACAGTCCCTGGCATTACTGATGCCTCACAGCTGCCACTCCGGATACCCCTGCCAGTGCCACAGGTGCCACTGCAAATGCCACGGAGTCTACAGCTGCTTCCACAGCTCCAACCGGAAACACTAGTACTACACGAACCGCCACAGGCACTGCCACAGCAGCTACTGCCAAGTTCGAACATGGACTGCAGTCTAGCTACAACTTCGCGCAATGCAGGGCCTAAGGCTGCCCCAGGGGCACTCCATTTTCGATCTTGCAGCCGTCAGCCTCACTCCCAGCCCCGTCTCGATCCTCACCCCAAACCACCACGCTTCACGTCGTAAGACTAAGACCTCCAAGCCAATGCAAAGCAATGCATGAGTAAGCTAGAACCCAAAAACGTCCGTATCCCGGATCAAATATGACTATCGATACAAAAATGAAGTGTCCCACGCAAGGTTCTCTAAGACTGTTCCGAATTGCTCCTGACAACTCCCCTTCACCTTCCCCTCCATCTCCTCCATCCCCTCGACGCACACCGGGCATGTCGCCTTGGAGCACAGCCGCCCCGATGCCGATCACGGCTTCGGCCAAACTGTTCCGACCTACCACACCACGGCTCCGGCCAGGCCAACGCTTTGACTGATTACCACTCCTGCCAGACCGCTCCAATTGATAGGGGCAGATGCGGCCGACTGAGGCCTCCCAGGACGGGTCGTCGTGCGGGCGACTGGGGCGAAGCTGGTCCAAATCGTGAGGGCGACAGAGGCGTAGCTGGTCGGCATCGTCGCAGAGGCGACAGAGCCACAGCCGGTCTTCGACCGCCCGTGACTCCGACTACAGCTGCGCCTCCATCTCCTCATAAAGTTTCTCAGCAATCTCGAGCGCCCTCTGCCGCCGACTCCTCCCCTCGGCCGGGGACCGATTCCTCCCCATCGGGCCCTCAGCACTAGTCCTAGAGCGCGACTGGAGACTTCCCCCATATCCGGGGGTCCACTGTTCCGAGCCGTGAGACGGCACGCCTCCCGCAGGGCTGCCTCTGCCCATATTTGGACTTCGCGTGCCCGATCCCTCCTCATCCAACGACCCCCAACCTCCTGACCCCGCCCCCGCGGCCTTGGACGACCGCCGCCCCCTGCTTCGAGCCATGTAGGCCAGCGTAGCTACGCGCGGGGTCGAGGCGCCGCTGTGCTCGCTTATCCTGTCTAATTCCTTCGCGCGCTCTTCGGCGGCCGCGGCGAGCGTCTCGGGCGCTACTACGTCTGGGAGGCTGGCGAATTCGGCAGGGAGGGCTGCGACGCCCGCGAACTCCATTTCGGCTGGCGGACTTGATGGCGGAAGTTGGGACGAGGCGGGCGCTTGGGGTGTCGCTGGTGGCGTAACGGGCCCTCCTCCTGTGCTGGCACGGCGGAGGAAGGAGATAATCGAGCCGCGGCTCTGTCGGCTGCTTCTCCTTGCTGCTCGCGCCGCGTCCTTGACTGCCTTTGCTTCCACGCGCCGCTGCTCTTCCAGCACGTGTGGCGGTTCCGAGGCAAAGAGGGCCTGCAGCATGTCCATGCTCCCGTCGCTGTCTGCGCGCTGCAGGCTGTTCTGCGGCGCTGCTACGCCCTCGGCCGCCTCATAGCTGCTCATCACTGTCGCGACTAGTGGCGGGGCGCGGGGGGCGAATGTGTCGAGAGTCGGCTGCGGCTGCGCGAGATCGGATCCCCACGCCTCCTTCCCGTCGGGCGAGACTGAGGCGTGCTTGCTGGGGAACTTTGCGCGCCACGCCGCATACATGCCCTTGGAGAGGCAGGGGTCGACGAACAACGCCAGGCAGCAGAAGATCATCCCCCGCCCGCCGTAGAACCAGTAGTACACGCAGTAGAGCGCATAGCCTGCTGTCGTGTGCACGCCGTTGACTGTTATGTACAGGTCGCCCGCTGCTATGAGGGTGTTCACAACGATCATGGCGAGCGGGTACAGCGACACGCGCAGGGCGATGCGGATGAACCGGTCCTCGAGGTGCCCGAAGGCTCGCTCGTGGCCGGTCCGTCGCCGCCGACTCAGCATGCGCGTCAGAGACCACGGCATACGGCTCATCTTCGCCTCTTCCTCCGAGTGCGGGTCAGACAGGCTCAGGTGGTTGATGCTGTCGCCGCCGAACATTGCCCGAGACGTCGCACGACCCTGCAGGAAGAGCTTGACGAGGGTCTTAGGGTCAGCTCACTGCACCCTGCACTGGCTGCGCCGACACTTACCGCTCCCACGCATAGGGATGCAATGACGCACGACAGGAGCTGCCAGAGGTACACGTCCATGACCATGTTGATCAGGCGCTGCTCCTCGTCCTTGGCTGTGATCCAGCTGAAGCGTCAGCTCCCTTTCCCGCTGCGTCGACCTACCAGACATTGATGATCGGGTCCCAGCCAAAGTGGCCGAGTCCTGCCGGGATGATGGGAATGAAGAACCCGAGGGCAGTCGACACGCCAAGATACCATCGCTCGAGTTCTGTGTATCAGCTTAGACGGTCCTGATAGCAGCACGAATGTGACAGTGCACGCACTCAGTAAGATCGGGTTAATCTGAAACACGACCGTCAATGCAAGATTGATCGCAATGCAAGTCCAGATGAAGTTGACGCTGATGTCAGCCAGCCAGATCATACTACTGCACACTCACGTTCCCAGCGTCGCGATGATGAAGTAGACTCCGGCAGAACAGCCGGCATTGTCCCCACCTGCGAGAACGACCTGGTTGTCAGCTGACGATTGACTTGCTTTGTTATGCCGCATGACGCCGTTCTGCGCCATTGGCGCTCGCTCGCCCTCCGCCAGCCCTGCATCAAGGCGGCCTGGCCTGGGCCCCCGAGGGCGACCCTCCGTCCCTCTATGACCCCCACCGCCATCGTTCGGGCATCCTGAGCACCCCTACACGCCCCGCAGCCGCGGAGCTTTGGCCCGTCACAACCGTAGTGAGGGAGCGGAATGGTCGCAACGGCGTCATGCGGAACGGACGAAAAAGGCGAGCCGGCCGGTACTCACGCCGATGTATGCGATGTTGTAGACTGTCTCCCATACCATGCTGTACAGGAGCAGTCTGAACGATAGTCGCTGCAGATAGCCGCGCGCCTGGGGCACGCTCCATACCCATAGCGACACGAGGAGGACCACAATCACGAACCCAATCGAGATCCCGGCGGCAATGGCTGAGATGTGGACATTGAGCTGGGAGTGTTAGTTTGTGCGTTGGAAAGGAGTTGCGCATGCACTGTGCTGTCCCGATCAGGAGAGAGCGCATGATGCGACCCTCATGGATCCTCCTGCTCCCCCACGTCCAGTCGAGTAGACTTAGGACGAAGGGGGGCGCAGTGGGTCGACGCCGGCGCCCCGTTTGAAAAAAACCAATAAAGTAATGAACGCTCAAGCGCTGATCGGTGATCGGAGCACAGGGCGGGATTTCCGACACTCACCTGGATGCGGTCGTCTGTGAGGTTGAACATGGCCCGGAGGCCAGCTCGTTGAGAGCAACGTTGAGGTCGTAGAGGATACCAGTTGCGGTGGTGGAGTTGCACAGGTCAAGGTTGCGGCTTGGTCGGGTGGCGATGGGGGGCGGGGGGGAAGAGGGAATAGCCGAGGGATAGGGATGTGGGATGTGCAGGCAGAGTTTAATTGTCTGATCCTCGATGGACGGTGCTCGCCGGGGATGAATCGGATAGCAGATGGCGAGGGGTCACAGACAGTCGGGGCCCGGGTCGATCGTGGTGGTCGCTGGCGAGGATGAAGGTTGAGCAAGTGCAATGGCAAAGAGGTGGAGTGAAGACAAGTGCGAACGCCAAAGAGACGAGAGTCCGGATGGTGAGAGTGGACGATGGGGATATGAGCAATGACAGGCGCGGAGCAATACAGAGTAGAGCAAAGCAAGACGAAGTCAGGTCAGGTCACGGTACCAGGGCGGTTTCCGGCGGGAGAAGAAGGGCGGAGGAGCGGGACAAAGGCAAAGCAAATGAAGGCAGGAAGGCCGTTGACAATGATATGATACCAAGACATTCAAGACATGGCAGGGACAGGAAGACAGGGGGTCATCTGCTCGCATGCTCGCGTTTCTGGTGCGTGGCTCATGGCTCATGGGCCGGACTCTGAATTCTCCACCCACCCACCCAAACCCTCACCTCATCCAAGCGAGTCCTCCAACCACCTCCCCCCTACTACTACTGACACCGATCGAGCGATCAAGCGAACCCTACTACGGTTCAAGGGCAAAGAAAGGCTTATTGCATACAGATAGACGCAGAACACGCAGGCCGATTACTCATACTCTTCTTCTTCGAATCACCCAACTGACCTATGGTACGAATCTTTGGCTACATCCAAGCACTAAGGCTCGTTCCTGCAATACCAGTAATCGGCCCATGTAAAGTTTGCTTAGTCTTGGCTCGCTGTGTCGTGGTCTGGGTCTGGATCCTATTCGGCTTGAGGCAAAGCTGCAAGGCTGAAAGCTAGTTGACGCCATGCCATGCCATAGTAAGACGCAAGCTCCACCGATCTTCCGATCTCATTCCCCCTCACTTCAGCCATTTCCATTCCGTCCCTGCATTCTAGAGGGCTTCAGCCGGCTCAGCCCCTATGTGTAGTGCGCAAATTAGCGCATAGCCACTGCTTTGCTTGCTTGCTTGCGTGCTTGCGTTTGACAACTGCACAAACAATCCACACCAAGTCGACAAGCGGAGTACGAGCCTCAGACATGACATTCATTTCATCTATCGGGCCATGTATTCAGAGTTTAACCCGACCCGACACCCAGCTCATTAAAGTGTACATCTGATTGAGTTGATCTCCCGCCGTGGCCCTCGTGCCGTGCTGTCGATCGGGCGGGTGACCCTTGCCAACATTCCCAACACCTCTTCCATCCTCTTTCATCAGCTGTGAAGATTTTTCAGGCTTAGGCATGGTGAAACTTCCAAGCTTCCAAGCTAGCACTAGTGTCAAGCAGAGCTAGAAGCCAGGCTTGATTGAAGCTAAGAACGAGACCTTCTTCCAGGACGCGTAGTCAGCAGCGAGAAAGAAGGATAAGCAGAGATCAAGAGAAGACGTAAGGGCCAAGGGATCACAGGGCACCGAGCGATTGATTAACGCACGGCCCTGCCCCCCTTGCCCTGCGTAGCAAAAGTGATCGAGAATAGGGACCACAGAGGGAACAGGGACGTAGGGATAAGGATAACTCGGGGCAACGGGCAGAAAGGGCAAGGAGGACGAGGGAGACGAAGGGCGGAGGGTAAAGGATACGAAAAGTAAGGGCCGACATGTTGAAAGCAAAGCGGGGCTGGAAGCCTCCGAAGCTCTGGTCTCGCGTGGCGTCCAGAAAGGGCCGAGGGAGGGCCGTGCGGGCCGTGCAGAAGAGCCTTGAGACTGCAAGTCCGTTGAACTGGTCCCGCACCCTTTGACCCCAGCTGTCGCGTGGTCTGACGTAATGGCCCTCCTGAGGGCCATATGAGGGGACAGAATCGACCCAAATTTCGGCCATACTCTGCACTTGCCCTGCAGACTGACCCTCAACTTACTGACCCTAACGCCCTCACAGCTCACAGATGCACAGATCAGACTGCAAAGTATGCAATGCTGGGGTACGATGTGGCGGCGATAGTCTTTGATAACAGCCGGGGAAGGGATTCTGCAGGCGACCAGACTGCAAATGTCACCGAGCGGCGACCACAACTAGGGAAGCCGCGAAGGCTCCTGGCTTCTCGGACACATATTTTCCGTGGCGGCGCTGTGGCATGCTGATGTTACATTGGACCCGAGTTTCAGGTCGAGCGGTGTACTTGGCTGCACTCTTAGTTCCAGACTTGCTCGCCGCAAATGTCCTGAATCCAGATAGGTGTTGGAGTGTTCTGTGCACCCGTGCTTGCGGTGCGATCGAGCACGGACCACTAATATCACTGCGTGCTCGTTTGCGTGCTTGTTTCAGCAGGAAATGTTGGAAGAATACGGGTGCAGATTGCTTGAGACGATGCGTTGGAATCGCCCGGACATGTGGTGTCATCGTGTGCGCGGTTACGGGCCGGGCGAGCGGCCTCGACACATGAGGGGTCCCGGATCCTGTTTCAAGTAGTGTTCTTGCGAGGCTAGTCAATGAGAGAGCTGAGCTGGCAGAGTGGGGCAGGCAGTGTGAGACTATTGTCGATCTGAACCCTCGACAGTAAAGTCGCGGCTTGCAGGCTGTGTTTCTCTGCTTTGCTCATCTCCTGCTAACGCTGGATAGGTCTCTGCTCGCTGCAGAGGTTGGGCTGCCTATACAGATACCCGTTTGCCCATGCAAGTAGTGCAGTGGACGAGGACATCGGAGCACGGCTGCTATGGGTCTAGGGCGATCACATGACACGGCCACGTGGATCACGTCACGACCGAGGCAGTGCCGATCTCCCAGCAACCAGCTAGCTCCACCCAGACAATTCCTGCCTTCAACCTCTTCCCTCCGGTGCCCGGTGATCGACCATTCTCCTCTCGATCTCGATCTCGATCTCTGTCGACTGCAGCTGCACCGATCGGGAAGCAGACACGACATCGTTATAACAGTCATCTCCTCCTCGCATTAACTTTTACTCGACGGTCAGCTCAAGCCGGATAGCCGATCACCCCACAGCGTTAACGCACCAACCTCCCTACCATCTTCCAGCACGACTCGCCCTCCCCGACATCACATTCACCATGGGCGAGCAACCGACGCTCCACGAGCGCCGCGAAATCTACCGCCAGCAGGCAATGTACGCGATGCTCGCCCTAATAGTGCTAGGCGGCTACTCGCTAGTCCCGTATATCAATGACGACGAGCTGGAGCCGCGAACGTTCATCCTCGGCGCCATGCTCTTCATCAACGCCGCTCTCCTCATCTTCTGCCTCCTCATGTGGTCGGCGGTCGCACGCGGTTTCAGCGTCCTGGCGCCCGTGTACAGCCTGATTCCGGCCGTTATCAACCTGATCACGTGGTACATGTCGCCTTCGGCGCTCAAGCTCTGGTCGCCGTTCCTCATCACTGTGCTCGCTCTTGCCTCGATTGCGGCGTTTACGCGCTGCTACCTCTTTGAGAGCAAGCATGACTTTACTATCCGGCCGGAGGACGGGGGCATCGAGCTGTTCGATAGCGATGCGGGAACCATGATTGGGGACGGGGATGAGGGGGATTCGCGGAAGCCGGACGACGAGGAGCGGTTGCTGGGAGGTAGATCCTAGATTGGTGATTGGGGTGTGTGTCGGGAGTGTCTGTATCTATGTTATCAATGTCATATCTACTACCTTTCTAGTTTGGACAGTCTTTCTTGCACGGAGTATAGGCCGCTTTAAAACTACAAGAGGTTTCATACAGAGCAGGCACATCTGACACCAATTCCTTGCACATCTTCGCGTGGCAAAGTCACAGATCCGTCAGTCCCCTCCTCTCCCCTCTGCACTCCTGGCAATACACACTTCTCCCTAAATCTTATGGTCACGCTCAGTCGCACAGCGGTCCGGCCTCCCTTTGCGACTACCCCCCTATCACGGGCGGCCATCGCTCCTGGTGGAGGGTGTCGGCGACGAAGGGGGTGTGAGTAGTAGTTATGGGCGCGATATCTTATCTCGCACTGATTGCCTCACAGCCAACGCCACATACCGCCACAACATCGTCCTTCAACTTTGACGATCAGGGAGACGCTACACACGAAGCGGTGCGGCATGGAGCACAAGTAGCACAAGGCGATGCGGCATGGAGGAGTGATTACAGTCCTCCACAAGGTTAGCGCTCTGAACAACGACAACTACCCGGCGCCCGAGGAAGTCGTAGCGTCACATGACACCCCTCATGCATCACGTCACGGCCGAGGCGGTGTCGATCCCCAGCCCCAGGCCCCACATGCCCCCGCCCAACACATCGCTGCATCTCCGTCTCCGATCTCGATCTTCATGAGCAGATTGATCAGGGAGATCTGCAACTTGATACAATCCTAAGGAGCGCTCCTTTAAACACATTCTTCACCGCATAAACTTCGCCATCTCTTTGCGAATCAGGGCTGTCGAACACCTACAAACCTCACCTCTAGGTCAACATCCTCGGCCGCTACGATCCCAGCCGAATCACTACTCACCACAACACCAGCCACCATGCTCCCTCATCCCCATCGCATGCTCGAACAGCTCCGCGGCACTGTGGCAGCGCTATGCACGCTGCCCGCGGGTGTCACCGTTGAAAACCACCGCAGGGCCCTCCGCATCCAGGCGGTAGTCTCCCTCGTCGCCCTGCTAGTTCTCGGCGGCTACTCGCTCGTGCCCTACGGCGACCCGATGGGTTGGGACCCAAACGACAACGTCGTGAGGACGATCCTCATGGGTGTATTGGTCGGTGGCGACGTCCTCATCACATTAGCTATGCTCTTGTCGTGGGCCGCTGATGGCGAAAGCCTTCGTACACCGCTGTACGTGGCCGCTCCTGGGGCCGTCATCCTCTTCACATACTTTATGCCCAAGGAGGCGCTCGCTATTTGGTCGCCTATCCTTATCACCGTGCTGGGCCTCATCGTCGTCGCTGCCGTTGGGCGCTGCTACATGTTCGAGAGCGGGTATGCTGATGCCTACTATAGGGCTAGGGGCCGTAGGGCCCAGCGGTTGGAGGACAGGCGAGTCGAGCTGTTCGATAGCGACGCTGCTACTCTGGCTGGGAGTGATGAGGGCGATTTGCGCAAGCCGGAGGATGAGGAGCGCCTTCTGGGCAACATGGAGCGGGTGTGAGCTGTGCCGTGGTCGATGGGCACAACTGTGGCGATGTAATCGTAGTTCTTCCTTGTATGCAATGGGTATCTGTGCAGCGAGTGCTGTCTCTCCGCAGCCGAAGTAGATCTCTCTCCTACTTGCTTACATGGAAGGTAAGTTATTGTCCCAGCTTCTACTGCGTGACTGTCTTCGGACAGGAACAAAAGCCAAACCGCAGATCACAGACGTTCTCACGCGGCATCACTCGCATGCATCTGTTCGCCGGTTCAGATACATCGCAGACTTGTTCAACGACGTTCTCAGCTACACACCCTGTACCTCTTCCTCTTCTGGCTCAGGGATGCACCTCGATCCTGAGTAATCGTCGATCGCACGGTCTCGATTGCTCATGCGATTTACGCCTCCAAGATGTGTCTCCGGCAACATCCCACCCTTCTACCATTTACGGGCTCTGATAAAGTTCGCAACGTTCGCCAAGATCAATGTCGTACTTTACTTCACAGCGGTACGCACTCCCGTACGCTCTCCAGTGACTGGCGGCCAGCAAAGCTGTGTCATGGACGACCTCTTATCTCATCTGCGAAGATCGCCGCGCGTCTCAACGCCACATTCCCGCGGCACATGCTGCCCTATGAATTCACCTGCTCGTGACGAGATGCAACTTGGGGCCATGTTCGGGCGTGAGTTGGTGCAAGGGCACTTGGACACGACTCATGACAACCGTTCGGATCGGACTCCGCTACTGATGATTACTACAAGATGCTACACTGATCGCCTCCTTGCTGGAGACCCTTATCTCTCTCTTTCTTCGGCTAAGACTGATCTCCCTCTGATCACAAACACACCGAGTCACACTTGGTCTGGCTTAGCCCTCTCGCCTCGAAGCAGGGCTCTGCGCCCCTATCCTGCCTTCCCCATCAGCCGATATCTCCACAGCTCACGGCTTCTCCTCGACGCTGCTATGCCTCGAGTGCTCCTGCACGACAGCGCCCGAGGCGACGCTCTCCCTCCTCCCCTGCAGCACAAGGGGGCCCTTGTAGTACTTCCTAGCGTTGACGAGGTACCACACTGCCGCAATGGTCGAGAACCCGGCGAACACGACACTGGCATAGTTCATGCTCTCGGGCGTGACGGGAATAGCGGTGGGGAAGCAGAAGAGGATGATGCTAAAGGCGATCCAGATACAGCAGACCGTGTTGATCGCAAAGCCAAACTTGCCCAAGCTGTACGGCGCGTTGCGCATGAGCTTGCGGCCGCGGAGCAGGCTGCACAGGACAGGGAAGGCGTAGCTGCACCCGAGGCAGATGGTTGCCGTGTTCGTGAAGGCGGAGAAGGCGGCCGTGCTGCCGAGATAGATCAGGCCTAGGAGCGCACACACGATGGTGGACAGGATGAGCGCGTTGAGGGGCACGTCGAAGCGCTTGTTGACCCGCTTCCACCATCGACTGCCCGGAATGCCGCCGTCACGGCTGAAGGCCCAGGTACACCTCAGTGCGGCGGTCATGCTGCCCACGCTTGCGAAGAACCAGATGCCGAGAATGATGAAGAGTAAACCGAGCGCGCCGCCTGGCGATCCGACCACCTTCTTGTACAGCGTCGGCATGGGCTGCAGGCCCGCATTGGCGATGTCGAGCAGCTCGCTCGTGTCTCGTAACACGAAGAGGATCGGGAGGAGGTACACGATTCCCGTCAGCGCCGCGGCCACGACACTGAGCACCATGGCCCGCGGCACTTCGTGGCGCGGGTTGTGCACCTCCTCGCACAGGGCTGCGACCATGCCATATCCTGTCTGCGTGTAGGCTGCCTGCAGGAGGCCGACGAAGAACGACCAGCCGACAGGCCAGCCGGACGTCGAGGCGTCAAAGTGGCCGAAGGCGAACGCGCCAGAGTTGCGACTCGGCGCCTTGACGAGCAGCGAGATGATGATCGCAATCACGCCAAAGCCGGTCCAGTACAGGCAGAGCGTGTTCAGGAACTCGAGGTGGCTGGGCGTCAGCAAGCTACAGGAGCCTATCATGTCCCACGCCTCGGACGCCACCGAACCCCATGTCGACACCTGGCCCACCCACGATGCGGGGCCGCGGTATGCGGGTAGCCGGAGGTGCAGACATGCGCGGTACTGGAGACGCCTGATGTCATCGACGAGACTTACCGGTTGAAGAAGAGGTTGATGAGGAGCACACCGATGAGAGAACCCCAGTACACGAGACATGTTTGCCAGGCTGTCGGCGCGTAGTCGGGGTGGTACAGCGTACCCGCGGCCAGCACGAGCTGCGAACCGCCGAACACGATCGACGCTGTTACTGTCCAGTTGCCGACGAGGCCGAGCCAGCCGGTCAGATACGACGCCACGGCAGAGTACTTTGGTGTCGACAGCATCGCAGACCAGTAGTAGACGCCACCAGAGGTCGGAAACACGGAGCAGCTGTGGAGTCAGTGTTTGTGCAATCCTCTTCAGCTCACATTTCGCCTAAGCTGGCAGCAATGCACAGCGACATGCACGAGACGAAGATCCACTTCAAGTGTTAGCTTGGTCCAGAGGAGGATTCATAGACGTACCCCGTATAAGATGGTCACCGGTCCGCCGTTGGTGAGCGCGATGGGAAAGGCTGTTGAGGTACCGAAGGGTACGGCCTGATGTTAGTGTCCACATCGTGGCTCATAGCGCTGCTCACCATGATCGCGAAACTTAAGCCCAGGATGGCGACCATACCCAAGTTACGGTTCAGCTCCTGCTTGTAGCCCATCTCTTCGAGCGAGTGGGCTTCGGCGTCGACGGGCTCGACCACCACGCCGTCTCTCTTTTCCTTGACGCTTGGTTCCTCCATCGTGGTTGTGTGTTGTTTGTGCCGAGTAAGATAGAGCTATGACTGTCGATATTCTCGTCAACAAAGTAAAGCAGAGGAAGCAGGTATGTACAGCCCCAGATGCCAACAATGCTGACTCGAGAGAGGATAGGGGTGGAACGATCACGAGATCTGATTGACAAGACATGACTGCCAAGGTATGCGGCATCGACAGCCCAGCAGCCGTAGCCGCCTTGAACCGTGTATCCGCAACGATGTCATTCTGAGTCGCGGATCCTGCCCCACAGCCCGAGTTGGTATCTTGCCGCATCCCTGGCTAGCTTGGCCAGCCCTAGCCGCCGTAGCAGCCCTTTGATACGAAACCAGCGGGCAGAACAGGCAGCGATTGGGTGGGTCCACCGACCCTGAAGCTTACTGGCGCCGGTCTCAGGCCACGCTCCGCGTCGTGTGCGAGATAACCACCAACACCGGGGGCCCCTAACTGAATTCTGCACCCTGGATACCAGCAGATATTCAAACGAAGATTGCCGGGTCACAGGTATCAACCCGCAGACCCACCCCGCTTGCCCACCTTGTCTGCGACTGGAATGACCAATGTCTTGTTCGGTATGCGGGTCTGATGCACATCAGATAGACAGAATTACAAACTCTCCGGACCGAAGGGAAGGCAGGAGTGCGATCGCCGCGGAACCGCAGAGTAAACTTAGAAACCCAATCTGTGGCCGTCATATCGGCAATGGCTTGAGCTGCGATAACAGCGCAGCTTGGTGCGAGATAGCACGGCCAATGCCATTCCCACCTATCAAGCTTTCACGAAACTTTCAACAATTGAACACGAGGACACAGGTCGGACTTTCTCTCCCCACATGGACGCACCGGAACTTGCTTGCAGTCAGTACACGCAAGAAAAGCGAGAGAGCGAGGGCCTTGTAGCTCGTCGAGGCCCAACGAGGCACCTCCCCATCACTCTATCGCGTGAGAATATCACAGCGGCAGCGAATCACCGGCCGTCGCCGACAGATCTACACCCTGACTTCCGCCGCACGACCAACCTTCCACTACCTCCCTGACACGACCTACGCATGCAGGAAAAAAGAGGAATCTCTCTATCGAGAGGCTCCGACCCCGGCCCGACTCGAACGGACAACCTTCAGGAATCGTAAGATATCCCAGTCATTGGAATCTGAAGCGCTACCAATTACGCCACGGAGTCACCGTGATGTGGTTCTTGTTTGCCGATCGCCGCGTGGGTAGTAGTTCGGCACGCAGAGAACAGCTTGCTTCGATCATGCAAGAGGGGATCGTTACGTAGAGGAGAGTGCTTGCACTGCATTGTCCAGCTGTTCAAGCAACGCTGGGAGAAAGTGATCGGCCTGAATGATCGGAGAACGATGCGAATTGTGTGACGAGCTCGAGGCGCAGTCAATGTGGCAGTCAGTGAACTTGCAACGGACAGGCCTCCAGGAGAGGTCGTGTGTCCCCGCGACTCAGATCAAAGCAGAGGAGTGTTCAGATTGTGGTCAATGAAAGATTTCATTATTTGTTCATTACGCGATGAGTGCCACACCAGATGCGTGACTCACGTCAGCAGGTGAGACAGTGGATTCCGTGATGATGAACCAAAGGAGCGAGGTGGTGCAAGCCATGCCACAGGTTGAGCGAGCCTGAGCCTGGCAGCTACGGGTCGTAGGTCGAGTGTAGGTCAAGAATGAAGATTCTAAATAGCTTTTGTTTCCGGAGAGTTCCCGGCTGTCCCCTGCAACAGGTTCACTTCCCGTGGTGACAGTATCGGGTTCTAGAAAAACCCAGGCAGGAAGCCAAGGTGGTGTAGAATACTGACCAGGTCAGTCTGCAGGACAAGACTTCAAGAAAGCAAGGCAATAATGCCAGCATCCCGATTGCTGCTACGCAGTTCAGTCTGAGGGGTGTGTTTAGCGCGGATCCTCAACGGTCAACGTCATGACACGCAGAGGTGGCGCATTAAGCGCAGGGCCGATGGTCGTCCAGACTCGTGTTGCCGCAGTCTGTTTGCACTACTGGCTTACTCTCGAGGATCGAGGAGCTCGTCTGTCTCACAGAGTCGCAGCACGCAACACGCGACAGTGAGGTGCAAAATGCTGGCCACGCGATCAATTGGACTGCTGCACTGCTGGCACCGACAGTGAGCATATCACAGTGCCTGCCGCACTCTCCTCACCGAACTCTTTCTCTCTTGTCATGTCTCGTCTCTCATTCTACAAACTCTCCCTTCACCGTCTGCCTGTTAAGCTTCTTCCTCCTGCCATCTACCACTTGCTTGCAGCCCACTCTTCCAACCTGTTTGTTCTACTTCACACCTCTTTGCCGCCTCGCACATCTTCGAAGATGACCGTTGTGCCTTCCCTCCCGACCCCCGCCCCTCGCAAGGTAAGCCTGCAGTTGTTCGCCACTGCTCTCCTTCTCCTTCTCATCTCCCATCCACTGACTTCCAGTCCTCCCTCATCTACAGCGAGAAGGACGTACACCGCATTCTAGCCCGCGCCAAGGCGACGTCTCACCGCATGACGCAGCTGGTCAAGAACCCTACCGCCGCGCATCCAAACGGCACCGTTGTCTCAGTCATCAGTCCTTCCGAGGCTGGCCGATGGATCGTCTCTCTGATCGACAGCAACAGCGGCATCTTCATCCTCCTCGGCGGGCACGGACGAGAGAGTGCAGTCGACGCACTAGCCTATGCTCCGCTTGTTCCCGACTCTGCACCCATCCGCACAATCCAGTGGTCCGAAATGAGCGGGCTCGACGCCGCCGTGCTAGCAATCTGGCTGACGCGGAACTACCGTAGCAGCAACCTGCTCGATTCGCTCGTGATCGACCGCGAGTCAGCGCACAAAGACCTGCAAGCCATCCTCTCTGATGAAGGCGCCGCTTGCGAGCTCTCGAACAAGACGCTCAAGTGTGTCAACCACCCCGTCGCCGTTGTGACCGAGTAGGACTCGGTCGTGCGTTCCCTCTGCGCCGAAGTGCGCGCTCTCCGGACCGAGAACAAGGAGCTGAAGCGCACCGCCTCGCGCGCCGAGCACTTTGAGACCAAGTACAAGAAGTACAAGCGCAAGGCGGCCAACGGGGCGCACTACAAGCGCATCGCGAAGCGGTACCGCCTCATGCTCAACGAGGTTGCCTGCCACACTGCCGCGCTGACGGACAATGTGGCGGCGGCGGCGGAGAACGTCAAGGCTGCCGTGCAGAAGGGCCAGCTCGCCAAGTCGGACTTTACTTGGGACTCGGACAGCACGCCAGAGACCGAGTCGGAGCCAGAGGCGAAGCAGAAGGAGGGCGACGACGAGAGCTCGGTGTTTGACTGGTCGGACGCGGAGGACTATGCCTGAGGCACTGGTGGCAAAAGTGGCAGTAATGAGGAAGTAGTAACGATCATTACGATAGTAACATGTGCCCGAGACGAGTTGTAACGAGCTTTGTACGACGATGCAACGAATGCTTATGCCCAGCCTAGCACTCAGTTGGTGCGCCGTAAACCGACCTCATCCTATCAGTGCTTGTAACATTGCTTTGAAGCGACCAAGCCATCTGAGGGAGATGGAGTCATCTAGTGCTCGCAATGACAAACGAGCTATAACAAATCGTGAGCGATGCAACGCGTGCACGAGGTCTAGCCCAGCAGTTGATGCAACGCAAAGCTGTCTCGTGCTTCGTCCTGAAGCTACACTTATACACCATCACATCACAATGAAGCTATCCTACTTTGTTCTAGCACCATACAGCAATGCCATTTTTCGACGTGAAGCCATACTTCAATCGTGAAGCAATCCCATCCATGATCGTGAAGCCATGACATCCCATCATCACGTACAAAACCCACGCTCGCCCAATGCTCGCCTAATGCTCACAAAAGCTCCACCCGCCCACACTCCTCATCCTCTCATTAGTCTCCTCTTGATCCCTACTCCGTTCCTTCATAAACCCAAGTCTAATCTCCTTGGCCGTCTCCAAGTCATAAGGACACTCGACATCCTTCATAACCTGCCTAACGAGCTCTTCGGGCAATTTCCCCTCCAGTAATCCCCTGCTTCCTGCCCAATGAGCCTGCTGCGGCGGCACGTTCCGCGTACTAATAACGGGCGTCTTGGGGTCCACGACGAAGAACGCGAGAATCTTCCGATGCCCTGGCCGACTTTTGTCGGCCAGTTCGAAAGGCTCGACCTTGTGTTGATACGTATTCGGAAACACGAGGACACGGCCCTGTCGCGCAGTCAAAGATCCGTGGTCCATTATACTCCCTGCGTCCCAGTCTGTGTCTATGTCGAAATACTCTTGGGCGCCCGCGTGGTCGTTTTGCTCATATTGAAATTCGCACGTCATGCCCTCGTCGCCTTCACCGTTGCCGTTTGTCCGCAGGGAGAGCTTGGACTCGGTGATGTTGGAGACGTCGTAGTAGTACAGCGCGGTTAAGACTATGCGCTCGTTGTGCAGACCCTCCAGATGCCATCCCCCGCCGGGGTATACGGGATCCTCGGGGGTCAGGTGGATGTTGGCTAATTTCACTATGACTTGGAGTCGGCGCGTGTTCAGCGGCTCGGATCGGTGGTAGGTTTCTATGCCGGGATAGGTGTAGGAATGGAGCGTGGGGTTGGGGTACTGCACCGGGTGCGTTTCGGCGTACCACGCCTCGCGGGTTTCCCAGATGTCGTCTTCGTCGGAGCCGTCGTCGTCGTCATCGTCGTCGTCGTTGCCCTCCTCGGCAGAGTCGAATGCGTCCTCCGCATCCGCCTCCGCATCCGAGCCCTCAGCCCCGCCCTCCTCGGCAGAGCCGTATTCCGACGAAGACTCCCCCTCGTCGCCCTTGGCAGCGGCAGCATCCGCGGCATCAGCATCCCGCTCGGATTTATCAGCAGTCTCGTAGTAATCCTGCTCGTCCGCGTCCGAGTCGGAAGACAGATGATCCTCCTCGTCCTGGTCCGAGACCGATCCGCGCCGCCCGTTCCTCCATCCCCGCGGCATATTGCTCATATCACACCACCCCTTCTTCTTACACAGCACGGGCGTAGTGCAGTGCCTGACGGTGCGCATGCAATTGATGCGTTTGCGCGGGTCCGTCTCCCAGTCCCAGCTCATGACGCGCTGATAAGCCGCGTCAAGCATGGGCAGGACGCGGCGCAGGATCTCGCCCAACGTGTCGTACAGGTCTGCGTGCTGCACGGGGTGCAGGTTGTTGATGTAGCTCGTCCACAACACTTTGCTGCCGTCGTCACTGATCTTGACTTCGGCGGGCAGCCACTGGAACTGCCTGGACAGGTGCGTCCGGTGCGCTTCCTTGAGGACCTCCTCCCCGGCCATTATACGGTCCAGCCGCTCCTCGACAGATTGCCGCGCAACCTCGGGGTTGGGCGTGGCGTCCGGATGGAACGTCTTGAGGATCATGGCGCGGTACTCGTCCCTCGTTGGCGCGTACTTCTCCCCAATGACTTCGCCGGCGCCGATAAGGTCCAGCGCTGCTTCCGGACTGACGATCACTCGGTCAGAGAAGCCGCGCGTACGGCCGTACACTAGCGGGAACAGGCTTGGGTGTACCAGGTCGAGCACTCTATTGTCCGAGCCAGGGTGCCAGTCCTTCTCTGCCTCGGGCACGTCCTCGAGTTTCTTCGCCTGCTCTACCAGGCGGAGACGGAGGGATTCGTCAACGAGGACGTCAGATTTGAAAGCCGCCGCGCTGCTCTCGAACACGCTGGTGATACCTGTCTCCGAGGTGATGCGCGCCTTGTCCCGCAGCTCCCTGATGCAGTACGCGAACATTGCGTCCGAGAAGCCGCGGTTCCAAGGAAAAGGGAGCGACTTGATGTGAGACGTAGGGATGCTGTCCTCGGTCACGGTCCAGTCGACGTTGGTCTCGTCTTCGTCGCACGTTGGCGCGGGCCAGTCGGTACGGTTCCAGAAAAGGCTGGCTCCTTCACCTCCCCAGCATTACAAGCGGCATCGGAGTCGGCACGAGCCTCAGCGCCCTCCGCATCCTGTGTAGGCAGTGAGACCGGAGAGACCGGGGGCAGCCCCATCTTCTCCCTCAACTCTGCATACCACTTCGCCACGATCTCATCGACAAACACCTTGAGCGTCCACCCCTCCTTGTCACTGATGGAGTCCATGAAGGCCCACATTGCGCGCTCTCGCGTGGTCACGGTCGCGCTGCGCCATGACTCCTCCTCGATCGCCGAGGGGAAGATGGCAAATCGGTGGCCTGGAGAGGGCTCGGGGCCGGGGTCTCTGCGCGTGTCAGTGCTTTCGGCTCGGGCAGGCGGTGGAGACGAGGACGAGGACTGAGACGGAGACTGACGTGTGGGGGATCACAAGAGGGGGAAGATTGGCTCCAATGCCAATACGCGCCATGAACTGGTCGATAGGCGGAAAAGATGAATCGCTGCAAGTGAGCACTGCGGCATAGCCGGAGCGGAGCAGAGTGGAGAGTTGGGTGCAGAAAGGAGGGGTTAGAAAGTAGGAGCAGAAAGGAATGGAGAGTGTGGGAGCAGAGAGGGATGGAAAGATGGAGAGTGTTTGAGGGATAAAGACGAGCGGGTGAGGGGCGCTTGCGCCCGATATGTGTAGTGATGAGCAGGCGAAGAATGTGTGCAGTCAAGGCAAACGAGAAAACTCACTCCGGGCCATCGTACAGCTTGACATATGCGTCGATAGGCCTGCCCAGACCAGGAAGGGATACTACGTTGGGCCTGGTCAGCCCAGAGGTTGCGTCCTCGGCTTCGGCTTTGCTCATGATGTTGGCGTGGTTGAGCTATAGGGCAGTGCCACAGTGATGAGCAGGGGGAGAGCTGCTCGAGTGAGTGAGATAGTTGAGCTGCTGTCGAGGTTGTCGCTGAGCTGCCGTCGAGGTTGTCGCTGAGCTGACGATGAGCTGTTGCTGAGCTGTTGGTGAGCTGTCGCTGAGCTGCCGTCGAGCTCTTGTCAAGCCGTTGTCGAGCCGTTGTCAAACTGCTCTGGAGCTACGCTAGATTCGTCACAATGCAGTGTTGATCGAACGCCTTGGCTGATGTCGAGCTGCACTGTCAGGTGGATGTCTGTCGAGCGAAGAGGTAGCTTAAGTATCACCACGAGCTGACTCGAGAGTTATGACAGTTGTTCGAGAATGACGAGGTGAGCAGAGGTGACTGTATCGTCCACTTGGGTCCGTGGGGCGAGGTACACCGACTTGTCCGTGCTCGGCATTGAACGTGGACGAGGAATGAACCAGTCGCGCGTGAGGAGCGAGTAGCGAGTAGCCGGGCGTGTGGGCGCAGGAGGTGAGGTATGAGTGAGGCGGCCCGAGCCGATCGGCTGCGGATCAAAAGGTGCTCAATGTCTGGTCAGATGGACGAGTGGCGTTGGGGCTGTGCTCCCTGCGCTGCCTGCTGCCTGGGGGCTGAGGTAGAGGGGCAGCCATAGGCACCCGTGATCCGTCCAGAGTGAGGTCTGACTAGTGACTCGACGTAGAGGGCAGAACGACAGATCACGACGACTCGAGAGAGAGCGCGGGATGAAGCAGATACCGAACAACTGACTGGAACTCTCTTGGCACCGGCTGTGCGGCAGGCGCAATTCATCAAGTAACCGATGAACCGACCAAGGAAGCGTGGCCTCGCAGTTCACCCGCGCCAAACCGAGCCAAGCCACGGAGTGAGGGAGGGTCGAGGTGGATCAGCCAATTCCGGGCCAGCGCGTAGTAATTTCAGTGTACACTCAGGCTCTCCTAGCCCTCCTCACTTTCACGCTTGACAGAGCTGCACTCTGATGCATCGTACGCAGATACTGTAGCATCAGTGATCTGCAGATGTGGTTAAGCAGCGAAAAGCCAACAGCTTCAAGGGGGGCAGCAGCCAGAAATCCCGGAGCACCGCAACTTCGGAAAGTCGGGAAGGGCGCCGTGCCTGAAACCTTACCTTGTTTCTGACGCGTCGGGCGATCCAGGCGGGCGTGTCAGACGCGTCAGATCCAGTCAACCAGATCGACTTTGAGACAACGCAGCTCATGGATCGCAGCGTCGGTCTGACAAGAGAATGAGATGTCTTTCGAGACCTGTATCTGGCATTGTCATTGAGAGAGCTGTGTCGTCAACTCCACAGTTACTAGATTTCTGTCGTAACCTGCTCTGGAGCCTCTGGAGCTCGAGAGCTCACTAGCTCATTAGGACAAGGAGTGGCTCACAAATCTATAGTCCGCAAAGTGTTGCCCGCTGCGGCCGCTGCCCGACGCCGATCTCCCGTTGATTGCCATGACCGAGGTTGCTTGCCCACTACCCGCTGCGGACATTTCGACTAGTCTTTTCCGGAATCTTACCCGTCCTCACACTCGCTGCGCTGGTGTTGTGGACGTGATCCGCACTCGCCCTCACTCATACTCGCTCCGCTCGTGCAGCTAACACACTCGCCCTCGCCCGCCCCCTCGCTTCGCTCGGCGGCGGTCTCGTGCTCGTGCTCGTGCTCGACGTACGCATACATGCCCACTCGTGTCTATTACATGCATGATTGAGGGGGATAGTGGAGAGAGAATGGGGGTATGGAAAAAGTGAAGAAAATGAATGCCTTGAGAGAGTGTTTTGGAAGTGAAAGGAGGAAAATCAAGTACGACGCGCGCTTGCTCGCTTGGCGGCGGATGTGATACTTGTCTAGTAATTTGGACTATGTCTGCGCTGTGCTGCAGGTCCAGGGCACCGCGCTTGGAAGCAGGCCAAGCTGACGGCTCGCCTCGCAGAGCAGACTAGGAGATGCAGAGTTGAGCGAGCGGACTGGGCCAAGATCGGCTTCGCTAAGCTGGACTCACGCCAGCGCCTCAGTGCCGAGCGCAGAGCTTCGCTTCGCTCAGCATAGCGCAACAGCCTCGCTCACAGAGCCGCGCAGGACTCGCTTCGCTCGTCCCGCTCGCCTATCGCGCATTATCATAATCCTCCAACGGCCCCAGCGGCCCATACGTCTTCGACCTCTGGCGCGCATGACCCTGGTGTTGCCCACTTTCGACACTGGTAGAAGTCGCTCCGTGGTCGTGCAACTGGACGCCCGAGGTAGCCGGGGCTGTGGGGGTGCCATTAGGGCTGCCGGAATGGCGCGGCGAGAGCGGGCGATAATCGTTCGGCGGACTAGCCTTGGGGGTGCGGTACTCGTTATTGTGCGCGTTGCGGTGTAACGGGCTCGACTCGTTGCGTTCTGGCCTCCAGGCCGCTGCGGGGGGTTCGTCGAAGCCTTGGTCCAGCAGAGCGGCCATCTCGTCCATGCCTAATACCTGCGTTCCTGGCCTCGCTGCCACCGCGTTGGGAGCCAGCGCCATCGGAGGCGGAGGGTAGGCGGGGTGGTTCTCGTTGTAGCCGCCGATCTCGGCGCCCCATACGTCTTCCTCGGACGACATGATCGAGCCCGAGTCGTCTGACAATGCTGCGCGAGAGAAGTTGCGCGGGATGGCCAGCTGGTCCGGGTCGTCGTTGTAGAAGCCCTGCCCGTGCGCACGCTCCATCTGCTTGCGCCGCTTTTCCTCGCGGCGCAGCTTGCGCAGACGTGACCGCTCCCAGTCCTCCCACCGGCGCAGCGGGATCGTCGTCCCGTCGAAAATCGCCTTGTCGTCCGCGTGGCCCGCCTTGTCGACAACTTCGCCCTCGACTTTGCGCGTCTCGCCCCATGAAAAGTCGTCAAAGTGCCAGAACGAGTAGACGGGGAGCACGAAATTCCACACAGGCAGCGCACACAGGTAGACCAGCATCCATGCAACGTAGATCATCTTGCGCGTCGTCAGCGTGATGAGCACGGCGGGCAGACCCAGAATGCACGCGAGCAGCATGAGCGGGATCGCCTCGACGAAATCCGTCGGCGGCTTGATGATCGAGTTAATGATGAGCGCACCCGTCAGACAGATGGCAATCGGCAGCACAATCGTGCCCACCAGGTCCATGAAGACGACGAACTGCATCGAGAAGCAGAACGTGCCACACAGGTCGCGCACGAGCACCAGTTCCATCAGGTTGTGGATCGTCGAGTTGATCCAGCGGCGGCGCTGCGACAGGAGCACCTTGAACTCGTCGGGCGCGATCGTGCGGCAGCGCGCTTGCGGGAGGAAGATGTTGCGCCGGTGCGGGAACGTGCGCAGCATGATCGTCGACAGGAAACGGTCTTCTCCGAGCAGCAGCAGGTTCTTCTGGTGCAGCGTCACAACGTCCGACTGGCTGTACTCGCGCACAATCTCGGGCTTGACGAGGATGGGGACCCAGTCGTCGTCGTCGTCCTTCCGCGCCTTGATGCGGTACATGGAGAAACAGCCTGGCAGACACGTCACACCGCCAAAGACCGACTCGAATGCCTTGATGTGGTGGTGCGAAATGTAGTACTCGAACACCTGGATCATGGTCACCCACGACTGCCGCTTGTTCGCGATACGCGTCTCGCCGCACACGCCCATGATCCGGTTGTCGTTCGCCATGCAGTGCACGAGATGCGTCAGCGAGTCGGGGTACACCTTGGTGTCGGCGTCGACCATGAGACATAACTCGAAAAAGTCCGGCGTCACGCCCATCAGCGTCTGCACCTTGCGGAACAGGTCGTAGTCGAGCGGCGTCATGCGGTCGTTGTACGTGACACGCGAGAAGAAGTTCATCAGGATCAGCTGCGAATCACGCTTGCCGCGGTTGCCAGGCTTGGCGTCGTTGGCCTCGGACGGCATACCGCACTTGACGACGATAACGGTGGGCGTGCGGTGCCCGTTCTCGCTCAGGTAGTGGCCCGCGTACACCATGGCACGGTTCTCCTTCTTGGTACCCGACCCGACAGCGATGTATCCCATCGGCTGCGGGTTGCCAAAGCGGGGGTCCGCATCGAGCATACTGACACAGATGTCGGGCGTGCTCATCTTCTCGCCGGCACCCGTGATCATGCCGTCGCACACGATCCACAGCAGCTTGCGCTGGTCGGGGAAGGTCGTCGAGGCGATCGAGTCGAGCGTTCCGCGGATACCTTCCTCGCCCTCCGAGTAACATGTGATCAGGCAGACGGTGAACAGGTCCTGGCCGATCTGCGCCATGTCCATGATCGGCGCAGGGGCAGCCTTCTGGCCTTGCCCGCCCGACGCCCACGGGGCGGTGCCGTCCTGGTTGTTGACAGACACATTGGCGCCCTCGGGCATGACGGTCGGGGCGATCGCACGACCGTGGACGTCCTGTTTCTCGACGAGGCGATGCGCGATAAACCAGTTGAAGATCAGGGCCATGAAGAAACGGATGAGCACGACGGCGAGAATGACGCCCAGCGAGCAGTAAAGGAAGAGCGCGGCGACGAAACATCCTGGCGTCATCTTGTCGATGTGGCCGGCGAGATAGCGCGACTTCATGCACGGAATAGCCTCGCGCAGCTCCTCGGTGTGGTAGAACTGGCTCGTGACGTCCTTGCCCGATCCGCGCTGCTTGTCCAACGCCCGCCGGATGACCTGGTCGACAGGGTCCTTCTCGATCGGGTTCGGGTTGGCGGCGAGGTACGGCCCCATGTTCAGAACGTGACCGTCGAGGACGAGATAGTCGTCGAGCTCGGCGACCTGGTCCCACGAGTAGCCCTCCCAGAGGGTCAAGTTCCTAAGCTTGAGGGACTCGACAGTCTGCTTGCTGAGCTGGGGCAGGGAGCAAATGGGGTCCGAGGACGCTCCAGACGGGTCTTTCGTGGGGCACAGCGGAGACGTGGCGTACTTTGCATTCTTGCCCTGGCATTCCGGGTAGTCGTCGTTTGATCGCTGGAAGAGCATGGTAATGTCCTGACCAGACATGTTGTTCGCGAGCTGGTAAAAGTTGACGTGCTCCGGTGTCTGCGACTCTGAGATGTCAAAGGCGTACCCTCCGATACTGAGAGTGCCTGCTGTCAGCTATCTGTCCGAGGACTTTTGCAGCTCACTATTCTGAGATCCGAGTAACTGGTACGCCCTGTTGCTGTCGCCTCCCGGACAGAGCGCCGATTGCAGGCCCATGGTGAAGAAACCGACAATGGCGGCCATGATGACGGCAATGGTACACAGCGTCACCTTTTCTCGCCAGGCCTGCTGCGTCTGCTTGTCCTTGATACCACATGTTCGGAGGAGTGCTGGCGGAGCATAGAAAGTCGCAATCCAAGATGTCAGCACCCACCAGTTCCAGATGCCGCCCTCTGCCGGTGACGTCTGCGCCGCAGCGCCCGGGTTGATGAGGGGTTCGGGTGCGACATGTCTCTCGGGCCGGGTGAGTGTTTTACTGCGCTTGACCGTTCCGCCTCTTGTGTTGGCGCGCCGGAGCGTCGGGTTGCGAGTGGGCATGGGCCCACTGGACGAGTAGGGGAGGGGAGCATCGTCGTAGCGTGCCATCGCTACTCTGTTCTTAGATTGAGGCAGCGAGTTTCATAAAGTGTGAGGTTGTCGGCGGTTGTCGGGGTGTGTGTCGGTGTTGCAGAGGAGAAACGTAGTCAAGAGTTGGGTAGCAGTGTGTATGTGTGTGTGTGTGTGCACTGGCTAGGCAAGCGGGGAGGCCTGTGTGCAAGAAGAAGGGGGGCGTAAGTCGTGTGGTGGTCGTTGAAGTTAGGTTCAAGGAGTGCAAGGGGCGGGCGGTCCGCCAAAAGTGCGATGAGGGAGGAGGATAAGGTAACGTTGGTAGTGGTGGTGGTGTTCGTCGTAAAGAATGCGTGCGCTGTGCTCGTAGCTATGCGCTAGCGGTGTGAAGTTGTAGTGGTGGTACAAGTACGCTTTGAAGTGAGGTGGCCAGATCGGGGCTGACGGATTTTGGGTGTGCGCACAGATGAAGTAAGTGTGTGTTGGTGTTGGAGGTCAAGCCAAGCAGAGAGCGAAAGCTGAAGAGCAGCGAAAGCGGGAGTAGGGAAGACGAAGCGATCGTCGTCGGGGTAGGTAGGAGTAAAGTCGGGGTGAGGGAGGGAAGGGAGGAATGCGGTGTGTCGAGGTTGGTGAGGTCGGGACAGTCGGTCGGTCAGTCAGTCGGTCGACGACGAGAGAGGAAGAGGAGGTGAGGTGGGAGGGTGGTCGAGGGGGAGTCGATGGTCGGTGGTGCTGCAAGAGAGTAAGGTGAGGATTAGAGGGCAGAGATAGGAGAGATTCAAGGACGAAGATGAAAGTCGAGCCCGAGCTCTAGACTGACTACGGTGGTACTACGGTGGTGGTGGCCGTCGGTGCAGAGAAGTGGTGGATCGTGGTGGTGGTTGATTTTACGACTGCTCCCTACCGCGTGCGTGCGGTGAGGGGATGGCTCAGTGTGCCAGGTCCTAGGTCCCAGAGCCAGGGAAGGGTAAGGCAGAGAGGCACAGCGTAGGATAGAGCGTAGGATAGGGCGTAGAGCTTCAGTCAATCGCGTCGGTAATCGCATCACTTCACAGTTCCCTATCATCCACGCTCTGGCAGGCAGCAGCGATCCCGGGGAAAACTCTAATTAAGCGATTAGGACGAGATTACAATCAACGACAGAGTACCGGGTCGCATGCGAGTAGTGGGATCAGTGGATCAGTGGGACGCCGTGCAGCGCAGAGGAGCACGGAGAGGGTAATCGACAGGCAAGGCAACGTGTCTCGACGTGTCATCTCGCTCGTGGCGGCACAACCCTGAGTCTATCCAAGGGTCGGCCAGTGTGGACCCTGAGATTTGTCGAGGGCGCAACGAGGGTCCGGGGGCCTGGGGCCAGACGGCCAGCCAGAGCTCGTCGGCGCAGGCCCACAGCGCCAGAGCCAGAGCCAGAGCCACCGCCGCCCGCCGCCCATGGCCCTCCAACGCCCGTACGCCCAACGCCCTCACCACACAGATGGATGGATGTCCCGACCTGACCCGTCGTCGATCACATTCAGACCCTCGTTGCCATCGCTCTCGTCCAGCTCATTGGTCATCGCGAGGTCAGTCCAGGCGGTCCAGTTCGTCCCCGTGCACATCAAGGACCATCTAGGACCAAGTTGTCCTTATCCTATCGTCTAGCGAGCAGTCTAGAGTGCGCCACCAGTGCAGCGTAAGAAATTGTTTGATCCTGGATCAGTTGGAAAGCTGATTAAGCTGACCGATGATTGAGCGCGAGTAAGAAGACTGTGATTGAGTGAGGGAGAGTTCTCCAGCAAGAGCATAAGAACACGTTTGCAACCCTATCCCACCTATCACCCCTCGATCCTCGACCGGCTCGCTTCTTCGGCTTAGCCTTAAAGCCTACATACAGCTTGTCATTGTGTCGTAACTCGTCAGATGGGTCAGACCAACCAACGAGCACTGACTTATGTACGTTCCGCATGACTTGTCAGACAAACGTAACGATATATGACGAAACGATGCGATATAGCTCACTGCTCTGCCCTCTGTCCGGGCTGCAGCTGCCCACCACAGATCCAAGAGGGCTACTAAGCTCCGGCGCTCCGGACGATTTACCCAGTCGCTCGCAGTCGTGTCAAGTCCTGCAACGTCCTGAACGCCCTGGCTGACCTGATGCACGGATCCACCACTGTTGCGAGATGCGATGGGCCAGCCTGCGAGATGCGCCAGTCAGCAAAAATGCGAGATTACGCATCAGACGCATCCATCGCATCGTCGTCCAAAGCCCTTAGGTCTAGCTGTTGCAGCGATGCAGACAAGTAGGATAGGAGGTCAAGTCACACAGCGGACGGACCGGCCCCTGAATCCCTGGAGGTCCCTTGACATTCCTGTGTGATCCCTGAGTCGGACGCGTGCGTGCCCAGCTGTCCTCTCCGACTTTTGCAACATGGCAGTTGTCGGGGATGGATGCACGAGCCTGAGTCTGGACCAGACTACGCGCAGACCTCTGCTTTGCCCGAAGGCCATAGTCTACAGCCCGAAGTCATTGCAGCCTGGTCTGCGGGCTGCTACTCTGACGCTCGTAGACTGGAAAGGGAAGGGCGCCAGGAGGTAGGGAAGATCGGAGCTCGGACCAAGCTTTCGACGCGGCTGGCCCTGAACTGCAGGATAACAGGAACCGCAGTCGTTCTGGACGCTCGCTGGAGGTTTCGTCGGGCTTTGCGACCTGTCTGCAGTGCAGGGCTGGATCGCACTCGCAGGCTGTGGACTGGAGTGATCCGTTGATGGACCTCGCTACAGTCAGCTCCTATCAGTGTGCATGCGTACGGGCTGTACGAACGGAGGAGAGCCTATGTTGGGCGGTGTACAGCTCGATCATCGAGCTCGAGGCCGCGACCCACTCGACTGCCCGGCACAACCAAGCCGACGGCATGGCAGGCATGGCGGGCATGGCGGGGACCCACTCCGCCAACCCCGTCTGCAACGCACACGGTGCACGCGACGAGGATCGCAACCTTGTCTACCTTGCTGAGGATCACTGTCCTATCAAGAACATGGCAGCGCAGACGCAAGCTGACAAGCTCACACTCAACGGGAGCTAAACCGGGTAACTAAAAGGCACGAGGAATTAGGTTGATGACTGGGCGATCTTCACTCGCAGCCGGCGCGTCAGCGCTGGCATCTGTCAGACTGACAAAAAGAGCGGACGTACTCTGCGTGCAGATCCGCAGATTGCTCCTCGCATTAACGTATGGCCCTATGCCGTACACCCATAGCCGGCCTTGATGCAGCCTTGAGGCACTCCGAGTCCGGAGTTGTCGAAACTACCCCGAAAGAGGATAGGAAGTGACGTTTCACCACTCCATCTCCTACCTCACTTCACCCTTCGTCATTGGTTCTTACGAGCTGGAAATACCTTGCCGTATTGGACGCAGGCTACGCGCTACGCGCGCTGCGGACGCTGATACGCTCGTTCAGCATTCCTCACAACGCGACCCACCCACTCAACTCGAGAGTAGTGGGTCGGGTATCACTTCTCGTCGCACATCAGCCGGCGGGTGCCAGGTGCCCGCACATTTGGTAGAGGGACCCTGATTGACCTGAACACGCTCTGCCTGCACATCTTGCCCATCTGCATCTACCAGTGACGATCCCCGACAACGCTGGGAGAGCTTATGTAACCTTTCCCGTCTGCTCCCCTGTGTGCTTCGTACTTATTTACTAGGTGTACTCAAATCGAGCCGTACAGAATAGAGTATAGATTCCTGGCCAGGCACTGAACTCTTGCAAATTGAGGACCCTGTGCACCTCGCTGCATGCATAGATCTCGTCATTCGAGCGCGGAGGCAAAATTGGCGAATTCGAGCGATTCGCCACCTCCACCACCTCCACTTTTCCACCTTCTAACGAGTCGAGTTCGACGCCGATCTTTCTCGGCGAGTGCGCCCAACGGCCTTCCTCTACTCTGAGAGCCTCCAGACTTCGCCAGGATGCCCCGGCGGTCCGAAAGACAACAGCTGTTGCGTCAAATGCGTAAGCAGATACTAGAAAACCTGCCATTGCTGTTTATGACGTCATCAAAACGGGCGTTCATCTCCATGGTGAACATCGAGACGATCTATGTCAACCACCGCTACCTTGATCGCTCTTTTAAGCAGCGGACCTTCTACGTACGTCGTTCGCCGACCCTGATAGAGGAAGTCCTGCTTCCAATGCATTACAAGGAGCACGTTAGAGCGTTCCGAATGGATGAAGACGAATTTCAGCGCCTTATCGACCTAGTCGGCAACCACCCCGTCTTTGCGAGCCGTGGGAACAAGCCACAGAGCAACTCTGGCCTACAGATCGCCGTCTTCCTCTTCCGCCTGGCCCACAGACACTCCCTCGCCGAGATTGGCGTACGATTCTACCGTATTCCTGGTGGGTAGTGGCGAGGGCGTTTTTGGCTGATTTTGAGAGGGCTCGATGGTGAATTACACAAATCGAGCCATCGGCGCCATCTCGAGCCTTCTGGCTGAGGTTGTGCACTGGCCAGACGTTGATGAACGTCGCCAGCTGGCTTTGCACATGCAGGACCGCTTCAAAATGCCGAATTGCCTCGGCTTCATAGATGGCTGTCATATCTACCTGAGCGAGCGACCCTCCTGCACCCTGGAGCAGGCATCTGCCTTTTGGAGCCGTAAACACCGCTACGGCCTCCTGATTCTTGCTGTCTGCGATGAGGAGAGGCGCTTCACGTACTTGCAACATGGTCATTACGCCTCCGCTAGCGATCAGCGCGCTCAACAGCACTCTACTCTCGAGACAACGCCAGAGCTCTTCTTTGACGCTGACCAGTACGTTCTAGGGGACTCTGGCTTCACCTGCACCACCCACATCATACCCATGTACCGCAAACCGACCGGCAGAGCCATGGAGGCGAGAGCACGATTCTTCAATGACCATGTGGCGTCCGCCCGAGTTTTGATCGAGCACTCATTTGGCGTCCTCAAGCAGCGCTGGCGGGCTCTCAAGAGCCTGCCCATCCGCATCAGTGACAGCAGGGACCTAGGGCTGGCCATGGGCTGGATTGAGGCAGCCGTTGTCCTTCACAATCTGTATCTCGCCACCGCTGATCGCTACTCGGTACAGGTTGACGAGCCTGAGGCTTCTGCCGCTGTTCTTGACGATGAAGACGGGCCCCTAGGCACAGCAGCCAGTCTCCCTGCCGGCCCTGCACGCCGAGACCGCCTAGGTTACGAGATACACCAGCTAGTCGCACCTGACGAGGTAGATGAACGCCGAGACTGGTGGGGCGTGTCCGCCAGGCGCCGTACTAGGTAGAGCAGTCTCTCATGCATCCTCTTGTGCCTCTGAGGGGGTTCTACGAGAAGGAGAAGTGCTAGTTCTTGGCGCAGAGCCTTGTACCTGGTTCATGAAGTCTTCAGCCTCCCTGAACAGCTCAGGCATCGAGGCTCCTGGCTTCACTTTGGCCAGGGTCTCGACCCAGCCTCTCAAAGAGTCTTGCTTGGCCCTCCAATGCTGCTGCTCGAGCTCGATACCCATGAGCCTGGTGCGCTCACGGTCATTCTCGGCCCTGACCATCTCTACCTGGGCTCTGTCCTCATCTGTCTTGGCTCTCTTGGCCTCTATGGCGTTCCTCTCCTTCGTGGCCTCGTACTGCTGCCTTCTGACCGCCGTCTCATCCTTCCTGGCCTCTCTGTCCTTCTCACTCTCGGCCTTGACGATATCGGCAAGTAACTCGTTGGCGAAGGCTGCCTCGGGCTTCTTTCTCTTCTCTGCAGGGTCAGCGGCACACAACGGGGCGCCAGAGGAGGCATTTCGAGCCGTTTTTGGCGCGTAGAAGCCGGTAGAAGGCGGCGCCAAAAGTCGGCTCGAGCGAGGTTCGAATGGGTCGTACGCACTGCGACTGATGTTTGCCGAGCGAATGGACAACGGCTGGCTTGCAGAGGGCTCTGGCGTGTTCTCGAGGCCCTCGGCATCTGTATCAGTCTCTTCAGAGTCCTCAGAAGCCTGGCGGCGACGTCCCATCGAGTCATTGACAGAAGTGCAGATGAATTGGCTGATATCACCTCTGTTCTCGCTGTTACTGTCGATGATTGAGGTCGAGGAGCCTCCTGTGGACTTCCACCAGATCTTGTCAACGTCGTAGAACCTGTAGCACATCTTGTTGAGCTGTCCTGAGCGTTAGAAGCCTGGTGGAGCGCTGACATCAGCCAAAAACCTCACTATCATAGTCTTCCTGGCTGTATGTCTGCACCTGGCGACCGTTTCTCATCGTGAGAGTCATCCCTGCACCTGCCCCGGTCCTGTGGTGCTGGTCCGCGGCCTTCTTGTACGCGTCAAACCATTGGAGGAGCTGTAGGTCAGCCTGAAGTCGTTGCAACCACTGCTCCACCTACCCGTCCCTTCACAACCAGCGGCGGACGCTCTGTTGGGCCTCCGCGGGCCTTCATTTCTTCAGAGAGCCAAGTAGCAGCAGCCATCTGACTAGTACCATCCTTCCCAGCCTTGAATCTGGCCCACCATTCAGGATTCTCGAGGAGTATGTCGAGAAGAACATCGTTGCTGTTGGGTGGACCGTCTTTGTCCCACCATACGATCTTGCCCTGAGGTACCGGCCGCCAGTAATCGATACCAACCTGTCCGTAGGACCCAGAAGCACGAGTCGTACGTCGCTGGAGCGCGTCAGGGCTCTGGCTGAAGAGATGGAGGCCAAAGACTACTCACACCAGGTTGAGGACAAGGGGTCTGTGCAACTTGGCTGTCCGGGACAACGGATGAACGAATCGGCGTCGGAGAAGGACGTGCAGATGCGCCTTGGCCTTGCGGAGTCGATGGTGGCATTGAATTCGGCGTAGGATGCATGGTTGGCGAGCTAGAGAAAGATGAACAACCTCGATTCTCGTAAACGACGATGATCTCGAGTTCGAGTGTTTAGTTCAGGTTGGTCGTGCCTGACCACGTGGCACTGCCTAATCCGGTAATTAGGGGCGTTCAGGCACTGAAACTATACTATACCGCCCTATTTGAGTACACCTACTGCCTCACGAGTGCCGTCTGCAGATCACGTCGGACAACTGGCTTATTGGCGCAGATCACTGCCCAACAGCTGGCTCCTAGCCGTACAAAGTACATAGCAAAACCTTATCATTTGTTGTACAACTTACAGTGCCTCTTCACATGGCACGCACACCTGATGCGCGTCGCGCGCGTCGATGCTATTCCTGCTTCTCCTGCTTTCTTGGCATTACTTTGGCGCCTTCGTTCGCAGTCTCTCGCTTCAGGCTTTAGTCCAGCAGCCGGCACGCAGCGGGGCGATGATCGGCTGTCGCTGCCCGCTGCCCGCAGTCGCTGTCACCAGGCCAGGCCCTTAGGACATTTGCCTGGCGATAAGCCGGCAGTTCGCCCCGGTCGGTCGTGTCGACGCTTGACTCATGCTGTTGCCCACACTCCATTGACTCGAATGTCGTGAGCCTTCGTTGACTGGGCCCTTGGCCTCTACACCGCCTCCGCCGACATGATGATCGGACTTGTCAAATACCTGGTCCCGCAACAACAGACGAGACAAGCTGTGTGGTGCTACTTGCTGCTGCGCAGCTCGCAGCTCACTCCCTCGGCAAATTCGAATTGTAAGCCCACGGCCACGAAGACCACGCGCTCGAGCTACCGCTAGCCTCTGCACTGCCACCGGTGCCCGCGCTGAACATGGCGTTGATGTCCATGAGTGCGCTGGTGTCGATGGGCGTGGTGCCGGCTGTTCCGTCGAACCCTGATCCCGACGCGCTGGGCGTGGCAGCCGACGTCGTAGCGTGCGCGAGCACTTCGAGGGGCGAGAGCGTCTCCTCTGCTGGCCGGCCGGGGTTCGGCGCCGGCATGGAGTGGAAGATCTGCGCGCTGAGCATGTCCCAGAGGTTGTTCTCGGGCGGCGTCGGCGTCTGCGCTGGCGCCGCGGACGTGGACTGGACAGGGAACGGGACGAAGCCGTGGTGCGCCATTTCGGTCCGTTTTCGCGCGTCCGGGACCGGCGGCGGAGCCCAGCCTAGCTTCTTGAGCTGTTCTTGGATCGACGGGTCTTTCAGGAGGTTCTCGACGTCGGGCGGCTGACCTGGCGCGACTGCCTTCTTCGCCGCCACACTGCTGCTCGCTTGCTTCGATGCTCCGGGGTTCGTCGTCTCTGTCAGCAGACGCTGCAGACTCGCCGCACTCGTCACGCTGCACTTCATCGTC
This sequence comes from Trichosporon sp. DN520, assembly GCA_030347605.1. Taxonomy (NCBI): domain Eukaryota; kingdom Fungi; phylum Basidiomycota; class Tremellomycetes; order Trichosporonales; family Trichosporonaceae; genus Trichosporon; species Trichosporon sp. DN520. The sequence goes on from JASJUY010000016.1 coordinate 106,711, forward strand.
GTGCCCATCTCCTTCAGTGCGCCGATGCACGCCTGCACGTTCTCTATGCTCGACTTGGCTTTGCGAGACTGCTTGATGGCGTTTCGTGCGCTCAGGAGATGCACTGTCCCCGCGCTGAAGACAATCTGGCTCAGCTGCACTGTCGAGTACTGCAGACCCGGGCACCGGCGGTGGATCGTGATGATGTCGACAATCTTCGACGCAGCCTTCTCGCACTTGGCAACCGAGTTGTCGGTCAACGTGTCCTGCTGACCAGACTGCAGCTGCGCGAACCATGGCCGGTGGAGCAGAATCATCGTGAAGAAGTAGAAAGCGTGGAGGTTGAGGATGTGCGACGGGACGATGCTGTCATCGTCATCCGGAGCTGGCAGCTTCAGAGCTTCCGGCAGCGTCTCGGACCACTGCTCCAGGGATGTGCTGATATTAGCTGACGTCCAATCTTGATCTCCAGCATCGCCTACTCACTCAAGTTCTGAGACGATATGCCTGATGTTGTTCGACCGCGTGTCGAAGCTTGTCGAGTACACCGTGCTCAATACCCGCTCGGTGATGATGCAGAGCTTGCACATCCAGACCCATGTTGTGCTTCGCCAGCCCTTGACAGGCTGTCGCGGCAGAGCCGACATGTTGGCCACAAGATCCTTTGTGATCGGGTCAAACGAATACGTCACCTTCGTCTCCATGATCGGGTGCCACAGCACTTCATCAGTCTCGGGGTCTGGAGCTGGCACCGGGATGTCGTGGTTGCACAGCACGATACTCGCACTTCTTCCGACGTATGTGCTCCAGCATCTGCTTTGTCAGCTCCAAGACATCGACGGCAGCTCACTTGTCCAGGATGTAAGCAGAGTAGAACATCTTGTAGCGGTACTGCCTCGTCTCGTCCGAGATCGTGCCGTTGTTGACCCAGTACGAGCAGCTGGTTCCGAGTCCCACTGATATCAGCTAAAGCGACGACGGCCATGCAGCTTACAGGCTTGTACGAGTCGGAAGCCCACTCCAGCGTACACAAAGCCAAGATTCTGACGCGCCACAATGGCGTGGTACGTCCCCATGAGCAGCACGCCGGAGACAGTGCTGAGCATGGCGGACTCGACTTCGTCCTCGAAGAGATCCTTTGCTCGTCGTGAGAAAGCCGTCCGTAGCCGTTCGCGGACCTGCGGGTCGATCTGCAGTAGTGACACTCCGATGGCGAGGACAATGTTGTGCAGCATCGGGCTGTAGTAGGCAGACTGCCGTGGTCGGATGACTGTTCCCTCCACGACCGGCGCCGTTCGCAGGTCTGTCCGGAACTCTTTCTCATGCACCCACATGCACTGAGGGTTGAAGTAGTCGAAAAACAGTCGCAGGACCTCATCGTGCGTCGCCTGGTCGAGCTCGGGGGAAGGCAGGGAAGACTCCTCCTTCCTCGGTGTCAGGTTCGCTACTCGTTCTACTCGTCGCAGCGAAGTACCAGCAAAGTTCGACGGCGTCGTTGGTGTCGGCTCGGGGTGCTTGAACACAGAGGTGTGGCCGCACTCGACTAGCTGCCCCGTTTCCTCGTCAATCTGCGGTCAGACATACCGCTCCGAGACATCATCTCACCTTGAGCCGATCAGATCCATGATTCACAGGTTTGAGCGCCTTCTTGTCCTTGTCCTCCGATGCAGCCTCGTCGACTGCTGTGGGGCTGATCCCGTGAGACTTGAGGATGCTCTCCAGCGATCGGACCCGCGACTCGAGCGAGGCGACATAGGCCTTCGGCGTTGACCGTCTACCGTCCTGTTCCGGAGTGTACACGCAGTCTTCCTTGTACACTTTGCATATGGCTGCAGTGCGTCAGCTTTGAGCGAAAGAAAACAGCAGTGGCGACGAGGAGTACGTACCGCATGATGGTTGGCCACCGTCGCATTTCGTTTTCCTGCACGCAGGGGTTAGTACCTCGTCTCCCGCTGATCCCGAGCAAAAGTGAAGGACTCGGACTCCACGCACCTTAAGCGGCACGAGTTGCACGCTCTCGAGATGTGCGACACGCGCCTGCGCGATGTCTTGGGTCCAAGGAGGGGCTCGTCTGCTGGTCTAACTCGCGATTTCGTTCTCTCTTCTGGAGTCGGTTTGGTGACCATTGTTGTTGGAGATGAGAAGAAAGAGGAACAGGTGGAAAGATGCCGGTCGGGAAGGTGGACACAAATGGCAAGGTCCGAGATCTTGGGCGCGTGGCCCGCAGTGCCGCCGTTGCCGGAGCGGGGAGGATCTGCGGAATGGATACCACGGTTAACTCCGTCCAATCACTTGCTCATTCCCCTCGTTCGGTGCCGCCTCGGCATTGCCGGAGGTGGCCGAACTTTGCCGCAGATGAGGGTTCCGGGGCTGCGATAACACCGTCCGTCGTTATCAACAAGCTGCTCGTCGCGGAGCTCCGAGTCGCCCTCGATGGCTGCGCACCAGAGCGCTGCGATAAGGTTTTCCAAAGGGCTGGTCTGCGGCTTGATCCGGCTGATTAGATTCCTAAGAAAGATATGATCAGGGCACGTTCAGCCTGATGGTCTCTGTCTCCGCAGCTCTGTAACGGGTCACTATGCTTCCTGCAGCTCAAGATCCGTGTATCTCTGGAGAGACACTGCAGGCTCTCCATGTATCTCCTCGCTGATTTGCTTCGCGATCTGCTGGAGGACACGACGGTGTTGCGTGCAAGTGGTGCGGAGAACTCATCTGAGCGACCTTGTCATTGCGGCCGCTCCTCGCTTCACCAGGAATTGGCCTCAGAACGTCCAAGTAGGGCTGGACCGACTTCAGCACGTCGACTTCTGCTTCCTTCTCAGCCCATCTCTCCTCGACGCTTTGTGAGCTTGTGAGCAGCGGAAGTGGGCATCGAAGGCGAGAGCGTAAGTTCTGGTCACGTGATTGTCAGAGGGGAACCGGCAGGGTGGCCATCGTAGTTGACGCTCGAGACGTCGAGCCATGCAGCAGCATGACAGCTTTGGTAGTGAGGGCAAAATAAGGCTTGCCGTACATCACTATGTAGTGCTTCGAGTTGTTGGCCTTGACGATGTGCAGAAAGGAACTGATGCCGATCTGCCGGTGGAAGATTAAGTGCGCAAGCGGAGGCAAAGTGACACTGTCTGACCACACCGAACGTCATCGGTTGTTGTTGCTGCCATTGCTGCCAACTGTCTCGCTGTCTCAACACCAGCCGACCATGGACATCGACAGCGACATTGACGCCCGGCTTTCGGCGGCGGGTGGCCAAGCGCAGCGTGAGCGAGTGGAGGAGTATCTCTCGCTCCTCGCTGAGCTGCTCTCGACGAAGCCCGTGCCAGTTCAGGCTCTCATCAAGTTCGGCCAGCACTTCACCACCTCAACGAGCATGACCATGGTCGTCGGGTCACGCGTGCTCGATGCGCTCGTCGCTGCGCTCTGTGCGGGGCTGCAGCTCGATGTCGACGTCAACGATAATGGAGATAAGGAGAAGTGGACACAGCTTGGGAAGCAGGCGTTTGACAGTGAGTGCATCATCATGATCCGGTGCCACGGTGCGCAGGACAACCCGCCCCTTCTTCCGTGGTATTAAACTCCCACCTGGGCTGTCGCATTGGAAGCTTCTGTTCGTTGACGCGTAGCTAACCCTCAGACGAAGAAGGCGAGGAAGCGCGGAAGGCGGTGATCGAAGGCGTGCTGGAGCCAGACCTCGCCGGCTGGTGCGAAGAGCAGACGACGACATTGCGACACGCGCTCAGCTCGATCCGGCAGAAGGAGGAAGACTGGTACGGAGCAGCCCGGGCACTGATGAACATCCCGCTGGAGGGGGGAGGTCGGTGAGTACAACTAGCCCCTGGTTGTGTAGCAAGCTGACGACAGAATCGTCACCGACGAGGACAAGCTCGCCGTGTACATCAAGATTGTCCGCTTGCTTCTCGAGGTAAGCTGTTATAATTGTCTGCCAGCTGACTTTCAGTGCGGAGAGTCAGGACATGCGCAGACGTACTTCTCGCGAGCGCAATCCCTCATCCAGCCCACAACAGACCACAAGACGCAGCTCGAGTTCCGCCTATCCCACGCACGCCTGCTCGACTACTTTGCGCGCTTCACGGAGGCTGCGCAGAAGTATCACGAAATCTCCTTCGACACTGCGATCGACACGGAGGACCGCGCGCAGATGCTCAGCGCGGCTGTCACTACGTGCATCCTTGCGCCCGCTGGTCCGCCGAGACAGCGCATGCTCGCCAGCTTGAACCGCGACGAGCGTGTGCAGTCTCTTCCGCCGCATCTGGGCACCATGCTCAGGAAGATGCTTCTCGAGTACATCGTGCGCCCAGAGGAGGTCGAAGAGTTCGAGCGCGGTCTTGAGCCGCACCAGCGCGCCATCGTCGAGGGCGGCGGTACGGTGCTCGAGCGTGCTATCCGCGAGCACAACGTCGGCGCCTGCGCCAAGGTCTATGACAATGTTGGGTTCGACGGGCTCGGAGAGCTGCTCGGGCTTGACGCCGCGGCGGCTGAGGCGACTGCTCGTCGCATGATCGAGCAAGGCCGGTAAGTTCACTCTCACGTAGCTATGTATACACAGGGACCAGCTGACATCAGACTTCGCGCCTGGATCGACCAGCCTCTTGGCTTGCTGTACTTTGAGTCGCGCAATGTACACGACTCAGCAGATGCGCAGGGCACAGCCGGTGGACTCGGCATCGAGCGCACCGAGGCGCCGATCGAGCCAGTCTCATGGTCTGAACGGTGGGATGACCGCATCCGCGCAACGAGTTTGAAGGTGAGCTTGAAACCTGCAGAATGCCAGCTGACATCAGGTCGAAGCTCTCGCCGCTGCCATCCAGGAGCGTGGCCTTGTTGCGTAACGAAATTGTACATACATCTATGACCATGTAACATTCTATCTGTGCAATCTAGCTAAACTCCCGCATCCTCACTGTGTCCACAAAGTTCCAACGGGCTCGGTCGGGTTGAGCGCGCGCTGGACCTCGGCCCAGATAGCTTCCTCGACTTGATCAAGCGAGCCCTCAGCTGAAACCTCGACCATCCGCTCCTGTCCGTGTTTCCGCCTGAGATCATCGAAGACAGCCGCAAACTGCCGCCGCACCTCCTGCTGCAACTCGACGTTCTCGTACCGCTCCTGACCGTAGGCGCCTCGCTGCGCTGCCACCTCAGGCGACAGCGTCAGATACAGCGTCAGGTCAGGTAACGGGAGACCAACATCCGGGCTTTGACAGTAGCCAAAGGCGAGCCCTTTGGCAGCACTGAACGCAAGTCCGCTAAAGGCGTACCGGTCCACGACGACGGTCTCGCCAGCCTCGAGCGAAGCGAGGATGGAGCTGACACACTCCCAGCGGTTGGCGCTGAAGAGCAGGTGGATCGCGTGGTCGTCCATCTCGGCCTTGGACTGTAGGTAGGCATCGATCATCTTGCCAATGCCCGTCGTGCGGTCTGTCGTCAGCTCGTGCACAGCGCGTTGAAGCTTCGGATACGGCGCCGCCTCACGCTGGACTCACCAGGAAACTTCTGCAGGCGCGCCTTCTTGCCCTCCTTCTGCAACCGCGCGATAAGGCGATCGACCTGTGTCGTCTTCCCGGAGCGATCGAGCCCTTCGAACACAATGAGCGCTCCGCGTTGCACCATAGCCGTCCAGCTTGCGTTTGTTGTTGCCTGGCGTTGACTTTCTGACGCGCTCGCGTCATGACCTTCCTTCTGGACCGCGCTGGTGGAGGTCTCAGTACGACATTGCATTTGACCCCGCTAATGCGTTGTATTAGGAAATGTTCGTATTGAAGAAGCCTAATCGCAATTGAGATGAGCGCCATGTGAGGTGTCATTCTCATGGCTGCCAATGTCAGGCCCACTCGACCGCTGTGCAGGTGGTGACGTTGTACAGTGCTCTCAGGACCTGTGCTAAGCTACAACCTCGACATCAACCTCTATCCACCATGGCACAGCGGCTCCCGCCCCTCGTCATCGACAATGGTACCGGCTACACCAAGATGGGGTGAGTGTGTTTGTGTTGCCTGCGCAGCTTTGGTGCGGCGAGGGAGCATCCTCGCCGAGCTCGATCTCGTCCGCGGTGCTCCGATCTCTCGCGGACATGACTTCACAGGATCAAACGCACATCGCTACCCCATGCAGTGAGCTATACTGACACACAGCTTCGCCGGTAACTCGGAGCCCTCGTTTGTGTTCCCGACGGTTATCGCGACGCGGCAGGCCGCCTCGAGCTCGGCCCAGAACCGTGGAGGACGGACCCAGCCTACGCGCGTAGGCGGTGTCGAGGACCTCGACTTTTATATCGGCGATGAGGCCATCGCCAACAGCCGGTGAGTCAAAGCTACGGGGTCTCGCGGCTAAGCTGATAATCAGGACCTACTCGCTCCACAATCCCATTCGCCACGGTATGATCGACAACTGGGACCTGATGGAGCGATTCTGGGAGCAGTCAATCTTCAAGTACCTTCGTGCTGAGCCCGAGGACCACTACGTTCTCTTGGTGCGTTTGAAGATGATAGCTGGCGGCGCCCGATCTTTGAAGCTGACACACAGACTGAACCCCCTCTGAACCCTCCCGAGAACCGTGAGAACACGGCCGAGATCATGTTCGAGTCCTTCAACGTCGGAGGCCTGTACATTGCCGTCCAGGCTGTGCTTGCGCTCGCGGCGTCGTGGACCTCGTCCAAGGTCTCTGAGCGCACTCTCACCGGCGTGGTAATCGACTCGGGAGACGGAGTCACCCGTAAGTCTTTCGAGGTGTCAGCGCACTGACGTTTCCAGACACGATCCCCGTTGCCGAGGGCTACGTGATCGGATCGTCGATCAAGCACATTCCTATTGCTGGTAGCGACATCACTAAGTTTGTGCAGCAGCTCCTGCGTGACCGCGGGGAGACGGCGAACATTCCGCCCGAGGACCAGATGCGTGTCGCGGAGCGGATCAAGGAGGACTACACGTATGTGTGCCAGGACATTGTCAAGGAGTTCCGGAAGTACGACGCGGACCCGTACCGCTACTTTGCGCGATATGCTGGCGAGCACTCGGTCACTGGGCGGCAATACAACGTGGACGTGGGATACGAGCGCTTCCTTGCGCCCGAGATCTTCTTCAACCCCGAAATCTACAGCTCAGATTTCCTCACCCCGCTGCCCGAGATTGTCGACAATGTGATCCAGAGCTCGCCGATCGACGTCCGCCGCGGCCTGTACAAGAACATTGTCCTGTCGGGCGGCTCGACCATGTTCAAGGACTTTGGCAAGCGCCTGCAGCGCGACATCAAGCACATTGTCGACGGCCGCATCCAGATGTCCGAGGACCGCTCCGGAAACCTGATCAAGAGCTCGGGCGTAGAGGTCAACGTCATCTCGCACAAGCGCCAGCGCTACGCCGTCTGGTACGGCGGTTCCCTCATGGCTTCGACGCCCGAGTTCTACAACGTGTCGCACTCGCGCGCCGACTACGAGGAGTACGGCCCCAGCCTGGTGCGCCGGTTCTCCGTCTTCGGTTCGGCCAACTAGGTGTAGCCTCGTGTCCTCGTGTGTACTAGGAGTGGACCGCGCTGTGAAGAGGGGGTGGTTTACAGGGCCCAAGTGCAGTCAACGCACAAAACGTTTAGTCTATTAGATAGAAGTTTATGAATACCGTATGCAAAGGGCGGCGGTAAGTTGGGATGCATGCTTATGCATCGCTCGCTCGCTCGTCGGCGCTGGCGTTGGCGATGTCGTGTATGCTGGCGTTGGCGATGCGGTGTACGCTGACGCTGTCTGCAAGCCACCGACGACGGCCACGGGCGAGTGACCACTCTCCGTCGGTCGGTCGGCTGTGCCAGGGTCCAGGGCCACCAGGGCGGTCAGGCGGGGTCAGGTCAGGCGATCGGCGGCGTTGGCTCCTTCCTGGCTGGCTAGCGGCTGGCTGGAATCCACGAGTGCGCAAGTTAGCAGAGCATAGCGTCATCGCCTCTCCTCTCCTCTCCTCGGCGGCTCTGCTGCTAACATTCACTCTCTTCCGCCCTGGCCGACCCCACCGGCCCGACACCCGCGTACGCTAGACGGTAGACCGTGACGCCTCGTCCATCAGCTCTGCTCTAACCGAGACAACGACTCACCTCGACGTTTAGCCATTAGCCACCTCGCCATCGACATTCATTTCGCATTTCGCCAGCAGATACATCGACAATCGAACATCGCTCCTTGATCGAAACTGCATCCACACCCGTCGACACCACCATGTCCGGCCATCGCCGTCCATCAGCGACATCGCGGTTCAGCGAGGACACGCTCCAGCTCCGCCGCCGCCGTTCCGTCAGCGCAACGCAGGGCGTCGAGGCGGCTGAAGTGCTCGCGTCGCGCCCGCGCAGGCTCAGTATCGTCAAGCCGCGTGCTGCGAGAAAGTGGCTCGAGTATCCCCAGTTGCTTGTGGGTGGGCTCATCGTGGCTGTGTTTCTGTAAGTGATCCTCACCCCTCCCCGTTCGTCACATCCAGCCATGATAGTCACCTGGTCCTGGGCCGGGATGGTGACAACTCCACTCACCCACCTCCTCTCCTCTCCTTGACGATACCGAACCCCTAAGCTGTCTGGTGTCCTCCGCAAAGCTAACACAACAGCACCGGCACAGCCCTCTCCCTCTACTTCCGCACCTCGATCCCGACCTCGATCCTGCGCAACGTGCACAGCCAGCTAACCGAGCGTCGGTCATACTTTGCGCGCAAGTCGAACTTCTTCAACCGCGTCTTCGTAAAGAACGCCTGGGGATGGACAGTAGCCGCGTACCTGTTCCACCTGCTCACTTCGCCCGGCCGTCCGCCGAACTCGACAGCAGTAGTGCCCGGCAAGTGTAACCCAGCGCTGCACGTCTGGTCGCCTCATCAGCGACACACGCGGAGCCAGCGCATGGCGACATTGGTACTGGCATCGCTGGCATGGATCGGGTTCACTGCCTGGATGTTTGGAGCAGGTCTTAACGACCGTATAATCCAGGCCACTGGAGGTGAATGCGCCGTCCCCTTGCGAGGCCTAGCTCATCGATTCGGCATGGCCCCCATCGAAGCCTTGATTGAGGATACGGGGCGCCAGCCCGTCGTGAACGGGGACGACGTCTTCCTCCCCCTTCCGGACCGATTCTGTCGCCGCACCCCGCTAAGCGAGAAGGAACATCCCCGCCTCTTTGATTTCTTGAAGGACGTCCACGAAGCGCATGCGAGTTTGCATGCAAAGCTCAACCTCCCCCCGCCGAGGTGGAGTGGAGGGTTCGACGTCTCAGGCCACGCATTCCTCCTCACCCTTGGAGCGCTTATTCTCGCCTCAGAACTAGCCCCATCCTGGCGATCAGCTTTGGCAAAGAAGGCAGCCGGAGTCCGCGTCCTCAGCAACACGAACATGAGACCTACGCTGCGTCACAGACTCCATGTCCTCTCCACCATTCTCGGTTCTGCTCTGCTCGCGCTCTGGGTCTGGATGCTGTTCATGACGGCTGTGTACTTCCATGATCCGGATGAGAAGTTGGCTGGATTGGCTCTGGGGTTGGTGGCTGCTTTTGGCGTTCATCTGTCCGTCCCCCGACAGCCTAGTCAGGTTGTGGAGTATAAAGTCCGCGGGCCCACACGTCGGCCTTCACCCAAGAGGGAGGATTCGGTCGAGGCGGCGAACAAGGTCGTGGGCGATTATGAGGTGTTGGGCGATGATGGCGAGGTGGAGATTCTCGATGATGCCGTTTTCGTCGAGTAGACACGACATCTATAGCGCTATCGTCCCAGGGGCGAGTTTAGAATCTACATACACTCATTTAGTAGCTACGTATGACTCTACGACATGAATCTTGACTCTTGATGCACTTGAGTTCCCTCGGGAATGCCCCGCACTCATAGAACGTCATGATTCTTGACTCTTGACGCTGGTGGAGCCCCTCAATCCCTCAAGGCAATGTTCCGCCCTCGAACAAAGCCGAGTTCCGGCACAGGTCATCGCGCCTAGAGACGAAATGGCTTCGACTTTCGACGCTCGTGGAGTCCCTCGATCCCTCCAAGCAATGTTTCCTCGAAACAGGCTAAGCCTGCACATCCATCGCTGCGAATCACTGCGAACCATGTTACATAATGCATAGCGGACCAGAGTAAAGCCCAGAATCGACCAGAACATAAGCCCACAAAGAATACAACTTCAGTGCGACATCTTGACGCCGACGATGATGGCGACAATAATGGCGATAGCGACGAGCGCGACGGCGCCGATAATGATCTGTTCTTCGTCAGCTTCAAGCTCTTCATATTCCTAGCTCACCGTAGTCCTGTACGAGCGCCTAGGCCGGACGTGTGTGAATCCGATACTTGGGTGATCGAGATCGACCTCTGCAAAAGTCAACGTCAGGCTGTGAGTGCGCCCGCAGGCCCCAAGACATACCGTGAGAGTGCGAGCCGTGTGCGGCGAGCTTCTCCTCGTCAAAGTTGACAAGCGGCTTAGGCTTGATCCGCCGCCCGCGGCGGCCTCGCCTCCCCTTGCCCAAGCCCGAGGGGGAACCGTTGAGGGGCTCGTCGGCGCCCTCAGAGTCCAGCGCCGTCACATTGCCGCTCAGCACGCCTCGGGCGGCCGCGATCGCCTCCTGCGCCGCCAGGAACGAGTCTCGCCGCCCCTTTGGTTCGGGCTCGTCCCCCTCGGCGGGCGTCACCGAGATTGTCGGGATGATGAGTGTCGACTCGGACTTTTTCCGCACCAGCGCGTCCTTCAGCGACTTGGAGGACGATTTGGGCGTTAGCACGCGTACGCTGGGCACAGTCGAGGGGTGCGGCGGCGAGGCGCTCAGTAACGCTCCTACGAGCTGCTTCTCGTCGATATGTTGCCTGCTGTCAGCTGAGCGTACAAAGGACGTATCAGCTTACATCGTGGAGATGGGCTGCGTTTGCTTTTGCTGGTAGTGAGATTAGGATGGCGGGAGTGTTGCGTCGTCAAGGAGGGCGGGCCGGCTGAATCACGTCCCAATGACGAGGAAGGTCAGTTGCAGAGGTAGCAGTGGTCAAAGGAATGGCAGTCAAAGGAACGGAGTGGCAAGCGAGTGTAAGTTGAGCACGGCTGGAGGCGAGCGCTCGGACAGAGAAGATAGCGAGGCGGTGAGGGGGAGAAGCGTGTCGGTCGTCAAGACGCAACAGATATGCGAGGTGAGTGTCTGTCCTAGCGAGGGGGCGATGGTGGTCGAGTCGGGGCCGGGGTCGAGGAAGACCACGCTCAGACGAGGACAGGACAGAAGTCGCGGAGTGTAGGGGAAAGGGTGAAAGAGAAGACGAAATAGAGGTGGTCGTAAAGTAAACGAGTGTGATAAACGAGAGCGAGCGAGCGAGAGCAAGAACAATGCAGTGAGCGCAGTGAGTGACTGTCGGCGAGCGGTGAAGCGAAGCGGTCAGCGGTCAGCGGTCAACCGTAGGCCGATGGGAGATGGAGGAAGAAGGACCGTGCGACCGTGCGCCCGGTACCATGTCGTTAGTGTGTAGACTAGACACGAGAGAGAGTCGTGTGCAGTGCAGTGCATGCAGTGCAGTAGCATGCCCGCGGTGGCAAGGGGAGGGGAGGGCAAGGGCGATGGGCGTAGTTGGTAGCGCGTGGCGTTCCGGTGCACTGGGCGCTGACCACTGGCGCATCGGTGGATCGGCTTTCATCCTCTTACACAACAGGGTGCTCACTCCTACGTCAGCGATCCTCGCTCAACGCGTTCGACCACCACCAGAACGGGAAGTCCAGAAGGTCGTTCTCTTCGACTGTGCCTATTTGCAAGCATAACACGAGAGGGGAGCGATTGAATGCCGACGACACAGACACACCGCACATCGGTCGGTCGGGGCACTGGCCCTGACCATCCGGTGGACAGCGCCATCACACTCCGGCTTACCCGCGCCATCCCGCCAAAGCCGCCTTTAGTCTCGGCTTCTAGCGAGCGTCAAACAGAATGGCGTGGTGAATGAAGCGAGTGCCGCGAGTACAAGATACAACGCTCGACAAGGTCGACCAACTACACCTTGCATCCGACAGCCATAGAAGGTCGCTCGCCGTCCATTGAAGGTAACGGGCAACCGACTACGAGTACCGAGCGCCAGCTCTGAAACAACATTCGCTTCGGGAGGTACAGCGTCCTGGCCATCTTGCCAGAAAGGAGCGGATCTCAACTGGTCGACAGTCACGCTCTCCGCTGACAACGATAATCGATTGTGGATAAGCATGAAACTATCGTGGAGACTCGACAACATCGAAGGAGAGTTATCAGCAGAACTTGATTGCCGGTCCGCTTCGCCGGACACCTTCACCATCCGCCACAACGGGAAATAACACACACGTCCGCAGCGGGACCTTATCGGTGGAGGTCGTCCGCAGCAGGTGCGATGCTGCGTGGCAGCAGGCGATTGTGGCTGGGTCACGTGACCTCCACTTCACCGCCCTCCGCCTGCCCTCGCTGCCTGCTGCCCTCCAGCTCGCTGCACCCTGGGGACGCGCCGTCACTGGCCTCAGCGCGGTGGTCGTCATCCTCTAGTGTGCCCTCTCCATCTCTCCAGTATCCTCTGACAACTCCTTTCCCCGTATTCCCCCACCCCCCTTCTCCGACTTCCGTCCTTTCGTTTCGGCTCGGCTGATATCGTGCACACCGATCAGGAGCCATCAAAACCAGTTGGATCACTGGCGGATTCAGTATACCTCTCTTTCGCACTTTCCACGTCGGCACAACTACCACCTCACCCTTCGTCCCACTAGAGTCGACACCGACACCCCACCATCATGGGTGACAAGCCCATTGTCGTAAGTTCGAAACCCTTTGGTGTGACAACGCTAACATCCCAGTTTACCGAGCATGTCCAGGTGCGCTACACAATGCGCCGTCTGAGCGCCGGAGGCCGGAGATCATATCGACTAACGTAACACAGCTCACCGCGCTTGGCATCCAGCCAGCGTCCATCTCGTTCCAGACATTAACCCTCGAGTCAGACCACTTCATCTGCGTGTAAGTTGGCCTTCACCGCGTCCCATCAGCAACTAACACCAGGCGGGAAAATGTCAACGACACGAACCAGGTCGTCATCGTCGACCTGGCTGACGCCAACAATGTCATGAGGCGGCCGAGTAGGTCTTTTGAGTTGAGCGAGCGCTGACCTGTTCTCAGTCACTGCCGACTCGGCGATCATGCACCCCAAGGAGAAGATCATCGCTCTCAAGGGTAAGCTTCTGTCGTCGTTCCCAAGCTAACCTCCAGCCGGCCGTCAGCTCCAGGTCTTCAACCTCGCGACCAAGCAGAAGCTTGGATCCCACGTCATGAACGAGGATGTCACCTTCTGGAAGTGGATCAACGACACGACGCTCGGCATGGTCACTGAGCGCTCCGTGTACCACTGGAAGGTCACCGAGGGCCAGGCCGCGCCGCAAAAGATCTTCGACCGCCACGCCTCCCTCAACGGCAACCAGATCATCAACTACCGCATGAGCGACGACGGCCAGTGGCTCGTTCTCATCGGTATCTCTTCGAACCCGGCTGCCGGCCAGCCCGGCTCCAACGCCTTCAAGATCAAGGGCTCGATGCAACTGTATTCGATTGAGCGCGGCGTGTCACAGCCTATCGAGGGTCACGCTGCTGCCTTCACCACTGTTCGCATGGACGGCGCTTCCCAGCCTAGCAAGCTCTTCTGTTTCGCCGTCCGCTCCGGAGCTGGCGCCAAGCTCCATGTCGTCGAGATCGGTCACCAGCCCGGCCAGCCGGCTTTCCCCAAGAAGGCGGTCGACGTCTTCTTCCCTCCGGAGGCCACTAACGACTTCCCGGTCGCCATGCAGGTCTCGAAGAAGCACGGCATCATCTACCTCGTCACCAAGTTCGGCTTCATTCACCTGTACGAGGTTGAGAGCGGCCAGTGCATCTACATGAACCGCATCTCTGGCGACACGATCTTCACCACTGCGCCGTACGAGCAGCTCAACGGTATCATTGGTGTCAACCGCAAGGGTCAGGTCCTCTCGGTCAGCGTCGACGAGGACACTATCGTCCCCTTCATCCAGAGTAAGTTACCACACCCTTGGCTGGGCTGATCAACAGACACGCTCAACAACCCCGAGCTCGCCATCAAGCTGGCTACCCGTGCCGGCCTCCCGGGTGCCGACAACATGATCATGGAGCAGTACCAGCGCTACCTCCAGAGCGGCCAGTACAACGAGGCCGCCAAGATTGCTGCCAACTCGCCCCGCGGCATCCTGCGTACTCCCCAGACCATCGAGACATTCAAGCAGCTCCCCAACGTCCCCGGCTCGCTCTCGCCCATCCTCCAGTACTTCGGTATCCTCCTCGAGAAGGGAGAGCTCAACAAGTACGAGTCGCTTGAGCTCGCGCGCCCCGTCATCCAGCAGGGCAAGAAGCAGCTCCTGGAGAAGTGGCTCAAGGAGAACAAGCTCGAGTGCAGCGAGGAGCTCGGAGACATGGTCCGCCAGGTCGACATGAACCTTGCCCTCTCGGTCTACCTTCGCGCCAACGTCCCCAACAAGGTCGTCGCTTGCTTCGCCGAGCTCAACCAGTTCGACAAGATCGTCCTGTACTCGAAGAAGGTCGGCTACAGCCCCGACTACGCGCAGCTCCTTCAGCACCTCGTCCGCATCAATCCGGACAAGGGTGCCGAGTTTGCTACTCAGCTCGTCAACGATGAGAACGGACCTCTTGTCGACCTCGACCGCGTCGTCGATATCTTCATGGCTCAGAACATGGTGCAGCAGGTCACCTCGTTCCTTCTCGACGCCCTGAAGGACAACAAGCCGGAGCAGGGTCCTCTGCAGACTCGTCTGCTCGAGATCAACCTGACCAACGCTCCTCAAGTCGCCGACGCCATCCTTGGCAACGAGATGTTCACTCACTACGACCGTCCTCGTATCGCCAACCTCGCCGAGAAGGCTGGCCTCGCTCAGCGTGCTCTCGAGCACTACGACGACATCAACGACATCAAGCGCGTCGTCGTCCACACCCCTCTCTTCAACGCCGACTGGCTCATCAACTACTTCGGCAAGCTCACTGTCGAGCAGTCGTTCGAGTGCATGCGTGAGATGCTCAAGTCGAACATGCGCCAGAACAGCGCCATCGTTGTCCAGATCGCCACCAAGTACTCTGACCTCCTTGGCCCCGTCAAGCTCATCGAGATGTTCGAGCAGTTCAAGTCGGCCGAGTGCCTCTACTACTACCTCGGCTCGATTGTCAACCTCTCGGAAGACCCCGAGGTGCACTTTAAGTACATCCAGGCCGCTACCCGCACTGGCCAGATCCGCGAGGTCGAGCGCATTTGTCGCGAGTCGAACTACTACAACCCCGAGAAGGTCAAGAACTTCCTCAAGGAGGCCAAGCTCGAGGACCAGCTGCCGCTCATCATCGTGTGCGACCGCTTCGACTTTGTCCACGATCTCGTTCTCTATCTGTACCAGAACGGCCTCACCAACTTCATCGAGATCTACGTGCAGCGTGTCAACGCCGCCCGTACCCCTCAGGTTATTGGTGGCCTGCTGGACGTCGACTGTGACGAGAACACTGTCAAGAACCTGCTCATGTCGGTCACTGGCACCTTCCCTATTGAGGAGCTCGTCGAGGAGGTCGAGAAGCGCAACCGCCTTAAGCTCATCCTCCCGTGGCTCAACCAGAAGGTCGAGCAGGGTTCGACCGACAAGGAGGTCTACAACGCTGTTGCCAAGATCTCGATCGACTCGAACAACAACCCCGAGGCGTTCCTCAAGGACAACAACCTGTACGACCCCGCTGTCGTCGGAAAGTACTGCGAGAAGCGCGACCCGTACCTCGCCTACATTGCGTACGCCAAGGGCTTCTGCGACGACGAGCTCATCAACGTCACCAACGACAACCAGATGTACAAGCACCAGGCTCGCTACCTCGTCAAGCGTCGCGACATTGACCTCTGGACTCAGGTTCTCAATCCCGAGAGCATCCACCGTCGTGCTCTGATCGACCAGGTTGTGGCTACAGCCATCCCCGAGTGCACCGACCCCGACGATGTCTCTGTGACTGTCAAGGCCTTCATGCACATGGAGCTCCACAGTGCTCTCATCGAGCTTCTCGAGAAGATCATCCTGGAGCCCTCGCCCTTCAGCGACAACAAGTCGCTCCAGTCGCTCATGTTCCTGACGGCGATCCGCAACGACAAGGGCCGTGTCATGGGCTACATCAACAAGCTCGAGGGCTACGACGTCGAGGCGATCGCCAAGGTCGCTACCGAGTCTGGTCTCTACGAGGAGGCGTTCACCATCTACTCGAAGCACAACATGCACGCCGAGGCGATGAACGTGCTCGTCGAGCACATGGTCTCGATCGACCGCGGTGTCGCGTACGCCAACAAGGTCAATGAGCCCGCCGTCTACAGCCGCCTCGCCAAGGCTCAGCTCGACGGTCTCCGTGTCAAGGACGCCATTGACTCGTACATCAAGGCTGACGACCCCTCGAACTTTGAGGAGGTCATTGAGATTGCCAACCGTGCTGGCAAGAACGACGACCTCGTCCGCTACCTCCAGATGGCCCGCAAGACTGCTCGTGAGCCCAAGATCGACACCGAGCTCGCGTACAACCTCGCGAAGACCAACCGTCTGCGTGACATGGAGGAGTTCCTGTCGATGACCAACGTCGCCGACATTCTGGCCACCGGTGACAAATGGTGAGTTGTTCCGTCTCCATCTACAAAGCTGACCTCAGTTTCGAGGACGAGCTGTACGAGGCTGCCAAGATCCTCTACACTTCGCAGTCGAACTACGCCCGTCTTGCCACCACCCTCATCTACCTCGGCGAGATGGCCGAGGCCGTCGAGGCTGCCCGCAAGGCCGGCAACACTCAGGTGTACAAGCAGGTCCACGCCGCTGCCCTCGACAAGAAGGAGTTCAAGCTTGCTCAGATCGCTGGTCTTAACCTCATCGTTCACGCTGAGATGCTGAACGATGTCGTTAAGCTCTACGAGCGCCAGGGCTACTTTGAGCAGCTCATCTCCCTCCTCGAGGCTGGTACTGTTCTTGAGCGTGTCCACATGGGTCTGCTCACCGCCCTCGCCGACGCCTACTCGAAGTACGCTCCCGAGAAGCTCATGGAGTACCTCAAGACGTACTGGCAGCGCATCAACCTCGCCAAGGCGATCCGCTCCTGCGAAGCTGCTGCTCTCTGGCCCGAGCTCGTCTTCACGTACATCAAGTACGACGAGATGGACAACGCCGCTCTTGCCATGCTCGAGCGCTTCGGCGACTGGGACCACGAGCAGTTCAAGAAGGTCATTGCCAAGGTTGCGAACACGGAGATCATCTACCGCAGTATCTCGTTCTACATCTCGAACCAGCCTCTGCTGCTCAACGACCTGCTCGCCACGGTTAGCAGCCGTGTCGACCACGCTCGTGTTGTGAAGATTCTGCAGGCTGCCGACAACGTCCCGCTCGCGAAGAAGTACCTGATCGCCACGCAGAAGCTCAACCTGCGTGTCATCAACGAGGCATACAACGACCTGCTGATCGAGGAGGAGGATGCGCAGACGCTGCGCTCGAGCCTGGAGAGCTACGACCAGTACGACGCGATTGCGCTTGCGAAGCAGCTGGAGAAGCACGAGCTGCTCGAGTTCCGGCGGATTGCTGCCCTGCTCTACCGCCTGAACAGCAAGTGGGAGGAGTCGCTGTCTGTCTCGAAGGCGGACCGGTTGTGGGCCGATGCGCTCGAGACTGCAGCGGCGTCGCAGTCGTTCGAGGTCGTCGAGGAGCTGGGCGAGTACTTTGTCTCGATCGGAAACAAGGACGCGTTCACGGCGCTGCTGTACGTGTGCTACGACTACGTGCGACCAGACTGGGTCGAGTACCAGTCGTGGCGCTTCGGTCTGGGCGACTACATCATGCCGTACAAGCTGCAGAACGCTGCTCAGACGACGCAGAAGATCGCCGCGCTCGAGAAGGAGCTCGCCGAGCTCAAGACGAAGCAGAAGTCGTCCGAGCCCGAGGAGGAGCAGAGCACGGGCATGCTGGGCGGCTTTGGCGGCCGGCTCATGATCGGCGGCCCTGGCGCCGGCGGCATGAACGGAGGAGCGGCAGGAGGCATGATGGGCCAGCCGACGGGAGGAGGCATGATGATGGGCCAGCCGACGGGCATGATGCAGCAGCCGACTGGGTTCTACTAGTAGCTTAATGGTCTGAGGTCTGAGTAGTCAAAAGACCTCGACTGAACACACCCATCTTCTCATCTTCTCGCCAATCTTTTAGTCCCCTCCAACGTTTTCCCCCTTCCCTGTCTTCTCGTTAGCGGTTAGCATTGTGCGATATCGGTCGGCCGGACGGTGTGTGGCACGTCGTGTGACATAGTCCACAAGTAGAGATATGAATAAATATGATACGCAGAGTGGTGGGAGTGGGTGGTAGACCTTGGTAGTCAGCGCATTGGTCGCGGCGGTCGCGGTGGTCGCAAGGCTGGCGGCGTCCATAGCTGAATATTCCGCCACAGGATGTGGGCAATGGGGGCGCGGGGCCGCATTGATGGCATTGATGAGCCGTGCGCCAAGCCAGGCCAGCGGAGCGCCGTCGCGCCGTCTCCGAAGCAGCCATACCGTCTAGCCTTATCTATGACGCACTTCTTCATACCGCCCACATCCTCCAGAGGGCTATCTTATCGAGACACAAATCCCTCGCACTATCTTATCGTTCACTCGAGGGACTACAGACTCTTCCCAAGCATAGCCCCGGCAGAGTCGTAACGACTGTACTCCAACCCCTTCACCAACCTTGCGTTCCCCCCGTCATCAAAGACTACCAATCATGTCCACAATGTCATTCTGCGACAACCTAAAGGCCGGAGTCCTCGACAAGTGGAACGAAGCAATCAACCACCGCTTCTACACAAGCTTATGGTCCGGAACCCTCCCCACATCCGTCCTCTCGACCTATCTATCCCAAGACGCCCTCTTCGTCGACGACCTAATCTCCCTCTTGGGCGGAGCAGTCTCAAACTGCGACCAACCCCAACCCCGCATCGCCCTGGCAAAACAGTTGGGCTTCATAGCGTCAGACGAGTGCGACTACTTCACCCGTGCCCTCACATCCCTCAACGCGCCGAGGTTTCCGGAAATTCTGCCCGTGACGCAGAAATTTCGCGATTTGATCAACGAGGCCAGAGTCGCGGGATATGCCGAGACGATCAGTTTGTTGTTGGCCGCGGAGTGGGTTTATTTGGATTGGGCGACGAGAGGGGATGGTAGGGATGGGGGGGAAAAGGAGCCGGCAGATTGGAGTTGTAGAGAGTGGATTGAGCTGCATCGGGGTGAGGGGTTTGAATCTTGGGTGGAATTGTTGAAGGATGAGACGGAGAGGGTTGCGGGGATGAGTGATGAGGAGACTAGGAGGAGGATGAGGGAGGTGTTTGAACGGTGTGTCGAGTTGGAGATTGAGTTTTTGGAGCAGGCGTATGCGGGGAAGTGAACAGCTTGCACGAGTGCTGGTCGGCTTAGTAGTATTTGTTTCGTAGATAGAAGTGAGAAGAACGTTATATCGAAGATAAGATAAGAAACTAGGCAGGTAGAAACGTAGGAAAGAGATGAAGCCTCAATAAATAGCCCCGTCTCAAGAGCTACACTCGGGTCCAAGCTAGAGCCGATCAAGCGAGGTGGCATTTCGTCGCCGAACCTCGCCGTGAACTCTAGATTGCTCACAGTGCTCCAACCATTGCAGATATCACCTTCATGCTTTGTAAGCAGATGCATATGAGCTTGTCACATGACCTCCAAGCGTTTTTGAAGCGACACCATGCATATTGGGGTCTTCACTGCCGGTATTGTCCTCTAAGGCTCCTCATGTTATATTGCCAAAATTCGAACGCCACAGAGGCCTGAGCACCTCTGCAAGGGCCCATGGCGTGATTTAAGAAGCATAGGAGTCAAATGAAGTCAATTCTGAGTCGATTTCATGCATAGCCGGCGGTGTAGAGTGATGCACCATAGGTAATTTTCGACTTTATGCAGATATAAGAGCCACATTGTCTTCTGTCTTGTTCTCCATCAACTTGCCATGGCTCCGCCCGTTCTTACAGCCCAACAGCGCGCCCGAATCGCCCAGGAAGCTCGTCATAGGACTCAGCGCAGTGTTGCTGAGGAATTTGGCGTTGCTCAGAGCACTGTATCCCACTGTGTGACCACAGCAAGGGTCCATGCTGCTCTGCCACCTGCTCTTGCCTCTACCGACTCCCAGAACGCCCAAACGATGCCCCAGTTGCCCTCAGCTACCTCCAAACTCGACACGCAGACTCTCCAGACCATCAAGGAGGTGTTTGACGAGCTCCCCTTCGCCAGCAACCGCGATACCCTCATTGCTCTTGCAGAAAAGGGTATCCTCATCTCTATCAACACCCTTCGCCGTGCTCGTCGCATTCTGGGCTACCAGCGCTGTGTAGCCATCCTCAAGCCCTTCTTGAGCGCAACAGCAATGCTCAAGAGGCTCCAGTATGCGCAGGAACAGCTGCGCTTGGAGCAGGAGTGGCGCAAGGTCATCTTCACTGATGAAGTGCCACTTTACCTTGACCAGGTCTACCAGGCCTATGTCACTCGTCCTGTGGGCTCTAAACGCACCGATCCCAAGTCAGTGAGCTGCCCAGACACTGCTAACACCCCAGGTACATCCACTACGCCTTCAGATCGGGCTGCAAGACCATTATGTGCTGGGGAGCCATCTGGTATGGTGGCAGGTCTGAGTTGGTGCGTTTTGACTGCTCTGGGTCTGAGGGCAAGCGAGGAGGTGTTACAGCTCGCATCTATCGCGATCAGATCATTGAGCATGAGCTGTATCGCTGCTGGCAGCGTGTGAGGAGGTCCTGGCGAGGCTATGGTGTCCCCTGGGTTGTGGAAGACAATGCCCCGGTCCACAAGGCCAAGATTGCCCGGGACAGAGGCCTGGAGCTTGGCATGCGCTACATTGAGCATCCCCCTTCGTCTCCCTGCTTGAATCCGATTGAAAACCTCTGGTTTGTCATCAAGCGCCGCCTGGCTAGCCTGAAGCCGAGGCCTATGTCCTCTGATGCCCTGTTTGAAGCAGCAGAGCGCATTTGGAAGCAGTACCCTCAGGAGAAGATTGATCGGCTCATCCTCTCCATGCCTGACCGGTTGGAAGAGTGTGTAGCAGTCAAGGGAGGGTACATTGACTATTGATGCTACACCTCCAAGATTCCGACCGGTGATACCCTAGTGAGCTGGCTTCAAGGCAAAATAAGTAGAAAACTCCAGAAAATCCATATGCATGAGTTATCGAAGTTTGCGCGGCATCGAGTTGAAAGCCGGTCGCGAAAACGCCACTTTTGATCGGCTCTAGCTTGGACCCGAGTGTAGTAGCGGGGTCGTCAGTAGGCAGAGAGTTGCTGGAAGGTGTGCAAGTTACATTGCAGACTGAGTCACCCACACTGACACTGTAACAGCCTTGCACTGTAAAAACCTTGCACTGTGAGAATCTCGAACTCTTCGGACTGTGAGGGCTTCGCAGAGTGAGTAGGTAGCCCGAGCAGAGTCCAAGAGCAAAGGAACTGACAATTCGAAGGGTCGTGTGGTGATTGGGACAAAGCTGTGGAAATGGTGACCTCGACACAGCACTTCTCTTCAGCGAAATGCCACATCCTCGGATCGTTGCTCGCGAGATAAGCAGCGAGCCTAATCACACGATCGCCTGATCGCCAGACCAAGCTGCTAGGCCTCGGTAACGTTTCCGCTTCACCGCTCGCGGCAACTAGACTTGTACAGAGTCTATTTTGGGAAGTGACCGGGGCGAGGTCTTCTTGGCACGGCGTACCTCTTGCATCCCGTTCTGGTATCATTGGTGGACATCAAGCAAACCCATCGAATTCCAGGGTTCTGCAGGTTCAAAGTCTCAGAGATAAGCAAGGCGGGTGTGCTTGCCTCGGCGTTGAACGAACTTAATGGAACGGCTGAGCACCGCTTTGCTTTCTGAATTGAGACGCTTTACATCTCCGTCTCGTGATCTCTATGGGGAAAAGATATGGCGACGCGGAGGAGATGCAATCGAACTCCGAGAGGCACTGACCAGAGCAACCTCCGGGGCCCGCCCGCCGGCTTGATCGCCCAGAGATTTCAATGCTCAATCCTCGATCCAGGTGGCGTTTCGCGGCGCAAGGCACTGCGTATGCTCATTCCCATTGTACTGAACACTGCGCGCGATCTGCGTGTCCGACGAGCAGACGTTTTGCGTGTCCGTGTCCGTGCCCATGTCCGTGCAGAGATCGCGGCGCGGGGGCGATACCGACTGCCGACTCAACCGCCGCAGCCGAGTGCAATAAGCATGGCTATCGCCCTGGGCCTGGGGCCCTCGTTCCCTCGTTCCTTCGTTCCTTCGCACCGGTTCTGACAAGATCATTCTGACTGATGACCGCGACTGCCGCCTGCCGTGACCTTGGCCGGAAATGCACAGCACACGGCACACCCAGCAGCGCCTCACACATGACACGCCGTCTTGTCACCGTCTCCTCTCGACTTTGGACTTGTGATCGTCGCGCATAGACTCTACCTCTGCTCATTAAGTCTTTTGTTCTTTGCAGCTCCGCGTTCGATCGCTCGTGCCCACTGCACAGCTTTGTCTCGCTATAACTAGGTCACCTGTCTTCCCCAACAGTCTCGTTACCCTTGTTGTTCCTTGTGCCCCGCAGTCGTAAGTTGCACACCGAAGGCGAAGCTGATCATCGTAGCAAGCACGGGCTCACAGTCCCTTGATCGCCAGATCGACACTGCATCACTTGCATCACTCACAGCAGCTACTTCACCACCATGGCCATCGACACCTCCGAGTCGGCGCTGTACACGGTCAAGATCGTCTTCCATCGCGCCTACTCTCTGCCCATCGCCGACCTCCCCTCGCGCAGCTCCGATCCTTATGTCAGTGCCGAGATTAGGCCACCGCCGCCATCGACCCCCGAGGCCGATGACTCTTCCTTTTCCCTCTCCAACCTCTCGCTGAGCCCGTCAAGGCGGCGGTCAGCAGCTGCGCCCGACCTCTCGCCCCCCTCTGTGACCTCACCCAAGCGATCAAGCTTCAGCCTCACTCGCGATTTGAGCGCGACCGGAACAGGCGGCAGCGGCTTCGTGGGCGACAGCGAGGGCGACCCGCCGCTCCGCTTCAGGTCGTGCACCGTGCAGCGCAGCGTGAACCCGGAGTGGGAGAGCGAGTGGATCGTCGCTGGCGTGCCGAGCAAGGCGCTTATTGAGGCGAGAGTGTACGACGAGGACACGGGGAAGCGGGACGACCTCCTCGGCACGGCCTATATCCCCCTCACGCTGAGTGACGGGTACAGCTCCGAGTGGCAGTCGTACAAGCTCCACAAGAGCGGGGCGGACCGCGTAGCACTGGGCATCAAGGCTGTCGTCGCCGCTTGGGACCCCGATGCACGGCAGGGAGCTACCCTTGCTGTCAGCGTTAGGGTGCTTGGAAGGACGCAGCGGAACATCGGCAGGATGTACACTATCAACTCGCATTGGTGGATTCATTACTCGCCCCTTGTTGGAAGCATTACGAATACAAAGACGCCGGGGCAGCTTGGAACGGCGTCGGAGAGGGAACACTATGAGTGAGTCCGAGATTGCTCAAACTCACCTGGTGGACAGGAACGAGCAGCTTATTGCTGAACAACCCGAGCTGAAGCCAGTTTCCAAGCGAACGAACTGCAGCTACACGGCCCGGTCCCGCTCGCGCTGAAGCACCGCTACGTCCCCTTCAAGGGCTTTGTTGCGCCGATGTTCGAGTCGAAGGGTCTTCGCGGGACAGCGATGCACCGCATCATGCGCCGCCAGCACCGGCACATCTACCACTTCGACGAGTGGACAAAGTATGGCGTGCTGCCTGACCCAACGCCGATAGAGTCACGGCCGTCCGCTCCGTCGTTCACTGACCCTTTCTCTGCGGCAGCGCCCTCCGACGCGTCGCTCTCTGCCGCCTCTGAGGCCTGCACTGTCCCTATCTCTCAAGCCTCTGTGGCATCCGTCGCTGGAAGCTCAGTCAGGACGCTGGAGCAAGGGAACCCCGAGTTTGAGATGGCACGTCGTTTCCTCGACATGTGCTACTGGGGCGGCGGCGCGCGTATCTTCACCTACGTGATCAGCCGTAACGGCATGATGCGATTCACGGAGACGGGGCCCGAGTTCGCAATCGACCTGCTGTCGAAGCACATGATGCACGCCGACGTCGATGCGTATGTGGCGTACAGCGGCGAGTTCTTCGTGCGTCCTCGGCAACGGCCATCGGAGGCGCAAGCGTCCGCGGCTGAGGAAGAGGACGTCCGGTCAATGCTCGAGCCTGTGCCGTACTGCAGTGACGAGGCAGTCCACCCACTGCTGGACCGAAAACGCACATCGACCGTATCGACGATTGAGCGGCCATCTGGTCCGCGCACCGTGCTAGGCCGCAAGATCGTCTCCGGCCTCGAGCGGCTCGGTCCCAACCCCACCTCCAACCAGCCAGTCATCACGCGCACATTAGTTGGCCCCGAAGGTGGCGGCTCGACAGATCCGCGGGATTACGAGCTCGTCATTGACAACGAGTCTGGAACGTACCGACCCCACGTGCAACTGCTGCCCACATTGCGCCGCTGGCTTGCGGCCAACTTTGTCGGTCTGCAGGTCACGGCCATGAGCGGGATGGACCCCCAGCTCAAGGCGTGGAAGGACGAGAGGAAGCAGCAGAGGAGAGAGCGGAATCAGGGCCGCATCTTTGCTGCCGAGGAGAGCGACCTCTCGAGCATTGAGAGCGACGGCAGCGATGCAGAGGACGGCGACGCGCCGGTGGGCAAGCACGGGAAAGGGTTCGCCTTCCTCGCTGATCCGAAGGGGACGACGAAGAAGAAGGTCTGGAGGCGCAAGAAGGCTGAGGCTTAGGCATAGACATAGAGCGTTTGTAGTTATCAGAGATGTACCTTGTCCCACTACTCTGCACCTCGATCGACCATGCTCCTCTCCGGGGGGCCTCTGTTCGGCTCCGTTGGAATGCGGCCGTCTGTGCGGGCCAGAGCGGTCGTCTATCGTCTGCCGCTATCAGCGCTAGTCGCACTAGTGCATGCAGCGGGGAGCACTGGAATTGGGAATCAGGAATGCGAGCATCTGGAAATCAGGATCAGACGATCATGTCATCTGGAAATCGGGCCGGTAATCATCAGGGCGGGGCTTTGTAATATCCGTCAGAAAGTTAAGGCATGCCCAGCCCACGTGGTCCAGTGGCCACTGAAATTTCACTGATTTCAAGATTTCGTCCTACTCACTCTGCCTAGTCCTCCACCCGACAGACCCGAGTTGACTAAGTTGCAGCAGTCTCTGCAGATCATCCTTCATCTTCTCTCCCCGATTGTGTATGCGGTACCGACTCGCGCGTCTCCCACTCGCCTACCTCCGCTCGCCATTATCTGTATCCTCTCCGCGCGCTAGCATTACACCGACTGCCGCCTTAAATTTCCGACGCGCGATGCAGACCGACGCCGCTACCGCCGTTCCTGCCTCGACCCCGGCTCCCGCTCCGGCCGCGACGCCCGTTGTTGAGAACGGCGTGTCCGCTGCCCCCTCGACTTCAACGGCAGAGGTGACCAAGACCAAGCCCAAGACCGGCCCCAAAGTCAATCCCTCAGGCAAGGGCAAGCGGAAGCGTAACCGCCGCCCTTTGCCGGATCCGTACTCGCCTGCGGATGTGCTGTATCATGACGTGGTCGACTTTCTCGGCCCGGAGTATGTGCGCGAGGTGCTCGCCCGGGGAGACGATAGCGAGTGGACAGCACCTGCAGGACTGGAGCGGTTCAGCATCGTTGAGCTGAACGTGGGCGCAATGACCGTGAGCGGTAAGTCGACTTCCTCAGCTACCGACTGCGATAGATAGCTAATGCCCAGGCGAGTCACTGTCGCTGTACGAGGAGGACGGGAAGAAGTGGGCGGTAGTCGTCCCCTTCGCGCACCCTGGAGACATCATCAAGGCGAAGATCTTCAAGCACGACCGATTCTGCTCCTTCGCCGATCTGGAGGGGACGCTGTCCTACTCCTCAGCCCTGCGGGGTGGGGAGGGCGACCTGTCGCAGAACCCCGAGGGGCTGGGGTGCAAGTATTTCGGCGAGTGTGGGGGCTGTCAACTCCAGCCGCTTCCGTATCGTCTGCAGCTGGCACACAAGCAGCGTACGGTCGACCTAGCTTACAAGCGCTTCTCGGCCCTGCCGGCGAGCAAGGTGCCGACTATCCTGCCCACGATTCCCTCGCCGCAGCAGTGGGGCTACCGGACCAAGATTACGCCGCACTTTGACGCTGCGCCGCGCGCCGTGCGAGAGGGAGGCGAGGAGGCGCTCAACTCGTGGCCGGGACCCAAGATCGGTTTCGACAGGAAGGGCAAGCCGGGCGTGCTCGACATCGAGGAGTGCCCGATCGCCACGCCTGTGCTGAATGCCAAGTTGACCGAGGAGCGGCAGCGCGTGAAAGATACGATCCTGAGCTACAAGCGTGGCGCGACTGTGCTACTCCGCGACAGCCTTGTCGCTCCCGATCCGCTGCCGGACGCAGACCATCCCTTCGACCCAGCAACCACGACGGAGCACGTCGCAGTCACCGACCACAAGCAGACAGTGTACGAGCGTGTCGGCCCTTATATCTTCAGTTTCAGCGCGGGCAACTTTTTCCAGAACAACAACAGCGTCCTGGTGCCGCTGACAGAATACGTGAAAGAGGCCATCTTCCCCGAGGGCGTGCGACCCCCCACCCACCTGGTCGACACGTACTGCGGCTCCGGACTGTTCGGCATAACGCTCTCAGGGTGCTTTGAGCGCGTCGCCGGCGTCGAGATCTCGCAAGACAGCATCAACTTTGCAACTCGTAATGCAGAACTCAACGGACTCAGCGACAAGACGACCTGGCTGTGCGGAAAGGCTGAGGCCATCTTCGCCGGCCTCGCCGAGCAGGGCTTCGCCGGGTCTCACTCGTGCGTCGTCATCGACCCGCCCCGTAAGGGTTGCGACCAGCCCTTCCTTGAACAGCTGCTCGACTTCCGCCCCCTCACGGCTGTTTACGTATCTTGCAACGTCCACACCCAGGCCCGTGATGTCGGGTGGTTCGTCGCTGAGAGCGAGAAACGCGGAGAGGGAAGGTGGAAGTACGTCCTCGAGAGCCTGCGCGGGTTCGACCTCTTCCCCCAGACGGCCCATGTCGAGAGCGTCGCGGTCCTCCGCTTCGTGCAGATGTAGGAGGGTTGCTCTTCCTTCGTGCGGGTGTAGGAGGGGTCTCTCTTCGTTCGTGCAGGCGTAGGAGGGTTTCTTCTTAGGTTTTTAGGTTTTCTCATTCATGCATAGACTGTATTCAGATCTGACCAGAGCCGCGGCTGGACGGTTGACCAAGGCACGCACGGTATGTAACGGCTATGTGGCAGTGCATCAAAGAGCACTCGGACTCCAGTCCCACGTCCAAGCTACTTCTCAGCAGCTGCAAATTAAAGCAGCGGGCAGCAATCGCGCAGCTGTCACTGCGCCCCCCGCTGCAGCAGAATCAAAAACACATCGTGCCCCCACTCAGAATCGAACTGAGATCTAGAGATTATGAGACTCGCGTACTAACCATTATACTATAGGGGCATTTGCTGATTGCTGCTGGTAATCGTCGGGGCGGGTCGCTGATGTGAGCACTCTGTGAAAAATCCGCAAAAATTGTCGAAATGCATCGAGAAGAGACTAGGATGTCGCCTCCTCGCGGGACTTCTGTACGTATACTGATATTTCAGAGCCTTGGGCTGGCGGGCCTATTCATGAAGCTGTCTCTGACTAATGAGGCATGGTCATCGGGAAGTAATTCGGCAGCGACAAAGCGGAGACGTATGAGTCAGAAGTGTGGCGGTGACATGAAGAGCGACATCAGCGTGACCAAGAGCAAAAGCAAAAGCAAAAGATCTGCAACTTCTCGCTATCGCTCGAAGCCGCTTGCTAGTCTGCCCCCACTCAGAATCGAACTGAGATCTAGAGATACCGTGCGTATGAGACTCGCGTACTGACCATTATATTATAGGGGCTATCCCGTCATCTGATGACTCCTGGAGGCCGGCGGCGCCGGCCGGCTGTGTGGCGCTCCACTGTCGTCTCCTTCGAAAGCAACAGTCGAAGGAGGCAAAAGAGCTGCTGCTGCTTCTCGCTATCGCTCGAAGCTGCGCAGACATGCTTGCCCCCACTCAGAATCGAACTGAGATCTAGAGATACCAAGGGTATGAGACTCGCGTACTGACCATTATACTATAGGGGCGGATTGACTGTTGTTGCTCCTGTGAGCCTGGGGGGCCGGCGGGTCTTGAGCACTCCGGGGGTTTCTCGGGAAATCTGGGCGAGTTGGCGTCTTGGGAGGAGGGAAGATGTGGGCGTCGCAGGACGCGACGAACTAGGTGGGCATCGCATCAATGTCAGGTGGCGCTGGACGAAGCCGCATGATGCTGGTGGCGCCGCCGAATGATGGCGGGTTACGATGTCCTCGCTGATCGGCTTCTGGGTGACGACTGAGTGAGACAGGAAGCGTGAGAGTGCTGGCTGGACCTCATTCTCACCTCGTCCCGGCCATCGCCCTGGGTTGTCGAGCTACTTGAAATGATGAGGTCGCTGTGATTCAGCGTACAGTGCAGGGTCTGTCGCTTGGCCAGTCTGACACACGAAGAAGTAGACACGATTACTTCAGTCCTTCTCCTTCAACGCCTGCCACCACATCGTCGAACGGGATACCAGTCTGCAGCCCCGTCCTCGAATCGACGGGCTATCTCGTTCTGGGCCTCTCACTTGGGAAACTAGTCTAGGACGCTCTCCCAGGTATGACTTAGCTGCCGTCAGCTGGAAGAGCGATGATCCTGCTAAATCGAGAGCAGCGTCTGCCTCCTTGCACAAACAACGGCCACCTAATCTCTGAACTCCGCTTAAGCTGTTGTGAGCGATGTTTCGCGGCAGGTGTCCGTCAATGGCCGCTCCTCGGTCCTCTCCCATCCGACAAACAGTACAACAGATACATGTCGATATACACACAGAGATTAACCAGCTGTATCATAGACTATCGCGGCGTCATCTGCCGCCGCTCGATCCATTAGACGCCATCCCGGTCGGACGCGAGGTGGTGTGGTGGTGTTGGGTCGAGCGAGAGTCCGTGCTTGCGCGCGCAAATTGGCGCTACAAATGTCCTTGAGGAGCACACTACATCGACTTGAGATCGACGCTGACGGCGCGGAGATGGCGGACCTCCCTCCTCGGCATGGGTTCCGGCTCGCGGCGCGGCCTCGTGACGCGGTACAGGATGAGTGCGAGGACGACCGTGAGCAAGTTAATAGCGGCGATAGCGAACAGGACGATGGTGAAGTATCGCGGATCACTCAGGTTCTGGCGGAAGGTAGCGATGTGGTTCCACATTGCTGTCGTGGTGCACTCGTCCGTGGGGGCGGAGGCGGCGATGGCGATGGTGTGAGGGTAGATCGGGATCGGGTGCGCCGCGACGAGCGAGAGCGAGAGCACAAACGCGACTGGGTTTCGTGTCAGTGAAACCTCCAAGGAATAACGTACCAGCACACAAGACCGTAGCGAGGGCGTTCATCTTGATAAACTTGGACAGTATGACGGTCGCGGGCAGAGGAGGTCAGGTGGTGCAGATCTTGTGCTGAGCTCCGACTGTGCGGGTTATATAGATCTGGGAAATACCAAGGCATGGAAGCATGCATGTCGGCTCAGACTAGTGAGGTGGGTAGGTGATGTGCTTGGACCGCTTGCAGCCGTGAGCGAGCGCTACCACAGCCGCGACGCCACCGGCTGGTCAGCCGGCGCCTCCTCCCTCCCTGCCCTCCTTGCCCTCCCTGGACCTGCCCGATGGCACCGGTCGCACGAGTCGAGTGCATGCGCTCGAGCTCTGGTCCAGGAGCCAGGCTACTTTGTGGCCAGATGGACGACCGAGGTCCAGGTGCACCGAGTGCTCGAGCCCGGCGACCCTCTCAGAGTCCCGTTCGTATCCGTAAACAAGGCGCGACTCGCCCCAGGTAAGGCCGGTAAGGGACGGCATGGCTGCAAGCGAGCGTACGGTTCTGGAAGCGGAGAACGAGACTCGCACCAGTGCATCATCATGTGCTGAAGCGACCGTGATTTCCTGATCTAGTCGCAGTCTGCGAACGGCAACTAGAGCCTGGAGCGCACATTTGGGCCATCTGGAGACCTGCGCAGGCTCCATCAAGATCACTGAGGGCAGAACAAATGCAGACTATCACGAAAGGGACGCATCGACGAGCCGCTGTGCCCTTGGCGGAGCCCCTGAACGAATGGGCCAAGAGCGCTAGCCCGCGGGTCTCGACATGCCAATTGACAGGTTGCAATCTGAATTCATCCCCGTCTTCTCAACGTAATGACGGGCTTGCTTATGGAAGAACCTGTGTGCGCACGGTGTGCTGTGTGCGTGGGCAGCCAGAGATCGGCAAGGATAGGAGCGTTTGCGAGGTATACGCTGCAAACAGACTGCAACCTGGACGGGAGTTGGGAAAGTGGCATTGTCTCAGATGCTGTGGGAGCCCCGGACAGGTTCGAGGCCCACTATGTACAACATGGCGCGGGAGATCTACTTCACTACAGACAAATCGGGGGAGACGGCTACCTGGAAGCCATGTAAACGATTTGAGGAGCGGGAGCAGTAGTGCAGCTCGTGGAGCTCAGAGCCAAGCCTCAGCCTGCAGCGTGTACATCTCCCAGTACTTGCCGCGCTTGGCCATGAGCTCGTCGTGGCTGCCAAACTCGACGATGGTGCCGTGATCAACAAAGGCGATCTTGTCAGCGCGCTTGACAGTAGCATAGCGATGCGAGATGAAGATTGTCGTCGAGTTCTGCTTCGAGAGCGAGTGGATGCGGTCGAACAGCTCGCTCTCAGCCTTCGGGTCCAGACTCGCCGACGGCTCGTCGAAGACGATGAGGTCGGCGCTCTCGCTGCGCATGAAGGCGCGGGACAGCGCGACGCGCTGCCACTGCCCGCCGGAGATGCACGTGCCCACATCGACTTCGCCCGGCACGGGCTCGCGGACCATGATCTCGTCCTCATCGCCGGACGACGGGGGGTCCTCTGCCACAGCAGCAGAGACGGCATCGAGACCCTCCTGCGTCAGCGGTGCGGCGTCGGCTGCATCAGCAGGTCCCGGCGTCGCTGCGGCCGGAGTGGCGGGCGCAGGTGTCAGGGGCGTCATGGGCGTTCCGGTCTCCGTAGACTCGGCACCGTTCATGAAGGCCGGAGCGCTCGAGTCGCGGCGCGTGCGCGGCCGCCGCCGGCCCGAGTCGCGCGGCTGCTGGAAGGGATTGAGCTGGCCCTCGAGCCCGACTTTGGCCAGGATAGGGCGCGCACCGCCGCGGCGAATAGCGCGCAGAACCGACTTGTCGTCGTCGATGTGCTTCGTGTCTCCCAGCCCGACATTCACGCGCAGGCTCATCTGGTACTTGCAGTAGTCCTGGAAGAGGCACGACATGCGGGCGTGCAACGTTGTGTGATCATAGTCCGCGATCTCGGTCCCGTTCACCTCCAGGCTGCCGGTGTGGCCGTGGAGTCCGAGCAGCGCCTTGACCAGTGTCGTCTTGCCGCTGCCGTTGCTGCCCACAATCGCGATGGTCTGTCCCGGCTCGATGGACAGGTTGATGTCGTGCAGCGTCGGCTTGTCCGCGCCGGGGTACGTGAAGCCGAGCGACTTGGCCTCGATCCGCATCCCGCCCGGTACCCGGTGCCTCTCGTAGTCGACCTGACCGCCGAGGCGCTCCTCGTCGTCCGTGGCGGCAACGAATGCGGCGAGGTAGTACGGGATCTGTGCCACGCCCTGGAAGCAGTCCTTGAGCTCCATGACGGCGTTCAGGAGATTCTGGCTCATCTCCGTCTGCGCGTGTAGTGCGCCGAGGCTGAAAGACGTGGGCACGGACTGCGTCGCGACGAGCGCGAAGAAGCCATATTGCACGCCGTTTCTCAGCAGCTCGGCAGTGGAGAGAATAAAGCCCTCTGTGCGGCTCCGGTACTCTTGTTTACGGCGGTTAATCTCCTGACGTGCCTTCTCCCACTGCGCGAGCACCCAGTCTTTCAGCCCGAAGAGCACAAGCTCGAGCGTGTACTGCGAGTCGGTCGCGAATGACCTCGTAGCCTGCTCGATACGGTGAGGCGTCGGGTCGACATACTCCTGCTCCTCGCGCGTCGCGAGCCACTGGTACGCACGTCCGAGCCCGATCTGGATGATAGCCGGCGCGAGAGAGAGCGTAAGCAGTGCGGCGTTGCCCCAGCGATACCTCGGATTTCCACTGAAGGCGCTGTACAGCATGCGTCCCAGCATCGCGCCCTGCACGCCAACGCGGATGACGAGGGACATAGCGTCTCCGAACGTCCGGACCATCATCCACGGGCCAGAGATGGGGCGCTCGAGCCCGAACTGGGGCTCAAAGCCCGCAAACACGCCCGCCTCGTGCACGCGCGCAGTGTGCAGCGGTGAGTTGCGCGCCTGCAGCGTCATACCGAGCTGTGCGCGGAGGTACGCCCGCTCCATGCAGAAGTCGACGTAGGACTCGAGCTGCCGTGTCGCGCGCGACGTGATCCACTCCACGAGCTCACTGAACGCGCGCACCCCCAAAGCCATCCCGACGGCAATCAACGCCTCGTGCCAGGTCGCGGGCACGCCCGTCTTGAAACTCTGCTCGACGAGGTCAAACATCCGCTGGTCGGCCCAGAGATTCAGCGTCGTCGACAGACCATCATACACCACACGGAAGAGGTACATGAGCATGTTGCCCGACCAGCGCCGCTCGGCCCACAGCGCACGCCACACCTTCGGCCACAGGAGACGGCAGATGTCGAGCTGCAGGCCGACGTTCGACAGTGTCGCTGGCCGCGCCCAGCCGGCGTCCCGGAATGCCGAGGGATCCAGTCGGCCTGAAGGTAGAACGAGGGCGTGTGCGCCGTCCGGGCCGTCCTCATCCGCATCCGCATACTCGGCGTCGAGTTCCTCGCGCGGATCGGTCATGAAGTCCACAGCCTTCGGGTCGGCAGTATCCACGCTCTCGGCGGAGACGAGGGCCTGCGCCTCCCCAAGAGCCAACACATCACCTCTCCGCATGCTCTCATCCCGCTCCATCACCTCCATCATCTTCTCGATCTCGCCAACATCTGGTGGCTTCGCTCCCGGTCCCCGCGGCAATCGAAGCACCGTCTTCGGCGACAGCCTCTTCCCCGGAGACCGCCCATCCTCGCCTGTCATGGTCCCCTTTTCATCTGAGTAGATTTCGAACCCCCTCCGAATCTCCCTTTCCCGCTCCTGCCTCAAGGTCCGCTTCAGCTCCCTCGCCGCTCGCCTCGTGAGCCGGCTCTGCAGCCAGAGCTGCGTGAGTATGGGCAATCGCGCATATACGGGCGGCAGGAGCGGCGTCGACAGACGGGAAAAGTGCGAGCCGTCAGCATAGCTGCTCGCCGTAGGTGATGGCGGGGCCGACTCCCAGGCCTCGCTGCAGTCGAGGTACGCCATGGTCGGCGGGCCGCCAGACTCGGCGACGTACGGGCGGCCGCGGGCGTCGATTGTCGTTGCGCACCGCAGCTTGTCCTCTCGCGCTGGCGTCTTCCGTTATTTCGAGTGCTCCTTTCGAGCGTTTTGGTCTGAAAGCGGCGAGAGAAGACACAAGGGTTACGGCGCCAGTTGGTCGTCTGACTCTTGAGGTCGTCGCTCTGTCTTGTCCGGCGGAGATCGGCCCAGCTGCCACCTGGAACGCTGAGAGTCGGGGGAATGGAGCACCACTGACTGCTCTGGCAGTCGGTGAGTGCTACTGTGCGGGGGTGAATGAGCGGGGACTCGGTATTAAGAATGCGAAGTTTGGAAGAGATCGTCGTCGGATTGCTGAAGATGACGGCCAATGACGTCGGATATTAGATTTCGTTTTGGATCTCGTGACCAGCCAGTCCGCAGATCCGCCGTTTCTTCAGGCGATCACTAACCTCTTTCGGTCCTCAACTCACCTCGCCTCGCCTTCGTATGTTCTGCGCATGCACGTTCTGACAACGCTTTCAGCGGCGCATATGCAAGTACGTATGTCACTCATGCATCAACACCAGCTGCTGCCGCTGTGTCTCTCGTTGCCGGGTATACAAAAACATGTCACTGTCAAATCCTCATAACTCTCTCGTGGCCTGCCTCCTCCCTGTCACACGCACTCCGACGGTAGCCACTGCCTCTCTCTGTGCCAGCTGATGTACTATCTCACACGCTGCCCATGATTAAAAGCCACCAGCCAAGAGCTTGGCAGCCTTGCGCTCGTCGAGCCTGCGAGGTGGCGGGCGCTTCTGCTGAGCCTGACCGGGCAAAACCATGCTCTGCGCGACGCCGCCACCAAGCGGGTCGCTGCCTGTTGAGCCCGGTGTGCCCGGTGCCGACTGGCCGGGGAGGAACATGCTCTGCGCCGCTGCTGGTGCCGGGCTGGCTGTGTGCCGATACGGCGTTCCGGGACCGCTGCTCCCCGGTGCGCCGACGCCGTCTGACCTTCCAGCTACAGCTGCATGATGAGCATTCGCCGCGTTGAGGCTAGCAGTGCTAGCGCTAGCGTACGCTGCGGCCGCGCTCTGGCCGGGAACGGCTGCCGGCGGCGCCTTGACGCCCGCGGCGATGCTGTTGACCTTGTTGAAGTCTGGCTTGAGCGCCTCGAGCTCGCGCAGCACGTGGCGGTTGTACATGATGCTCATACGCGCGTGTTCTAAGAGGGACACGGCCATGTCCTCGTGTGCGTTACGCGAGTGCGCGCGCAGCGCTTGGTGCAGGTTCTGGCTGATGGCGTGGAGGCGGTGGTTGAGCGTCTGCTCGGTCATGTTTGCGTCGTCCATGTCGGCGATAGCGTCGTCGACCTTGGCGGGGTTGATCGAGCTGCTCGCTTTCAGCCGCTCGACGGTGCGGCGCTTGCTGATAGCCGCCTTTGTCGCGCTCTGGGCGTCGTCGAGGATCTGCAGCCGCTGCTGCAGCGCTTCCTGCGCCGCCTTGGCGTTCAGCGCCTGGTACGCTAGCGAGTCGGCCAGGATCACGTTGTCGCTCGCGATCGCCTGACCCGCCATGGCGGCAATCTGCTCGTACCCCCGGCCCATCTTGCGCTCGATGTTGGCAAGCAGCGGGTCGTTCTCGTCCGTAGCCAGCGCGACCATCTTGGCCCCGACTTCGCTCGTCGCGACCGACAGCGCACGCCGCGCCTTCCCGATCCCTCCTACTGATGTAGCGGCGCTCTGCCATGCCGGGCCCAGCTGCTCCAGCGTCACCTTTGCGCTCGCCAGCTCGTCATCGTCGTCCAGCGGCCCACGCCGCACCACCTTCGACAGAGCCGCACTCAGCACATTCGTCCCCGAAGACGCGGGCTTTGGCGGCGCGACAGGGTTGTACCCGAAGTCGCTCTCGATGAAGGACCGCAGCTCGTCCGAGTGCTGCAGGACCGGGTCCTCGCAGATCCGCGTGAACCACCGCTGCAGCGCGATGCGCACCAGCCGGTCGTCTTCCTCGTCACTCGCAGCGCTCGTGTGCGGTAACGGCAGCGCCGGAATGATCGCTGCCCGTCAGCTATCCATTCCAAGAGTTCCTAGCTTACTCTGTGGGCACACGAGCTGTGCCTGCTCAGCGAAGCGCTGAAACTCGGCATATGACCGCTGGCCATTGCGATACAGCGTTTGTCGGAAGTTTGGCAGGTTCGTCTGGAAGTCAGCTATGCACTCAAAGACGGCCTAGCTCGTCTTGAGGTCGAGAGCGATGTGCTTGCTTCTCTTGACGCTCGCGCCTGACAACGCTCGGCGAAATCCCACCGCACCACACCACTCACACTACTGTCGAACCTGACAAGAAGGTCCTTCCTATTCCTGTCGACGCCGGCAATGCGCACGCGGAGGAAGGGTGCCGTCTGCTGTTTCGTCGCCTCAGCACTCGGCGCCGGGAGGGCCGGCACGGGGTCGCCGTACACGCGCGGCTCGCGGAGGTCGGGCACGGTGCTCGCTGACGATGTTGAGGCGGCGCTGCTCTGGCCCCACGGCCCGTCAGATGCGCTGGGCAGCGAACTCGTCGCCCCCGCCCCTGCCGCTCCGCTGCCGCCCCACGCGCTGGTCGAGTCGAGGGGGTCCATTGTGGTCGGGTGAGTTGGTGGTGTCAAGGATTGGCGGCCAGAGCTGAGTACGCTGAGTGGTGAGCTGGTCCTCGGTCGGGCGGGTGGAGGTGTCATGATCCATGACCATGACGCTGCGCCCCGCGCACCCGCGCTGGCACTGGCATTTGGTCCCACCTCGGTGGCGGCTGGGGTGACAGTGGTGGTGCGACCCGTGTCCGCTGAGACTACATGGGCTTGACCTTGCCGCGATTGACGCGAAGTCAAGCCGGCTAATCGAAGCTGCATGCATGGCTGCTTCTTATCTATGGTTCTGACCAGCCGGCCGGCACAGAGAAACAAGGTGTGCATCGCAGAAGAGCTAGGCACAGGAGAAGGAGCCCTGACGCATCGCGCTCACGCTCACATCGTCTCGTTTACGCTCGCTTCGCTCGCTTCAACTCGACCACCGCAATGTCTAATCCCACATGCATACCATCTAAGATCACTCTACTAGACCTGTGACCTGTCACTGCATGCCGTACACGCTACACGCACGGCCGTCCGGGCGCGGCGCCACAGCGCCGCCGCATCGACTCGACCGTTGACGGTTTTCATTACAACACCTGCCTGCCTGCCTGCCTGATGCCGAGTCTAGTCTAATCGTCTAGTTGTTCTCGGCCTGGGCGGGCTGCTCTTGCCTGCGGCGAGGGCGGGTGTTGGTGATGGGTCCCTGAGCGGCGAGGGCCTCGGCCTCGTGGACGGTAGTGAGGGCCTCGTCGACGGCCGACTTCCACTCCTTGAGCCGGCGCTCGAGGAGCTGCCACTCGTCCGAGCCGAAGCGGCGGGTGGCGCGCGACGAGACGGAGATGACACGGACAGACGAGAGGGGCTGGGACAGGCGGGCCTCGAGGAGGCCGGCGCGGATGGCGTCAATGACCCAAGCCTCGACCTCGTCCTCGGGCACGCCGAGGGCCTGGGTCAGGTCGGCGTAGGCGATCGTCTTGCTCGCGCTCCTAGCGGCGAGCGTCGCGATGGCGATCAGGCGCACCTTGCGCAGCACCTCGTCGGCGTCCAGTCCCTCCACACCGAGTCCGGCGACGTACTCGCCGTTCGCCTTTGTCCACTCGGCCGCCTGCTGGACCGCCTCGAGCTCATCGACGCTCGTGAACAGCGCAACGAGCTCGGCCGCCTTGCCCGACAGCACATCCCGCACACCCTGCACCTTGAAGAGATCGTCGAGGTCGAAGCGGTCGCCCTGGGCGAGGGCGAGGGCGAGAGCGTGCTCCGCCGTCTGCGCGTTGACGTCGCGCTCGAGCGCGAGCAGCGTCAGCGTCAGCGCCTCCTGCAGCTTGCCGGCCTTCTCGTAGACGGAGGCGGCCTGTGTGAGGAACGAGACCTGGTCGGCCTCGGAGATGGACCACTGCGAGAGCGCGGCCGAGATGCCGGAGATCGGGAGCGCCTCGAGGTCGTCAGAGGCAGCAAGGAGCTGGATGAGGGCGAGGAGGACAGTGTGTCGGAGCGGGGAAGAGGCAGGGAGGAGGTTGTAGGTGTTGGTGAGGATGCGGGCGGCCGACTCGGCCTTGGCCGTCCTTCCGTCGGCGACGGCCTTCTCTCCACCAGCGCGCACGGCGTCAACAAGGCTCTTGACCAGGCTGGCGTACTCCTCTCCCTCCGTGTCAAAGTTCTGCGCAAGCGTGTACGCCAGGAGGACATGGGACGACTCGTTCTCGCCCTCCTTGGCCGCCTCGAGCGCGCCCTGCGTGTCGACAAACGTTCCGACAACCTTCTTGATCATGTCCTGCTTCATCTTCTGGTCTTCTCCCTGCTTCAGCTCGGCGTCGAACGACGACAGCATCTCGCGCGTAGCAACCTGCTCGGCCTGGGGCATTGAGCGCGCCGCATGCTGCAGCGTCTCGGCGATCTGAATGTTAGCTACTGTCGTACCGCGATGAAGCTAACCTGCTGCCGGAAGTTGATCTCGGGGGCGATAGCGACGCAGTCGGCCATGGTGATGGATCGGTTTGGCGTCGTTTTGGGAAGGGGTTAGGTGGAGAGGGTATCGAGGGTATCGAGCTCGACGTCGACACGCTTTCTTGCGGCTTTGCGTCGAGGCAGCGAGGGACACAATAGAAAGAAAGACTGAGCTGCAAACTAGGATTTGATACGCAATTACGTGTAGGCGCGGTTGGCTGATCGACATTTCCATGTCCACCGCGTAGGCATCGACGCGGCACAACAGGCGGGGACAAACTAGGGCGTGCACGTGATCGTTCGCCACGCGAAGGCCACGCACAGACGAGCCATGACGCTTGAAGCGCGCTCGCCCGCCCAGCGCTCAGAGCTCAGCTCAGAACACGCTCGATCGAGGTCACAGAGTTCGATCGCCCTCCACAGGTCGCTTTCCAACCTCAACAGACCACCCGACATCATGGCGACTACGGCTTCGAGCTCAGCGGCGGGTGCCTCCTCGGCAGGCGGCAAGCAGCTTGACCCCCAGCAGATCCAGGTCCAATTCCAGCGGTATCGAACCGAGCTCCAGAGTCTGGCGCAGAAGATTGGCGAGCTCGAGAGTGAGATGGAGGAGCATGCGTGAGTAGATTTACTGGAAGGTTACAGGTATATGAAAACTCCGTAAGGGAGGAATACCTCTCTGAAGCCAAGTCGACTCCGCAGGCAGGGAAGCGAGACACTGTCTGAGATAAACGGCATCGCGGAGGAGCTCTGGCGCTTGAATCTGTCGTCTGCCGGCCCGACACAACATCGCGCGCTCGTCTCTGGCTTGTTCGCAGTCATCACTCCCAGCTGTGCGGAGACCTTGTCATTCTCGACTTCGATCACTGCTCTCTTCAACCTCAGCTTTGCGACCTCGGGCCATAGCTGACCCCAGCCTCGTCCTCTCCACGCTCAAGCCCCTCGTAACCTCGGACCCAACACGCAAGTGTTTC
The DNA here is from genome assembly GCA_030347605.1 of Trichosporon sp. DN520. Taxonomy (NCBI): domain Eukaryota; kingdom Fungi; phylum Basidiomycota; class Tremellomycetes; order Trichosporonales; family Trichosporonaceae; genus Trichosporon; species Trichosporon sp. DN520. The sequence continues at coordinate 145,679 of JASJUY010000016.1, forward strand.
CGCCTGATCGGCGGCGTCCTCGTCCAGCGCACAGTCAAGGACGTCGTCCCGGCCTTGGAGACAAACTACGCCGGCATCAAGGACGTCCTCGAGACGCTCGTCAAGACGTACAAGACCAAGGAGGAGGAGTTTGCTGCGTTCCAGAGGGAACACAAGATCGTCGTGAGTACGAGCACTGGGCGGCCGCAGGCCGGCTGGTGCGAGGTGTCCTGGGCGTGCTTAGGATCCGGCTGGTGCGAGGTGTTCTGCTTCACTCAGGCTCTGGTCGGTGAGGGGGACTTTGGGCAACTTGTTCGGGCTGGCAGGGAGGGCTCGATCGGTATGAACCGTTCGGTCTGATCACTGGCGGTTGCGAAGTGTTATGTGTGCACTCTGCTCGTCTGCTCGTCGCCTCATCGCACTGCTTGCCCCACCTATTGAAGACTAGCACTCAGACCGACTCCGGCCGAGATGCCAGAAGCACCAGAAGTATGCTTCGCTGCCATGGCTGGAGGCTTGTCTCTCCGGACTCTCAGATTCCAATGACAGACAAGCTGGCGTTATCTTGCACTTTCCAGCTGACACGCAGATGCCCGGACGCCAATAATCTCAATGTATCTGACCCTTGTATACCATGCATCTGGCTTTTATTTGACGCTACATGGAGGGGCAGTGGTGTTTCCGTGGTACTGAGGCTGCAGGGCCAGCGACCGAGACAGGAAGTGAATGTCAGCACCACATCATTTGAAACTGCAATCTACATGCAGAGATTCTGTGTGACTGCCACGGCAGCGCCACAGCTCATATCTATGCCCAGTTTCATAGCTACATCACCAACAGCATGCTACATCACTAAAGCCAACCTAGACACGCTCAAGAATGACGGCGATACCCTGTCCACCGCCGATACAAGCGCCGCCGAGGGCGTACTTCTTGTCAAGGCGGTGGAGGTTGTGGACAAGGTTGGCGATGATACGGGCGCCAGAGGCGGCGAGCGGGTGACCGACGGCAATAGCGCCACCGAACATGTTGCTCTTGTCGTTAGGGAGGTCGAGCTCCTTGGCGACGGCGAGCCACTGGGTAGCGAAAGCCTCGTTGATGTCGATCAGGTCCATCTGGCCGAGGCTGAGGCCAGCGCGCTCGAGGGCCTGGTGCACAGAGGCGACGGGGCCAATACCCATGATGGAGGGCTCGCAGGCCGACCAGGCGTAGCTGACGACGCGGGCCAGGGGCTTCGCTCCGGTCTGCTTGACGGCGTTCTCGCCCATGACGATGTTGGCGGCTCCTCCGTCCGAGATACCACTCGCGTTTCCGGGAGACACAGTGCCCGTCTTGGGGATGAAGACGGAGGGGAGCTTGTTCAGCGCCTCGATCGTAGTCGAGGGCTTGGGGTGCTCGTCCGCGTCGATCGTCACTTCGCCCTTACGCGTCTTGATCGTGATGGGCGCAATCTCGTCCTTGAATGCTCCGTCGGCCAGACCCTGGGCGTACCGCTGCTGAGACTGGAGGGCGTAGTTGTCCGCGTCCTGGCGCGTGATGCCGTACTTCTTGCCAAGGTTCTCGGCCGTGATGCCCATAGGCGTCTTCTCGCCGCGGGGGTTCAGGTCAGTCAGAGTCGCGAAGAGAGAGTCCTCCAGCTTCTGGTCGACACCGAATCGCATGCCCGTGCGGTTCGAGCCCGAAAGAGTGAAGGGGGACATGGACATGGCCTCGGCTCCGCCGGTCACACAGGTGTCCGCCTCACCGAGCTTGATGTGCTGGGCGGCAGTGATCAGGGACTGGAAGCCGGAGCCACACAGACTGGGGTGTCAGTTTCAAGCGAGGATTGTTGGTAGAACTACAACTTACCGGTTCACGGTCAGGGCGGGGACAGTGTGGTCGAGGCCGATACGCTCGCCGACATGGCGGGCGAGGTAGGGAGTCGAGTTGTCGGTCTGGGTGACGCCGCTGAGATGTTAGCGTGCTGTTGTCGCCGAGAAATTGGAAGCTGAGCAATCGAGTGAGACATCTGCAACACCGGCTATCGAGTACCCAGCACACAGACAGCAGTGTCAACTGAACGACCATCGCAGGCTGCAAAGATGCTGCACACCTGTCAGCTCAATCCCCACTCACCCGAAGAAGACCTCGTCGACCTTGACGCCCTCGGGCAGCTCAGCAAGGGCAGCCTTGGCAGCGTGGGCACCGAGCTCGGAAGCCTTGAGGTCCTTGAGCTTTCCGCCAAAGGCGCCAAAGGGGGTACGCTTGGAGGCGACGACAAAGATGTCCTGGCAGACGCGAGTGGAGGGGCGCATTTTGATGTGAGTGAGTGGTGAGGATGTAGAGAGAAAGAAGGACGGAGGAAAGTTAGCTAAGCCAACGAGGAAGGTGTGACGGTATACGGCTTGTCGGTTGCTCGGCAAAGTTCAGTCTGGTGACAGAGTGCTCAGTATATCGGACAGCGCAGACAGATTACACGCGCCAGGCACCTGCATACAGAGAGTGCGCTGTATGGACGCTTGACTGGCCAGACATGGCTCGCTCAGGCTCGCGTTGGCTGGGTTACGCTGGCTAAGGCTCGCTCTCCGGCTAAAGCTTGCTTCAGATGCCGGATGCCGGACGAACACCAGTACGCGTCCGCGATCCACGGCCAGGGGGTGAAGGAGCATACGGCCGAGTGATCAGGAGCCACCGTGGGAATACCCATTGACGACCCGCCCACGGAACCTCCTGTGAGGAGCCATCCGTGGGAGACCTTTGATCTGCAGGAAAAGCAATAGGCATGCGACTGCGTTGAGCCTCTGGTGCGCGCGCCTGTAGCGTGCAACACGTGACTAGCACGCGAAAGTACTACCGCGGCTGGTTGTGGTTCCTATGTCGTCTCCTTGCGACGCCTTCAGAGCCAGAGACCGTTGCGCTGACGCCACCGACCCTTATTATGTAAATACGCCTCCCGTCTGCCTGCGAGATCGCCTTCCTCACCCTGGCTCGCCCTACGGTGTTCACTTGGCCTGGCCACCCGAACCGCCCTATCGCCCCTACCACCGCACGTCCAGCACTCACTCACTACAGCTACTGCTGTGCTGTGCTTCTAAATCCATCATACCCTCGCTAGCATTCCACACCACATCCTTACTCTCACTCACTCATCCTTCTCCAACAAATCGACACACACACACACTCTTTCAACCCCCACCATGAAGGCTTCTGCCATCGTTATCGGCGCGATCGGTAAGTATTGACTTCGGTCTACATCGCCACCCGCAAAAGTCACACTTCCGATCGCAAAACTCGCGACGCATTTCTGCTAAGTGTGACGAACAAAGGCGGGCGATATGACTCAAGGATTTCAGCTATGTCGTCTATATACGCAGCTAACACGCAGCGACGACAGCGACCACGGCCTCGGCGGCCGCGCTGCCGTTCTCCGAAATCGAGTGGAAGTTCCCCAACATCCGCATCGGCTATGCAGGCGCTCACCACGAGTACAAGTACGACAAGCGCGGCATGATGGTGCCGTGCCACCAGGCCAAGGCTGCCGTGCAGCGTTCCGAGCCGTCTGGACTGGGCCGTCTGCTCGCCTCGCTCGGGTTCGACTCGTACACTGTTTCGCGGTACGGCTACGGTGTCGAGAAGCACCACCACGACCACGGCAAGCACCACGACGGCCACCACAAGGACCACGACAAGGACGGCCACCACCACGATGGACACCACGGTCACCACGGCCAGGCCGAGGACAAGCCGGCCCTTAAGGAGGAGAACAACTTTGTTCCCCCGCCGTCCGACGCCGAGGTCCGCATCCTGCCCATCTTCGGCCACTCGGACGAGAAGTACGCCGAGAAGCATGTCGAGAAGTACCCCCAGGGATACCGTGGTGGAGCGCACGGCGGCGTCCACGGCGGTCGTGGAGGATGGCACGGCGTCCACGGCGCCCACGGTCACCACCGCCACGCCGCAGCTCACCGCGCCCTCAGCGCCGTGCTGTACCGCCTCGACCGCGCCGGCGAGGCCGTGACGGCCTTCATCCGCTCGCTCCGCTTCAACACCGTCTACCTTATCGTCGGGTACATTGTCGGCGGCGCGCTGGGCTTCGTCGCCGCGCGCAAGATCCGCCAGGCGCGTAACCGTCGCCGCCAGATTCGTCTTGACGAGGAGGAGGCCGCCGCCGCTGCCCAGCAGGAGGCCCAGCCCCTCGTCGTCGACGAGAAGGTCCAGGCGTAATAGCTTGGCCGACTGCTAGATGAACTTCGCTCTCTAGTGATAGTGTAACTACCCCTACATGTCTTTCCCCTGTTCGTGCACACGTTATTCGCCATTTGTAAGAAAACCCCATATTTGATCTGATGTATACGTTTGCTTTGTTGTGTGCTGCTGGTGGTGCTGGTTGCTTGTGCTTTGTCGCGTACTGTCGACCGGGTGTCTGTTTGAACCTCAGTATCGCACGTTTCCAGTGATGCACAGCGGAAACCATGGGACGAATCTTGAGCCATGGAAGCAATCTCAAGACCTCAAACAGACAGTCTTCCGATCACGAACGGTGGAGTGCGAAGGAAGGATTCACAAGGCAAGTAATCGCAATGGAAGGAAGTTGACGCTGTTGCAGATCGAGCGAGAAGCGATACACAGCGCGAACGCAATCGCGGGTACAGCGACGTGAACTGTCTTACACGAAGATACTGATGATAACACATTGCGGACGGTCACGGTCAGGAGGTCAAGGTCACTTGCGAAGCCGGCTCTCGCCTCTGGCTCAATGTTCGAGTTTGTGGACTGGGAGCGGGTCAGACACAGAGGGCAAGAAAATATAATCGTATGTACATGCTCGAGTTCAAATGCTACTCTATCCAAAAATGCTCTAGGCCGTCCTCCGTCCTCCTCTCCCTCATTTCCTACCGTACTCCTATCCGTCTCCTACCCACTTCTTACGCCTCTGAGAGCCACAACCCTTGGCGCCCGGCATGGCCCCATCTGCCCCGACTACGCCTCGCAGACTTCGCCCTCGGCAAGTCTGGCCCACTCACTACGTCGGATCCCCTGTATAGCTTACGCTCCTGATTGAGCAGAAAGCAAACGCGAGCTCGCTTCGCTGCGCTGCGCGCGCTCACGCCCACGCTCATCGCGTCATAGGACTCCCCACCCGTCTCGGCGTAGAGTTACCAGACATGCTGAGCCGCTTCGAGTGTCGGTTGCCAAATACGCCCGACGAAGACGGCGTCTTGGCCTTGGCTGCGTTGGCGATGAGTTCCGAGATCATGCCGTTGCTGTTTGTCAGCTTTGGCGTACGCGCCTCATAGCTTTAGACCGATAGACCGCCGGTCGGGCCAAGGCTGATCCAGATCTCGATCTCAGCTTCAAGATTGGGGTCGAGGAATGCTCAACGATGGGGTTGCCGGACGAGCTGTAAGCCCAGGAGGACAACCATCCAAGCCAGAGCTCTCGAAGTCCCCTGCAGCTCCCCAGTGAGTGCCTTTCAGCCTCGATCCTGACTCTGGTCTGAGGCCATAATCCACCGACCTCTGCGGCCGATCTTGGCCAGCAACTCTCTGCTCAGTCTTTTGGACCGAGACCGCATCTCTCGGCCACGACTTTCTGACCTCCGGCCGTCTGCCCTTGACACGCTTACACTCACTAAGTCTCATGATCCTGCTGTCTCGCATCCTTGAGCTGCGCGAGGTACGCAAGCAGTGCGCTCGCCTCGTTCGTCGCGCGGACCAGATCGCGCTGCACAGTCTCGAGTCGACCGAGACTGCACAGCTTAAGCTTATCGTCCTCGATAGCGCAGAGCTCTTCCGCCTTGGCAAAGTCGAGTGTCGGCTTAGGCCCAAGGCCGTGCTTATCCTCACTGACGCGCGGCGGGGGCTTGTTTGCCAGATCCGTCGTGATCTTTAACGGCGGCAGTGTCGACAGGCGGTGCGACTCGACCTCGTCCAGATTGACGGGCACGCCCATGGCAATGAGGTGGTCGCGGCGGACGCGGGATCGCGTCCAGTCCAGCGGCTTGAGCATTGGCGCGGTCGTGAGTTGGGCGTAGGCGTCACGGCTGCTGTCAGCTGAGCCCAGGGGTTACGCAGCAAGGCAGGGAGGGTAGACTCACTTGCTCTCCTGCACTAATACCTGCGATAGACCGCCGACTGCTCGCGGCTCCTCGTTCGTCAGACCTTGCGGGTTCAGGCCCAGCGTGTCCTGGATCGCGAGGGCGAGTTCTCGCCGTGGCGGGACTGGACGGAGCGAGAGAGCGTGCTGTTATCAGTTAGGGCACAACGACGGATCGAAACTTACCCATGTCCGCTCGATCACCGGCGGCGGAGCAGCAGCCTCAGGCGGCGGGTTGAAGCCCTCGTCAAAGTCGCCGAAGTCTCCGAAATCCTCTGCAGCTACCGGCTCAGCGAAGCCGTCGCCAAAGTCGTCAAACCCGTCGTCGTCGAACCCATCATCGCCGAATCCGCCAGACTCGGCCGGGGCGCCAAAGTCGCCGTCTCCGAAACCGTCATCGAACGCGGCGTCTCCAGACGTCGAGGCAAGAGGTGGCGGTACGAGAGCCGGGGCAGCGAGGACTGGCGGGTTCTCAGTCGGTGGTGTCGGTGCATCTCCCCAGACGTCGTCCTCGTCGTTGTCCTCTTCTCGCCCCGGCTCAGCGGGTGCTTGGTCGGTCAAGCTCAGCTCGTCCATTTTCGCTATCGTCGGCGACGCCAACGCCGGGCTCGCAGCGGCGTCACCTGTCGTCTTTGTCGTCTTTTCCGGAATGGCGTCCAGACTTCGCTTCGGACTCGCTTGACTCGCTGGCGACCCACTCCGCACTGGACTCCGCGGTGAGCCAAATTCGGAACTCTTCCTCCGTTCTGGCGAAGTGGAGGATCGCTTCGAGGCGCTAATCGGACTGCTTGGCCCGGATCTCGCAGAGGTCGCAGAGGTGGCAACGTCGGCCGTGTCGGCCCACGGGTCGTCCATCTTTAGACTGTAGCGCCGGTAGTGGATGTATCGGTAGAGGCTTGTCATTGCTGTCGTCCTTTGGCGCGTCGAGGTGGAGGGTGGAGGTGCGGCGGCAGGGGAGCGCGGGGGAGGGGGAGGCACGCGAGGCGAGGCCGACGTCTGCGGGAGCAATTTCGGGTTGGGTGGCGGCTATGGAATGATCGACGGGGAAGAGGTTGTGCAGATGTCAAGATGCGATGCAGTGGGGAGCAAAGGTACGATGATGGCGAGCAATGGGGATGCAGTGGTAAGCGTGTAGTCGGCTGAGGTCGCATGCGACGTTGCGCATGGATCCACTGAGGTGGGACTGTGGGTTAAGGGATGGTGCGGGTGAGTAACTGACGGAGGCGAAGAGACGGGTGGCAACGCGCGAGAAACGAGGTTGCTCTGCATTTGCAGATGCTCGAGAGATACAACTGTTCAGTGGAGACCAATTTTATTCACTTGTAAGACGAAGCAGACATTGTAGGCGCCTCTCAGTTAAGCGAGGCCGCCTCCCTATCACTGCCTCTTGAAGGAGCATCGAGATACGGGCGTGGAGAACAGGGGAAGCGACGACGCTGCCGAAAGAGCAGGAACACTCTCTGTCTATCTATATGACGAACAGGACTCCATAGCTTTACAAACAGATAATGCGTTTGTACCCAAGTGCCAGCGTAGAGAAGTCAGAAGGGTTATGAGATGCAACTTCTAGCCGGAGGAGGAATGTCCGCGAAGGCTCAACCTTCTGCCTCGTTTACTGTGTAGCTACCTTTCCACGCAAGCAGAGCCTGTCCAAAGGACGATGAGAGGCTCTGAATTACTTAGAAGTATCATGCATCGCATGTTTGTGCAAGCAGAAGCACGCCCACGTCGAAGCCCCCGGCGCCTGATCGGATCCGTGCCACGCCGCATTCGCCACAGTGACGCCACCCTGCCCGTCAAAACAAACGTCACTCACCGGTCTAACTGAACATTTCGCTCCGCGCACCGTCACGTTATCTCCACATACACCATGCCGCTGAGTTTCCTCCGCGACTCGCCCGTCCCAGATCCCAGCCCAGAGCGCCTTGCCGCCCTGTACGCATTCACGCGAGCGCAGGCGACCTCGAACCCAGACGGCTATGCACGGAACGTAACGTGGTGGGGCGAGGTGCTTGCCGCCGGCTTGCAGCAGGGCGTGCTGGGGGACGTGGACGGGAGCGGGAGTGCGGCGAGCTCGCGCGCCGGCAGCGCGTTCAAGCCCGACATGGCGTCGGGATCGAGTACTGCGCCAAGGGACACGCTCGTGCTCACGGTGAATGACGAGCTGCTGTCCCGAGTTGCGGAGGACGGACGGCGGCCAAAGGGCCTCGGCGGCGTTGTTGTGAGTATTTTACGGAAAAAGCTGCAGGGGCATTGGGCTAAGCTGACGCACAGGACTCGCTTGCTTCGCAGCGCGCGCTGATGAAACTTGCGCAGTATAATGCCCTCACGACCGGCGTGGAGCAGGGGCCAGGCCTTGCGCGGCGTGCGCTCGGCGCGGGGCTGAGTCTGATCGGCGGACTTGTCTGGGGGAAAAGCGCACCTGCGCCTGAGGAGGCTTGCTGGAAGACAGCACAGGGACGCTGGGTACACATCGGGAATTTGAAGGTGAGCTTACTCGGTCAGTGAAGCAGAGTAGCTAACTCCAGGCTGCCGCAACGTCGTTCGCGGCACACCTCGCGGCCAACCCGCCGCTGCACCACAGCGACTGCCTGTTCTCGCGCACTTCGTTCCTCGAGACGTTCGCTTCCACGGCCCCAGCGGCACCGCTCACGAAGCGCGACGCGGACGTTCTCCTGCTGTATCTTGAGCGAGACGTTGGCTCTGTGACCATCGACGGTGACGTAAGTTACCTTTCGTGCACCCCATAACTGACGCCAGGTGATCAAAATTGCTTCCCCGCTCGGCGTCGGCGAGGGTCCCATCACCGATGCAGACCGCGGCACGCTGAGCGTCAAGACGACGCTAGCCGCCGTCGAGGCTCAGATTGAGGACATCGAGCTACAGTCAGCCAAAACGATGGAGAAGGTCCGCACCTCGCTCAAGGCGGGCCAGAAGGCTGGTGCGCAAGCCTACCTACGGAGCAAGAAGGGACTTGATGATGTGCTCGCAAAGCGAATTGCGACTGGAGAGCAGCTGCGTGCCGTGTTGCGCAGTATCGACGATGCGAAGAGCAATGCAGAGGTGAGTCACCCATTCTTTCCACACGCCGCGCATGGCTTTTGTCCTATCACGAACGAAGCTGACCCCAGATCATGTCTGCGTATGAGCTGTCAACAGCGTCGCTCGTCTCTGCCCTCTCCGACCCGCGCCTCTCGCCCGACCGCATCGCGAACACGACCGACGCGCTCGCCGACGTCCTGGCGGACAGCAAGGAGATCTCTGACGCGATCGAGATCGGCGGCGCACAGGCTCGTACGGCAGCCGGCGCGCCCGAGTTCGACGAGGACGAGCTGGCCGCCGAGCTCGAGGGACTCGTGCTTGAGGAGAAGGAGGCGCAGAAGGAGCGCGCGGCCGAGGAGGCACGCCTCGCCGAGCTCAAGAAGGAGGAGGAGGCGCGCCTGGCCGCTGCGCGGGAGAAGGAGGCTGAGAAGCGCAAGGCTGAGGAGAAGGAGAAGGCTGAGCGCGAGGAGCGCGAGCGCGCCGCTCGCGTTGCTGCTGCTCAACAGGCTATTCTTGCCAGTGAGAGGGTCGCTGAGAAGACAGAGGGCGACAAGCAGTCAGAGGAGGACGAGTGGGCCCGCCGCCACGCCGATGCGCAGCAGAGGGAGCGCGAGGAGCGGGAGCGCGCCGAGAGGGAGCGCCTTGAGAAGGAGAGCCAGCGCGTGCCCGCCGAGTAAGATTGATCAAGGCTTGGCCCACGAGTCTATTTAGATAGGGATATATGCATCTAAGACTGTTGTACACATTAACTACTAGGCTAGGAGACAAGGATGAAGACGAGGAACTGTGCGTTAGCTAAAAGACGGAGAGGGAGAGCTTACGAAAATGATAAGGACGCCGAATATCTTGAGCATGAGCCACCGGTTCGAGCTAATAGACTCGTAGTACTTGAGCAGCTGACCATGAGCAGCGTTGATATTCATATCGACGTCGTTGACGTTCTGGTCGATCGTATCGATGCGTTCCCGCTGCATCTGGACAAGGCTAGCGAGCTGGGAGAACATACCCCCAAGCTCCGAGATGGTACTCTCGATCGTCTCGATCGCATTAGACCTAGACTGGATAAAGTCGTCCCGCTGCTCCAAGAGCTGCATCTGCTGATAATCCTGCGTCTGATGTCCCGGCTCGTCGATGGTGAGGGCTAAGAAATCCGCCCCGCCATCGGGCGCACTCCGCGTCTTGCCCTCGAGCCCGCTGCCCGGCCCGCCTGTCGGTGCGAACAGCAGCGAGTCTGTCTGGTCAGCTGAGAGGGAAAAAGAGGCAAGCTCACCTTTGGCCGGCGCTGGCACAGCAGCCGCACTCGTCGTGTGCATGAACTGCTCTGTCCGATCTCGGCTCGCCTTCATGTTCTGCGTGCGCAGCTCGAGCACGTCCTGGAACCCCATCGACATCTCCTTCAGCCGACTCTGCAGCAATGTCACCACGTTCGAGTTGTGCTGCTCCACCTGCTTTCCCCGCGCATCGTGGTGCGTCTTGGTGTATGTTGCCAGATCGGCAATCTGCGAGTTCAGGTGCGACATGTCCTGCTTGATGATGTATGTGAGCTCGGAGATTTCCATCGGGCGATCGTCGAAGAGCGTCTTGCGCTTGGCCACTGGGTGTGCGTCAGCATTGTCGTCGGTGTCGGTGTCGGCGCCATCGTATCCCATCCGTAGTAGTTCCCGGAGCACAAGACGTCCGCGGTCGTAGGCACAGCTCCATCGCCGAGCGAGCAATGCACGCCCCAACCCCATCCCTGTCACCAGCAAGAGTCTGTGCAGCAAATGACCTCCCGGCTGAACACGGGACACGTTCGCGCGTTGCGCTCAGGCACACTACCAAGTGTAGAGGGATAATTCACTCACACTGAGCCAACTTCTGCAACTTGTGTGTCGTCTGCGTGATATCCTTTGCAATCTGGCCTGCCATGCGCCCAAACTCGCTCGGATGCTGCGGTCCCGGCTTTGGCGTTGAGCGCGGCGTCGACGTCGCCGCAGTACGGGCGCGAATGGACGACAGGGCCGAGTGGAACTCGGCAGTGCGGTCGCGGGGTGGCATGGCTGGCTAAGTTCCACTTTCAAGAGGAGCTCAAAGGCTGAAGGCTGGCGGCGGGGACGCTGGAGCGTTTAGCTGTCGAGGTAATGAGGAACGATGGCCTGGGGAACAAGCGACGGCCTTGGGAGGGCGAGGTCAATGCGCAGCGGCGAGAGAGGATCGCCGAGGTTGGTATCGAGGTCAGTCCTGTCGGCGTCGACGAAAGACGTGTATAGGCAAGCGGGCGAGTCAGTGGCAGAGCTAAGATAACGTGTTGTTCGTGAGGCGGTGGTGAGGTGGAGGTACCACCAGCGCACCAGCTCAACGCTGCTCCTCCCTCGGCCGTCGGCTGGAGCTCACCCTGGCAGGGCTAGCACAGCGTCAGCGTAGCAGCAGTAGCGTGGATCGTGGAATGGCTCCCAGCCCAGCCCATGGCTAGGCTAAGCTCAGCGCGGCCGCCGACACGTCATAGTTGCGTACAACCCTTATCAAACCACGTGACCTCCACTCAGATGCAAATGGCCGCCCTTGCTTGCTCACTCACAAAGACGCGCTCGACGAGGTCACTACAGGATCAACACCACATTGCATCGAACGCACGCACGCATCGACCCGCCTCGCATCGACCCGCCTCGCATCGACTAGACGGCTTCCTACGGACAAGCAGCATCCGTACACTACCTCTCTGAACCTCAAAACGACGCCGTCGCTCAGTTGAACAGAGTGCACCTTCAAGATGTCGCGCCCGAGTCAGCCCGAGCTTAAGAGTGAGCATCCCTCTGATCCTCTCGACACACCAAGCCAGGCATGCAGGACAAGGAGCTACAAGGCATGCGATGGAACGGGACAGTAAAGGAGCACGCCCAGGTTTTCTCGCGGGCGCGAGGCATTCGTTGAAGTGGTGGTTGCTGTCTACGATCGCTCGAGTGACATCATCTATCCTCTGCGTTTGCCTGCGAGTTCCTGCCCGCTTCGTCTCCGGTCCACGGCACCACTGGACCGATGCAGAGTGCTGCGGAGGACAACCTCGATCCTGCATGGCCTTCTATCGTGGTCTCTGCAGGGACTCATCGACCGATCAAGAGCTGAAGCGATTGTACGTGTTAGCTGACATCAGAATTTATGGACCGTCGCCTGTACATCCACATCCAGGGTGGACGAGCAGTCTCTGGAGTTCTGCGCGGATACGACATGTTCCTGAACCTCGTTGTCGACCAGGCGTACGAGGAGCTTGGAGGAGGCGAGCGGAAACCCGCCGGAATGGTCGTGAGTATGGTTGTGTAGCTGTGGCATCTGTCACTCAAGACAGCGGGTGACGCGCGCCTCAGCTCCCACTCCCTCCTGTAGTAGCTGACGTACAGGTCATCCGCGGAAACTCAGTGGCCTCAATGGAACTGCTCGATAGCATGCGACAGTAGACGGGCACTGGCGAGGGTAGCAGTAGACTGAGTACTAGATGTATGATATAGGGCTTCGAAGGTTGAGTGATCGAGCTGCCAGGCACTGCAGGGCGGCGAGCGCTGCGATGAGTTGCGTACTGACTCTGTCCGGGCTCCAATGCAGAGTGAAGTCAGCTCTACGTAGTCACACAGTCAGTGGAAAGAAGACGTTAGTGACAAAGGATGAGAGAATGCAATAGTAGACGAGATCGAGACAACGCACTCGAGCGCCAGAGTTTAGCGGCGGTTCTGATGTATGAGGTTCTTCGAATGTCCCTCAGATTCCTCCCGGATCTTTCACGAACCTGCGATGTTGAGATTACATCGCCAGTGGTCTGTGCGGGCAGCGACACTGGCGATCTTGGCACTGATACCCTGCTGCCCGTGCTATCTGTGTACAGTGCCGACAGCTGCTACACTGGGAGGAGTGCTCACCACCTGATATACGGAGCACCCTTCAGCATCTCTTATAGTCCTCGCTCTTGTGTGTTTTGCATTGTATTAGCTGTGCGACGGATGTGCGGCGACAGAAAAAATTCGAAGAGGTTCCGAGATAAGATAGCGCGGGGTAGACATCGGCTACAGCGTACGTTGAGGGGGCCACGTTACGCGAGCCCAGATGGTGCAAGTTCCTTGCTTACTTCTCGGACCATGATGTACCTGTGAGCCTACCAGAGGGCTGAATCTTGTGCAGGAGCCATCGTCCCGGTCTCGGCGCAGCGGCATCAGGCTCGGCACAGGGGCAACAGTGGGGAGCTTGGGGAACAGTTGGCTGCAAGGGGATCGGCCAGGTCCGGCGGCAAGCGGCGGGCCACTGGGCAGGACAACGCCTGCATTCCAGCCTGGCTCCAGCTCCGCCCGGGGGCCCCACGGCCGGCACACCACAACCAAGCTCCGGCCGAGTATACAATGATGATACCGACTTTGTTGCATCGGCGCTGCTACGCACGCTTCACGGTACGGTGCATACGGCAGGCAGGCAGGCAGTCTCATGACCTGTTTGCTCCAGCTAGCAGGGCTTAAAGCATAGCTATGGCTTGAACTTGTTCTCTTCTCCCATACCATCACACCTACCATGTCCCTCGCTGCCCGTATTGGAAGGACTTCGACGAGGCTCGTCCGCCGCTCGACACCGGCGGGCCCCTCCCGATCACTGGCTACTGTCACCGCCGCCAAGATCCAGCCCCACACCCGCATCGCAAATCAGACGCAGAAGGAGCGCGTCCGCATCCCCCTCAATGACACTGCCCGCCTCGCAGCCCACGGCATCCGAGGCTTCCACGCCTCGCTCGCTCGCCCCGCTACGTTCCACTTCAAGCTGCACGACATCGGAGAGGGCATCACCGAGGTCGAGGTGATCAAGTGGTTCGTCAACGTTGGAGACACGGTTGAGGAGTTTGACAATCTCTGCGAGGTGCAGAGTGACAAGAGTGTGTAAGTGTTAGGCCTCCCTGCAGCCTCTTTCTGGGAAAGCGCAGAGTACACAAGCTTTATGGCGGTAATCGGAAGCTGACACCCAGCGTCGAGATCACGTCCCCGCACTCGGGCAAGATCCAGTCCCTGAACGCCGAGGCCGGCAAGGTCGTCAAGGTCGGCCAGACGCTGTGTGAGATCGACGTCGACGGAGAGGTCGAGGACGTCGAGGTGCCGGAGCAGGCTGCGCCGTCGTCTGCCCCGCAGTCGCCCCCGGCTCCGAAGGAGACTGAGCCGGTGACGCGCCGCGACCCGACGCCCCCTCCTCCCCCTCCCCCTGCTCCCAAGGCTGAGCCTCAGCCCAGCCAGTCGAACGCTGCCAAGCCCCACCGTCCCGCCCGCCCGCACCCTCTCGACGAGACTGCGGTGCGCTTCGAGGGCGAGGCCGGTGTTCTCCCCGCTGCGCCGCTCTCGCGCGGCGAGATCCCCGACTCGGTCGAGGCTAGGCGATCCGGCGGCGGCGGCGCGAAGCGTATCGTCAAGGCTTCGCCTGCTACGCGCACGCTCGCGCACAAGCTCAACGTCGAGCTCGAGGATGTGACGCCTACTGGCGAGGGAGGACGGGTGACGAAGGAGGACGTCGAGCGCCACGCTGCTGGTGGCTCCTCTGCCTCGGCGCCGAGCAAGTCTGCTCCTGCTCCCGCCCCTGCTCGCGAGTCTGCCCCTGCGCCCCGCTCTGAGCCTTCTCGCCAGTCTGCTCCTGCGCCCGCGCCGCAGCCGGTCTACTCGTCTCACCGCGACAGCGGCGAGACGCACCGCATGGAGCTCGGCCGCACCCGCAAGGCAATGTACAAGGCCATGGGCTCTATGGGCTCAGTGCCTCACTTCGGCTACGTCCACTCCCTGGACCTGACGAACCTGCTGCCGTTGATGAAGGCCGCGAACCCGGTGAAGCCTCCCAAGCCGTCGTACTTGGCCTCCGATGTGCCGTCGTCGCTGGTGCAGCATTCAGCAGGCAGCGAGCGGGAGAAGACGTCGATCCTCGCCTTCCTCGTCAAGGCCCTCGCGCTGGCGTTGGACGAGCACCCCATCATGCGCGCCCGCGTCAAGGAGCGAGAGGGCGAGCGCTGGCTCGAAGTCAGCGACGACCCCGCGATCGGCATCGCCGTGTCAGACCCCAAGGCCGGCCTCGTCACGCCGAGCCTGCCGCCGTTCGACCCGCGCAACTCGGTCTCGAGCATTAACCAGGCCCTGTCCCAGCTCAGGAAGAACGCCACGCGCCCCTCCACCCCGCCCAACATTACCATCTCGTCTGTTGGCCCCCTCGGCGAGGCCAAGAGCGCCATGCCCGTCCTCCCCCCCGGTGGCGGGGTTGCTATCGCCGCCGTCGGCCGCGCGGCCTGGGAGAACGAGCTCGTCGGACGTAATGGCCGCAATGGCGACGGCAAGGTTTGGGACATGACCCCAGACGAGGTCGCCGCCATGGGCACGCGCCCGGTACTCAAGTGCAACGTTGGGTGGAGCGGGGACCACCGCGTCCTCGAGGGCGCGGAGCTTATTGCCTTTACCGAGACTTGGAAGAGGTATGTCGAGGAGCCTTGGCGCTGGGTTGAGATCTAAAGAGATCGAGCTCTTGAGAGGTCTCGTTGGGCAGGAGTTGAAGGAGTCACAATAGCAATTTAAGTTTTTCGTTAGATTTGCATTGCATGAATACCCGTAATTTGTATACTTTTGGCTGCACCGAGGGGAGTTGCGCACAAAGAAATGCAGCAGTCAGTCATGTCATGTTGGTCGTGAGTGGCCGATGAGGAGAATGTGGATACATGCAGAAGCAGTCGTCCCATCATGCTTCGAAAGCGAAGACAGTCTGAACGAGGACCATGCTCAGCGCTCTGTGCTCTGTGGCCCATGGTCTGCAGCCATGGCCCATGGATCCTTCTCTCGACTCCGGACCGATCGAATGCCTTCAATCGACTTGTACGGGGCCGGACATCCGGTTCATCCACGCAAGATCTCGGTGAGGTGCCGTTGAGTAGCTTCCCATCTTAAAGAGCGGAGAGAATACCCAGCAGCGAACGTTCATGAAGTCCTGAAATAGGCCTTCGCCCCGAACAGGCTGAAACAACCTGCATGCGATCAGTATCCGGAATGGAGGCTGGAAACATGCGGGCGTGTGGGATGGAAGCTGGCATGGGGCAGCAAGTCCTTGAGCACGTGTTTGACAGATCGACGAATTCAGCCTCGCGACCTTCTCGCGTCGAGAACCTTGATTAAACAGCCGTTGGCTGACATTCCTCAGCCATTCGAGCCACAGTCTCGTCAGCCAAGCAATGCAGAGCTGTTACAGAGAGATCGTGCACACTGACTGCGCAGCTCGCAGCTCTGATGAGCTGATGAGCACTCGGACAAACTCGTCACGCTGTTGGGGCACAACTGGGAGCTAGAGAGGTTTGACACCCAGGCACTCGTCTCATCTCAGCAGGGAAGTGCTATACGACACCGCTATTCCGGGTCCGCAGCACTTATGACTTTGACTTTTGAGATTCTCATCAGCATGGCGATGCCACGATGCATAAGCGTTTTGCATTGCTGTACGCTGTACGCTTGCATCGTAGCTATGAGGAACTGAACGTTTCGGACTATGCATGTTCAGAGCACACGCATGTGACGTCGGCAATGACAGCGTACCCGATCCGAACGGGAATGGCTGCATTTGGCTAGCATGCAGCACACAAAATCCAAGAGACCAAGTGGATCATGAGTGGACTTCATGGATCGATTGACGGCACACGCGGTGTGATAAGGCGCCTCCCGCGGCTTGTTTCTGCCGCTTGAGCCGTGTTTGACCGTGTCTGTGGATGCCGAGTGGAGGGTGAGTTGACTTTGCTGAGTAGAGATTTTTGCGTTGCCCCACTTTTTCGCCACCCCGCCAAGCTGACTTGAGTGATGACGCTGTAATGAATTTACCCTCTGCCCTAATCGTCAGCCAAGGAGATGTCACCGTGACTACCTGCTCACTTTCAGCCGTACATTGCTCGGCATGTAACAGCTAGTCACCGCGATTCGCAGTCAACAATGCACCCCAGACAATGCATGAGACGATGACAGATGCAACTGCGGACACTCCGCTGCTGACTGCGCCGATGAGAGATACGTACTCTTCTTCCCTTGCAAACAGCACTCATTCGTCGGCGAGATAGACAGAGGGGTGACGACCACTCTTGAACATTTCGGCGTCTTCGCACCGTGCATCCCGCACCGCACGAACCGGCGAATCGGTCCCTAGCCATAGCCCTGTGACCTGTAACCTTGCTAGCTGACTTCCATGCTAGCATACATGCTACTCTAGACTAGAGTCCGACTCGTTCACTCTGCATTAGCTCGCATCATTCCTCTTGCTCATTGTCTAGCTCATTATCCTCTCCAGCTTTTGACTCTCGAGATCGCTGCTCTCGTATCGATTGATCGACCCACCGCACCACACCACACCGCACCACACCGCACCGCACCGTACCCCGCCGCCGTACCTCCACTTCGTACTCCCCTATCTTGCCTGCCTACTTAGGTCCGGCCTACCACCGTGCCCTTCTTTTCTGCCGTTCAACCAGCAAAGCTCACGACAACAACACCACTCACACCCGACCACCCCCTTCAACGCCGTTCGTCATGGGCGACAAGGGCAAGAACAACAAGTTGGGCATTCCCACAGACGACGACCCCAGTGAGTGTCTGTTCTACGTCTGGCGAGCTTGCCCGTAGCCCGTTGCCCGCTGCCCGCCAGTCAGCCAGCAGTCGGAGACGCAACCACGTTCGTTGGTGCTGCAAAGCACCTCCGTCGCCGGGCACCTTCCTTCCTCCTCGCTGCTATTTAAGCTGACACTGTTCCCCTCGGCTGTCTGTTCCAACCTCCTGCTCTGCACGCTCTGCACGCACTGTCTGGCAAATCCGACCCCTGACCCTTGCGCTCGGCTCTCCTCCCGGTCCTCTGGTCCTGCTCCACTCCATTTCTTGGCACGTTGGCTGTGACGCTCGAACTGCGACCTTGCGACTTGCGATACCTCCGTGCCCTCTACGCTGCTCCGCTGCGATTACCTGTGCGCTGTGCATTCACTACTGTGCGCTCGACCGACTCTCCACATCTCCACATCGTCCATCGCCCCTAACTATCACCACCACCGACCGCCATGACAATAACGCTTACGGTGGATCCAGCCTCGCAAGCGTTCGTCGACGAGTCCGGCGCCCCGGCCACGCTCGATGATGTCGGCGACGGCGGCGAGAATAGCAAGCTCAAGGTTCTCATGGGCCTGCTCAAGAAGTGAGTTTCATGGACCCGACATGACGCACAACGTCACACACAGGGTTGGCCGGCTCTCATTGGCCCCTTTAGGCTCAACCCATGGCATGGCATGCTTGCGATAACTTTCCGCGAGTGCATGATCATATCATCCACGTTCGTGGATAGATCCGCGCATCCTAGTCCATGGTCCAGTTGGTCGGATGAGACCATTGCCGGCGGCGGTTGGCAGCTGGCAGGCGCATGGCGCATGGCGGCAAAAACAGTCAAACTGCCCAAACCAGGTGCATTCAGAGCGCCCAAAAGTGACTACCGTCAATCAACGCCCTGGGTCGGTACCGCTGCCGCAAAGACCCTTAGGCGTCCAACGCCCAACGCCCAGCGCCCAGCGCCCAGCCCAGCTCCCAACCAAGCAATAACAGTGACTGACCACCCGCAGGCTCGTCGGCGTCAAGGACGTTGCTACCCTCCGTCTCTCCCTCCCCGCATCGCTGCTCGAGCCCATTACCAACCTCGAGTACTGGCAGTATGCCGACCGAGCCGACGTGTTCGCTGCGTGAGTATCACTGTGCCACCCAAGCCGTGACAAGGAATGAGGCGTCTGTGCGCACACCTTGTCTCGTCGTCTCGTGCATGCCGCCTACCAGCGCATACGCTACGGTGCTATAGCCCGGGCCGAGCGGCCTTCTCCTCATCGGCAAGCGACGCAGCTCGTTACTGACGACCAGGATCGGCGACTCTGACGATGAGCTCGGGCGCATGCTCGCCGTGCTGCGGTTCCTCTTCTCCAAGGACCTCAAGTTCGTCCGTGCCCGCCTAGGCAAGCCGTACAACAGTGCGCTCGGCGAGCACTTCCGCTGCGCCTGGCGCGTCCCGCCGCTACACCTCGACAAGCGCGGGGAGCCCATTGTCCGCACGCACATTCATGTGCCGCTACAGAACGAGCCAGCGTATGGCGGCCAGGGCGGTTCCGGATGGTCGACGCCGGTGCTCGCGCCGGAGAACGGTGGACTGAGCTCCGAGGTCTCGTCGCTGAAGAGCAGTCCAGCTCTGACGGCGCGCAATGAGAAGCTCACAGCGCCGAGTCAGGCCAGCTTTGACATGAGCGCCTTGCGCCAGGCAATTCCGGGACCAGGCGACGAAGTCCTGCCCCGCGAACCGGACGCAGGTGTGAAGGAGGGCGAGAAGACGACAGTCGTCTTCCTCTGCGAGCAGACGAGCCACCATCCCCCCGTCTCGGCGTACTACTACGGGTGTCCCGAGAAGGGCATTGAGGCTGTCGGCGTGGATCAGATTGTCGCCAAGGTCTCCTTCCCTTGTGAGTGTCGGGCAGCTTTCGAGCTCCAACCTACTATAAGCTGACTCCCAGCGATTCGCCTCGGCCCCGGACCGCAGAACAAGGGCATCTTCATCCGCATCACGCGCCCCGGACCAGGCCAGGGCGAGGAGTACCAGATCACGCACCCCGATGCGCAAGTGAACGGAATACTCAAGGGGAGCTACTACGGCACGATGAGCGATATCGTCAGCGTGACGGTGCGCGGCGGAGCGAGCAAGACGAAACTCCGCACACTGATCGAGTACAAGGAGGAGAGCTGGCTCGGCAAGCCGCGGTTCGCGCTCGAGGGAGTGATCTACCGCACGACAGAGGACGATGCGGACAAGTATAAGAAGCTCAAGTCCGTGCCGAGCGATAAGGTCGTGGCGCACCTCGAGGGCAACTGGATGCGGCAGATCAGGTACCGCCTCAAGGGGGAGAAGGTGGGTCTGAGCGACAGTCGCACCGAGGGCCGGCGGCCCGAGGTTGCGCAATCCAGTGCTAGTCGCTGGGGTCACGCAGCTCTAGCAACGTAGGATGCAAGCTGACATCACAGGAGTGGAAGATCCTGCTCAACCTCGACGAACTCGCCCTGATCCCCAAGATGGTCCGACCACTGGACGAGCAGGACCCGCAGGAGAGCCGCAAGCTCTGGGACCCCGTTACGACGAATCTGCTCGCGAAGAACTGGAACGAGGCCACAAAGCAGAAGCAAGTCATTGAGCAGAGGCAGCGCGATAAGGCGGCGGCCATGAAGGCCAAGGGCGAAGTGTGAGTGTGCTGGGCTCGAGTTGTGGTCTTGTTCTTGGGGTGTGGTCTCGTGCTAGGGGTGTGCTCCTGCGTTGGACAGTCCTACGTTTAGCGGCATCAGGAGGGAGTGGGGTGTAGTCACTGCGAACGTCAGTCACCCAGGTACTGGCGTCTGACTCTGGCGCTCGGCAGGCGTCGGCCACTAGCGCCCGGCACTGGCTTCCGGATCACCAATCCAAGGCAGGCTGAATGTCAATGGCGTCCGGCGTCAGTCACTTAGGTACTGGCGTCCGTCGCTGGCGCTGCTCTGGCGTTAGGTGCGGAGACCTCGGTCCGAAAGTTGAGCTAAGACTCGTCTCGGAGTGCCAATCATCTTTCTGCCTCTGCATCAGACATGCGCCGGCCACCGGACCGGCGGTCCGAACGCGTCGCGGAGCGCTGGAACAGAACACGAGTCACGGAAAGACTGATCTGCGGCGTTCTGGCACAACGAACACTGCGCCGCGGCACGGGATCGTTCGGTGCAGTGTTCCTGAGAGATGTTCCCTGGCAGGCTTCCGGCAGGCTTCCGGCTTCCATCCGAGCGAGTGCTCTGTCGCGGCAGAGTATCATGGAACCCATGATCACTCAGCAGCGCGTAGTGGGTGATCGGTTCGGAAGCCGACAAGCCGACAGGAGAAGTGGGTGGAAAGAAGCAGTTGATTAATCGTGGAACGATGACAGGGTTGCAGAGTGTCGGGTGGTGGGGAGGAGTGGGCCGATTCCAGCGCGAATAGAGTTTGCATGGTGAAACGCGGGGTGCAGGGGCGCGGATGCGTGCCGGATGGCCTGATGGTTGGATGACCTGACGGTCCGATGGGCGTAGTCCTCGGAACTTCATCGGATCATCATACCTGACGGAGCGCGGGCAGCCTGGAGAGTGTGGAGTGCGGAAGCCTGGTCTCACAGAGAACGAGAGACCACAGATCAGAAGGCAGTGGGCAGATGGCAGAGCAGAGGGCAGAGGATAGAGGCGCAACCCGAGCTCAATGGCGGAAGATTCGAGCTGACAAACAGACACACGCCGCGCTTCTTCGAGGCAAACTACGAAGACGGCAGGCCAGTGCTCACTGACGAGGGGCGGCGGGCCATTGCGCAGGAGACGGAGCGCGTGCGTCCGAAGCAGTAGGCCGCCAGGCCGCTAGGCCTGAGATGATGGTAGTAGAGGTTAGACGAGTAGATGTGTAGAGTGGTCCCGAGCCCCGTGCGCACGGGCCGTGGTCGTTTGCCGACGCATTAGTGGAGCGTCAGGTATGCGTGTGCAGGCAGACAGGTAGAGTAGAGCGTAGAGCCCTCTAGGGTGTAATGGCGGAGTGCAGGAGTAGCAGGAGTGGGTAGGTCATAGCAAGACTGCCCTGAGCGCACAGGCATTGGCGCCTCGGGACGTCAGTGGCTGATGGAAGGCGCATGGCGAGGCGACGCGACGCCAAGGATGTAGAGCAAACTGTGTTTTTAATGAATGACGATGACATGTGAGCGAATCACAGGTGCATATGGCTCTCGGTGTGAACGTGAGCTAGGATGTGTCGGAACACGGCTGCGAAGAAGTGGGTAGTGAGACCGATGAATGAGCATGAGGGGATAGAGACCAGAGCCGTTGAGGAGTAAATGATCAGGGCAGACTGTTCATGTCTAACGAATAAGTGGAGACTACGTTCGAGAGACGCGCTAATGTTATATGAGAGGGGTCAAATGAGCAGACTTGTGTCGGACAACGCGGCTTGTTGCAGCTTAGCGTCTTGTAGGTTGTACAGTCGTAATGAGGACGCGTCGCGGCGTAGATGTTGCGCCGATTAACAAATAGACATGCGCAGACGCAATGAAGCGGAGCTTCCGAAGCCGAGCGATTGAGCAAAGAGGATTCAGAAGTAGGGTACACGACTGGGCCTGAAATGCCGGGTTCGTTGGGCTGATGGGCGGGACTGATCCAGGATTCATTCTCGTTGAGCAACCTGTCCTGTCCTGGAGCTTTCGGTCAAGTCTACTGGAAGGTGGGTTGCGGTTGTCTGTCAACGGTCTGCCTGGGTGTTGTGAAGCTGGTTGCATGGACGGTCCGCCTGAGTGTTGTGTAGCTTGCATGGCTAGCGGACTCGCAACAGGATCTCCCTGCAGTCTCAGTGGTTGTTGCGTCCTGTCCTGTTCCCTCAAACCGCTCTGAACGTTGTTGTCCGGCGGGCTTCATGATCTCTGCTGTCCTGACCTCTGGGCCTCTGTACTGCTGCGCCGCGCTCCGCTGTCAGCCAGTCGCTCTCGGCGCCGGAAGGTCTTGCGGGCCCTGCAGGTCCGCCTTGTCCGCTGGTCCGCATGGTCTCCAGCCGCCTCAATTAATCCCCGATCAATGGTGATCATTCTGCTAGCCCGGCTACTAGCTACTAACCTGCCACCTGGCCCAGGCTATTAGGACCATCCTAGAGCCAGGCTAACCCGTAGCCCAAAGCCCAGTAACACCGGGCTATCCATAGCCCAAAGAATACTGACCGGGTGGTCTGCGTAGTCTGGCGCAGTTTTGGCAAATCTGTTCGCTTACACTCCCATCCAGACTCAAGCCGATCAGAATTCCTCAGGCGTTCCGCCCAACATCTATGGTCGATATATTTCGTCCGGCCCACATCTCGGTTTGTTGGCCTGCCCATGCATGCTACGTCCTGGCTAGCTATCAGAGATGCCTCTCAGTACCTTGCTCAAGCCAGGACAGAGCTCACAAGCATCTTGTGTAATCGCAGCGACGGATTGAAAATGACTCTGTACGCTGATGATCGGCCCTCGTCTGGACCCGAGTGTACAGAGCGCAAGCTTGAAGAATGGACGTCCGCAGCGGCGTGATTGTTTCCGAAGATCCAACGACAATCCGAGGGGCAGAAGTCAACGTCAGTCGCGACATATCAAGTCTCGAGGAGGACTACGACTCCATTCCTCTTCGTTGTGCTGGGTCAATGGCGAACTGCTACTTTTCTAGGTTAGCTGGGCTAGCTGGGCTAGCTAGACTTGGCGGACTAGATCGTCCAAGACTGAGTCGCAGAAGCACAGCTCAGAGCCCAAGAGGTTCCGCAGGAGAAAGCAGAGTGCTAGTCAGGATCCGCAGAAGCAACAGCAGAGCGCCAAAGAAGTTGCCGCAGCAGCACAGTAAAGCTAGTACCAACAGTTCAGACTGGCCATCCTGGAGACTGAGAGACCGGACAAGTTCCGCAGCTGCCGCAGAAATGGACATGGACATGCAATGTGATACGACCATGGACGTCTGACATCACCCCCTGATGCGCGTTGTTGTCGCGTTCTATCTTTCGCTTCAAACTAGCTGCTGCAGTGTACACTGCATGAGTCTCACACGGCTCCTACACAGCAAGCACGAAGCAGATAACAATGACAGTCAGCGCAGGCAAAGCCCAGATAAGCTACCCCCAAAGAAGTCCAGGAAGACCACATGGGCTGAAGCACGTAAGTCAGCACGTAGCCCATTGCCCACCGTAGCACGCGGCACACGGGGAGAAACAGCGATCGCCTCCAATTCAAAGAAGCAGTCTGTTCGTTCCAGCGGAGATCTGAGCTGCTTTGGCGACACAGCGAGCACGGCGCATGGCGGCACAGCAGCACGACGGGGATGACCAGGGGCTCATGAGGTGCTAGACTGTCGGGGGCAATCGTCTCCTGGCCACGCTGGTTCGTTGCAGAAGAAGCCCCGTTGTCCGGATTCTTTGCTTCGATTACTTAAACGGCGGCTAAGCGGATGCATACTTTGTTGTAAACAAACGACCACGCGCACGCTTCACGCTTTTGCTTCGCGCTTCGGCCTGCCCCGCCTGCGCGCCGGCTCGCGCTGCTGACGCTGGCTCGGAAGCTAGAGGCTAGAGGCTACACTAAGGTGGTTATGATAGAATTCTTCGTCCCGGGACGGCTTACCCTTTCAGTACGGCCTCTGTGGCGTTGGTCGCGGGTAAACAACGCAATTGAACAAGGCTTGGTTCTTTGAATTAGCCATGTCCCTTGAGAAGGGTTGGAGGGGACACTAAGGCGAAAGACTATGCGACTAAGGGTATGGCTAAGAGGAGAGGGGAGACTACGGCAGGGAGGAAAAGAAGAAAGGCGGGCGGGCGGCCGGAGTTGATTCCTTGCCTGTATCCTGTTTACCCTGTGCTTGCCCTGTATCTCCCCTGGGTCACCCTTTGCCGCACTGACAGTCGGGTGGTGTTGTCGCTTTGCTTTGCCTGACTTGTCGCTCGCTCGCTCGACCGTCGGTGGATGGATGGACAGACCGTAACAGACCAGGCTGGACGCACCTCCCGCTTTCGCGCACGAGCACAACGTAGAGCCAAGCGCGTAGTAACTGCTTATGCTGGCCGCTGGCTCACTGACTGAGTGTTCGAGCCAAGCCCAACGCAATTACGCTCAAGCTACTCAGGTCTTGTCGGGTCAAAGACTTCCCGCTCGAGCATCCACTTTGCGTCGACACTGACACTCGGGCGCGTGCTTCATACGTTCCGTTCCGCGATTCTCTTTCCACTACACTACTACGACACTACGACTAACCTACTACTCTCCTTCACTTCTCCACCTGCACTGTCCTCGTCACCATCCGAACCACCTTTACCCTCGACCCCCCCTTCTCTAATCCGGGCTACTACCCCCCTCTCACACACTCTCACGCCCCACACCCACGCCCGACCCCTCCGCCCGCTCCTTCCTTCCTCCCCTCCTCTCGTCCCTCGCCTTCCTCTTCCCTCCCTCGACGCTTCCTCGCCTCGACCCCCGACCCCCGACCCGTCCGCGTCGACCCCACTCTCCTTAATCCAGCATTACGTTTGCACCTCTATAATCGCTTCCTGGACCGACCACGAGCCCTTGCAGTCCAGACCGTCGGTGATCCTTGACGGCTTTGACAAAGATCTCGACCAGACGCAAAGACCTAGAAGCAGGAAGCAATCCAGCAAGCACGATCACAGGCGATCGATAATCTTTGACGACCCCTTTCGACGACGAGTAGCACGAGTAGCTTCCGACGACTAGACACACACTCCTTGAACATCGACTTTCTATCAACTCAAAGTTGTGCAACACACGACGCTCGCCCAAACTCACTCTTACGCACACCCCGGTCAGCCGACACCCAACCAAACTTACCACCTACCAGCCCTACACCGTACACTCCGACCGGCCTACGTCTTCGGCTCGACCACCACCCGCCGCCCGCTCCACCCATACCCACACCCACCCACACCCATCGCATCCTAAACATTCACATACACATCTGCTAATCGCCCTTTGCTCGGCCGCTCCATCTTGTTCCATCGCTTCCATTGCTTCCCTGCGCACTGCTGGTCGCTCGACATCGACTCCAGCCCGGCATCTACCCCATACCCGCCCGCAGTCCGCATCCGCTTTTCGAATTTGATTCCCATCGCGGCGCGCAAACACCCAAACATCCAACACACCCACTTACACAACACACCCCGGTTGATCGCCTCGTCCGCCCGACTTCATGGACGCACACTAGGATACTCGCCTTCTGAATCAACACTACCCCGAGCTTTGGCTTACTTACCCCCTTCTGTTGCCCTGAGCATATCGCAGCCACCAACATCGAACACCAACAACCACAGCCGCCCCTTTCTACGCCGCCGCCACCGCTATGTCGGAAGGCGCAGGGGGCTCTCGCCCATCTTCATACTCGCGGCGTTCCTCGGATCAGTCGCAGCCCCGTACACTCGACTCACGGTACGGCTCATCGTTGTCGCACCAGCAACAGCAAGAGTCGCGATGGGGCAGCTCGACGTCGCACCCCAACATTCGCGACTCGCGCTACAGCAGTAGCCAGGCGCAGCTGTCGCCTATCTCGCCGGGCTTCTCTGACCACAGCATCACGTCGCCGCTGATGCCGCCGTCACCGGCGTACTCGCCCGCATGGGGGCGCACGCGGTCGCCGTCTCCGGGACAGACGGCTGACTACTCACCGCAAGACACGTTTGGTTTGCACACGCCGACAACGAATACGATGCTCTCGCAGGGTTTCATGCCCGACCAGCCTCGCGTACCGTCCCCGCGGCTGCGGTCTAGCGACAGCGAAGCCTCGGATCCTCTGCGATCAACAGAGTCCATCCCGCTAGCCCGGCACGATCCGGAGACGATGCACCGGAGTGTCGAATCGATCCCACTGTCGGGAGGTACGCAATCGCAGCGATCTTCTTGGCAGCGGTCGTCGTGGCAGCACGCATCGACCGTCGGACACTCGGACGCAGCAATCGAGCACGCACGGAAACAGCGCGTGAGCCAGAATCCACCACAGCCCGGGCGACCGTATCAGCCCGGACGCTTCAGCCCCATCCCGCCATTACCGGAAGTGTCGAGCCTGCTGTCGTCGATCGTGTACTCGGACAGCAGCTCGAGCCCGCGCAGCGTCGAGCCAGCAGCGGACAGCTCGAGCGGTGCTGAAACGAGCAGCCAGCTGGCGGCCATGAGCCAGCAGTCGCATGCTGGCTTCAGCTCGCAGTCGCACGCGGGTATCAGCCAGCAATCACACGGACTAAGCCAGCAATCGCAGCGGACGCGGTCGCCGCTTCCGCCAGCGGACGTGCCAGTGACACCGGACCTCGAGGGCATCAGCCAGGCAGTCACGACACCAAGCTACAACGCGGCAAGCGCGATCGACCTGCGACGATACTCGTTTCTGGACGTCGACCCGACCGAAGTGTCTACCCCCGCTAGGGGCGGGGGTGTGTCGACGTACTCGTCGCCGAATGTGCCGAGCAGCGGCGGGGGCAACCGCCTATCAGTTCCTGGACTGGCCTACGGTGGCCGGCGGATAAGCGGGATCAGCGGGACCAGCACCGAGCTGAGCGGGATCATCACGTTCGGCGGCTCGCCGTACGGCGCGCACTCGGAGACGGACTCTGGCAGGGGTCCTCTGTCCGATGACGGGAACGGAAACCGGTTCGGCCTCGGTCCGCCGATCCCCTGGGGCAAGCGCGACTCGGCGACGCCGCGAAGCCGCTCCTCCCTCCGGTCTATTAAGAGCAGTCGGAGAGGAGGGAACGGCGGGAACGGGCGGGACAAGCCGATGCCCCCGCTTCCAGGTGAGGAGGACGAGGTCGACAGCGAGCTGTACGCACTAGTCGCGCGGGCAGCAGCCGTGGAGCGCATGCTGCAAGCGGGCAAGCGCGCGTCGCTGATGACAACAAAGAGCTTCCACCGGTGGTCCATGTCCACCCGCCTCTCGACGACTTCGAAGCGGCGGAAGCACCGCAGCGAGTCGAGCGACTCCCCTCATCGGCGACTTAGCGAGAAGTCGACGAGCACGTCGCACAGCACGTCGCAGCGCAAGAGCAACGTGAGCGCGCGATCGTCGTTCCGGCGACGCATGCAGCGGCGCTTCCTTCAGGGAAACGGCAACGGCAACGGGGGCAGTGGAGGAGGCAGCGACTCACCAACCATGTCCCAGCAAGGGCTGATGGACGACGACGACCCAGTCAACCAGCTGTTCGACATTGAGGACGCCTCGGAGCGAAGTAGTATCACACCACGCCGTCGCGCTATTAGCAGTAACCAGCACGGCCTGAGTGAGCTCGCAGAGGGCGAGGGAACGGGCGTCATCGTCTTCCCCGAGTTGGCGGTACAGCCGCGTCCGGCCCGCGCGCCGCCACACGACGGAGAGGTGTGCGCGCAGGCGTGTCTTCCTCCGAGTGTTGCGGTGCCATACCGCCCGCTGCCGAGGGACTACCACGCCGCCGCGGGAGGTTGGGGAGCTGGCGGAGGAGGAGGAGCAGGCTGGGGAGGTAGTGGAGGAGGAGGCAGCTCCTGGTCACTGTCGAGCTGGCGCCAGCCACTGCGTAATCTCCGCGCTGGGCATGGAGAGAAGACGTGGGAGGAGTACGAGTACGAGCAGGGCCTGCTTCCCGGATGTGGAGCTAAGCCGCCGCGGAGGAATCGGAGGACGGCCATCCTTGTCATCTTATTCTGCGTCATTGGAGTTGCGGTCATTGCGGGATTGCTTGGAGGGCTGCTGGGGAAGAGGAAGAAGTAGGCGGCGGGCATAGTGAGCGGAGCGAGCAATTCGCCTCTCGTGTGGGTCGACTCTTAAGTCACCGAGACCTCCTGCCTTGTCTCCTCCTGTCTCGCTTGTCCGCAGCCTTCTCGGCGCTACCGCTTCCACCACACTACTGTCCGCCGAGCAGTCGACAGACTGCAGACGACGGGACTCTTCTCGTCACGAAGCCAAGTCCGTCCCCTTCAACCTGTCCCCCGCCCATCGCCGCCGCGCCCTTCCGCCGACCTCTTCATGTCACATCTGTCCATCGCGCGTCGACTGTTCTGCGCCGCTTTCGCATTTCCGGCCATCTTGATTCCCAACCATCTTGACCTTTCGCCATCTCGTCACCCCTTGACCCTCGTCAACCTTCGACTCTTCACTTGTCTGAGTCTCATTTCGCCCGAGTCTCGTTCGTCTGACTCCACCCTATCCCAGACTCTGATCTTGTCTGACTCTTAAATCTGTCTGACCTTGTCTTGTCACCCCTACACCCCGACTCACATGTCCCGACCGAATATCACCCAACCCACACGGCCATCCTGCATCCCGGATCCCAGGACACTCCGCCTTATTGTACCAGTAGAAAGAGATAGATATTTAATTGCTGTACGAATAATGCAAAATGGATATAATGGGTATGCTTTGAAGCAGGATATCTGTGCTACTTGCTAGTTGATCACCAACGAGACCAGACGCAGTGATGAAAGAGATCCGTCGCGCACGCGCAATCGAAGGGGGCGTTGTCAGGAGACCGAACCGTATTGCAGAATCAGTCCGGCACGACGACGACCATACCTCCTTCGTTGATGGAGGTCTCCCACGGACATCTTCTCGTGTCTCTGCAGTCCTCTTAGACTCTC
Organism: Trichosporon sp. DN520; assembly: GCA_030347605.1. NCBI lineage: Eukaryota > Fungi > Basidiomycota > Tremellomycetes > Trichosporonales > Trichosporonaceae > Trichosporon > Trichosporon sp. DN520. The sequence goes on from JASJUY010000016.1 coordinate 174,921, forward strand.
AGCCACCTCTTCGGCCACTCCATGCCCTTTGTGGCCCTTGCGTAGCCTCTGCATGGCCCCACCTGGTTCTGCAAAGCTCTTTGACCCCACCTGGCTCTGCAAAGCTCTTTGACCCCACCTGGCTCTGCAAAGCTCTTTGACCGCCGACATCCGATGACAGCCTACCATGACATCCAGCGACCCTCTCACCGCCCTCCCGCCCTTTCTCAAACTTTCATGACCTCTCACGGCCCATCACAAACCACCATAACAGACAGCGCTCCCATAGCCATCCCCAGACCCCCAATGACCTTTCACTGACCCTTCTCGAACCCTCGTAACCTCTCATGGCCTCTCACGACCCACCACGGCCCGCTATGCCCCTCTCAACGCCCAGGTACGGCCCGACGGGACAGTAACCATGGGTTATGAACGTCCAAAGCCCAACACGGCCCGTCCGTCGACCTTTATGACCTTAAAGACCTCCAGCGGCCCTCCCACGGCCCTTCCGGGCCGTAGAAGGGCTCAGAGGAGGGCAAAAACACTTCCTGTCGGAGAATCGAACTCCGATCTCCCGCGATGCACTTGACAAGCGAGCATACTAGCCGTTATACGAACAGGAAGGATGTTGTTATGTGGCGGAGTCGTAGAGGGGTGTGGCGGAGGAGCGCTTGTCGCCGAAGTCGCCTTGAAAGCAGCAAGCAATGCGATTCTGCAAGCCATGAGATGGGCAGTTGAGGGTGGTGAAGCTCTGAAGCGGTTGGCCTTGCGTGAGGGATGCGGCGGCCAAGTGAGACAAGGTGGTGAGATCGTAACGATGTGGCAATGACGTGACACATCCGAGGGCTTCCACCACTCACCCCTCATCTCTGGGCCTGGCTCGCCTTCCGGCAATCCAGAGTCTCTCTGCCCTTCAGAGCAGAGCAGCTGGAAAGAGTTGTGAGAGGAAAAAAGGCTCGCACTCCGCCCTATCGGGCGGGTTGCTCGCTCACTGCTTGCCCCCACTCAGAATCGAACTGAGATCTAGAGATACCGATTTGCCGTATGAGACTCGCGTACTAACCATTATACTATAGGGGCTGGATGTGTTGTTACTGATCGTCAGTCGCCGAGCAGCGTGATGTTCGCGGACTGTGCGAAAATGTGGAGAAATTATCGGAAATGACGCGAAATTCGGAAAATTGGGTATCGTCCACAGAAGGGTTCGGCTCATTACGAGTTGGCGCCGGTCTACCTGGTGAAGGCTGAGGTGGATTGGAGGAGTGTGCATGATATGTCATGGCTGGGGGGGGGAGGGTTATGCATCATTGGTGGAGGATGGTGGCCGTTGGCAAGTACAGCGTTGGAAAACAATACTGGAGTGCACCTCTAAAGGGTAACCAAACATTGCAGGGCAGTGTGGTGGAGTGTCTTCGCAGGAAAGAGACCGCCTTACAACCAATTAAAATCATAACAAAGTGGGTGAACAAGGGGGTAGGGTTGGGGTGATGGCACTACAACGTGTTGCTCAGACCTGTTCTTGCATCGGGTTCAGACCGTGGGCAGCTGATCGGCTCATATGGTGATCATTGTCTGATTGAGCATGATACGGCCACCTCAAGCGCACCATAGCACAAGACGTTGGTTGTCATTAATGTGTCGACACGAGTGGAGGCACATAAGATCAGAGTATTGAGGGTGAGAGAGGGAGACGAGGGATAGAGGCAGGGAAGTGAAGGACGAGTGAGAAGAGGGAGAATTTGGGAAGGGAGGAGAGGGAAGTGGAGCGGAAGAGAGCAGAGAAGAAGGGAAGAGAACTAAAAAATGAGGTCAAATGCGATAGAGGAAGCAGGGACGGAAGAAAATTGGGAGGAGCGGGTGGATTCCAAGAGGAAAAGGGCATGGAGGAGAAATGGGTGTGGAGAATGAATGGGGCGATGGTCGGAGTGAGGAGATAGGTGCAGTGATAATCGTGATACACGGACCCCGGAGCAAAAAACGAAGGTGATGGACGAGGTTGTGTGACTATGCTCAGAATCCACCCCGGTCAGATGCCGAGGGTCAGGTGCAAGACTGGCTATCATCCTTGCCATACGGCTCAGAAGTTGCCGAGTGCACCGAGGTTTCATCACAGCATAGTCGTGAGTACGTTCATCCTCGCCTAAAATTGGCTCAGAAATACTCATATCCTCATGTTTCCTCAGGGCATTGAGACGAGTGAAGTGTTCATCACAGCTAGAAACCAGCTCAGAACAAAGGAGACTCTGGCACAATAGTGCACGCTCCGATCTCATCACAGGCAAGACTCTCAAAAAGTCTGCCTCAGAGCACTCGTCTCACGGTTCGTTGTCTGTTGTTAGTTGGCTTAAGGGTTAGTGTGGTTAGTGTGGGCAGAGTGCAACGATAGGGGCGAGGGCGGAGGGCGAGGAACGGGGAACGTGGAACGGGGATCGAGGACAGGGAGGGTGTGAAGTGAAGTGAAGTGGAGGGAGGAAGGGGATAGTGAAGGGAAGGGAGGTTAGTACGGCTGGAGAGACGATGGAGTCAAGGCAGCAGTGCTTATATATCTGTGAACTGCAAGCTGGCCTACGGGCTTTGGCGGGCATAGCTCGCTTGTGTGTGCTGAGGCATCTAGCATTGGGGCAGGTGACGAGAGTGGGGAAGAGGCGAACGTGTGAGCACGAGCTGGAGACCGCGTTGGGGCAAGGGGGCGCTGTCCGCGAGTAGCTACGGATCAGGGCGCTCGGCGCGGAGAGGAGCAGGAGTGCGTGAAGGCGCTTGATGACCAGATCTGTCACACATGCGCCCGAGACTGATGCCGGCGGCGTCACGCGCTGCCACGCCGGGCGCACCTCCGACGCCTGTGCCTCGACCCCCGGGCGGTGGGAAACACACGAGGCGGTCGCCCGACGCCGCCCTCGGTTGGGCACGCATGGCGGGCCAGGCGGACCGCGGAGCACGAGGCAATCTCGAGCGGGCGCATCCGTTGTCCGATCTGGACGTTGCGCTGAGACAGTGTCAGTTGAGCAGCAAGAGCGCACAAGCGCTCCCCAAAAGGAAAATAAGGACCCAAATGCCACCGTCATGCAAGTTCGAACGCGATTAGTTTCGGTCTCGGTGTCATCAGCGGCGTCGGCGCACCTCTCCCGTGGATCGTCTCGGCGGTCGACCAGCGCCCCTATAGTATAATGGTTAGTACGCGAGTCTCATAATCTCTAGATCTCAGTTCGATTCTGAGTGGGGGCACGGAACACGCAAGTGTTCAAACCTTTTGCTTTTGGCGGCATGCGTGGTCGAGAGGAGGGTGCTGTAGATGTGCAGGCCGTTGGTTGTGAGACGGTTGTCGTACGGGGTGACGAGAGCTGGACTCGAGGCCGAGGGCGACGGCGTGCTAACGCGAGGGGATCCTCAACGATGAAGACGAGAGACTTAGAGTATACATTCAATAAGGAGATACGATATAAGGGTAGCTACTTATATACGGAGATCCTGTCGAATGTATAGTTCGTTGACATGAAGATCGTCATTCATCGGTTCGGGGTTCTCCGAGAGCCACGTGGCGTTGGCGGTTGTCTGGTGGCACACCAGTTAGACCTGCGCACGACATCCCCCCCCTTCGAACGCAAGCTACGATGACGAGGAGAGCACGAAGCATGTCTTCGACGGCAGTAACGTCATTGTTGCGCCCGGTGGAGGTGTGTGCGAGTTCGAGAACGGGCTTTTGCGCCCCACGGAGGCATGTTGTGTGCGTGTCGTCATCGAAAGGACGTCCTTCGCTACCCATGGAGGTTGCGAGAACGTCTAGTATCTTGACTTCGTAACATCACTCATCTGCCGTTCGCGATGACTTCAGAGACTTCTTCAGCGTCGAACGCCGTGGTATTGGTACGTCCGAGGCTGACCGAAGAGGTTGATCGGTGCTAACGAACAGTATAAACCGGGCGAGTTCTCGCTCGAGAGGTTGTGGGCCGTGTCGGAGGCGATTGGCGGCAAGCCACCTCGCATCAAGGACGCGCTCCGGTACCATGGCAGCGAGCTACGTCTTCTGTCTCTTCAGCACCCCCTTGTCATTGAGTCGCTGAAAACGTTGTTCGCTCGCATAAAGGTCAAGGTCGACGGCCGCGTAGATCTCGATTGGGACATTGTCTTTCTCAAGGTCGAACTCGATGACTTGCGCAAGCGCCGCAACGCTGCACAAGACGCTGAAGAGCGTGCCTCGCTGGGCGAAGACATCGAAGAGGCGATGGCGGAGCTGGAAGCATTAACGAAGCGGGCGGGCGACATGTACAACTCCGCTCGCCAGCTGCTTGGCGTTGCGCGTGCGTATCTCGTCGGCAACTCATGCTTTGCCGTAGTTCCAGGTGAGTCGAATGACGTGTTCGCCAGCTAATCGCAGGGTCGTGCCGCGAGGCGGACGAGGAGTATGACGACGATGGAGAGCTCATTAGCGGTGGCGACCGTGTTCTCGTGGTTCGGTGCCGCGATGCTAAGGGCGAGACGGACGCGAACGTTCTTGCAGAACTCGCTCTAACCGTCGGCAAGATTAACCTTGTTCGTAACCACTACAGAGACCCGTCGTACGAAGTGCTCGTTCGAACCGACACGGTTGTTGCTCTGTGTGACTGCGTGCGGTGCCGTATCCTTCACCACACTTGTGGTGCTCGTGATGCCAAGCCTCCTGCGCCGCGCGGTGTTCTCCGCGGTCCTCCTGAGATCTTCTCGTTTGCCGATGTCGTAAGTAGAACTGCCTGTTCGGTGACTAACGGCAGACGTTGGGTACCGTGGCTGGCAGCCTGGTCGATGCCATGCGTGCCCTCCATGCCGCGCGTACTGAGGACTCGGTCGGTGATCAGCGCAAAGCTGTCCGGCAGGCAGAGAAGTCCGTCGCCGCCGCAGCGAACGCCATCGCCGTCATGAACAAGCTATTCGAGCGCGGTAAAGTCGATGACAAGAGCGAGCTCGGCACGTTCGACGAAGAGGGTCTTCTCACCGACCTGCAGAAGCTCTCCGTGGCCGACGACGATGATGATCGTGATGAGCGTGCCGACGCGGTGGCGGCCAACGTGAAGAACTACATCGTCGAGAAGCGCTCGAAGAAGAGGCGTTCGCGTGTTGGCAAGAGCCCCCGGAAGCAGCAAGCGGCGTCGAGTCGCCGTGCCAGGCGCCTTCCCAGTGAAACTCCAACGTCGTCGGACTTAGACAGTTCGTTCCTCGAGGGAGAGGATGACAGCGAGAGCGAAGGGATCGAAATCATTCCGAGCCCGAAGAACCGTGTTCTTGGCGAGAAGAACGCGGGCCTGTACAACCCGCCCTGCCTCAAGTCCAAGGAAACCGCGCAGGCGTTCCTGAACGAGTTCGAGAGCGAATACCGCTCTACTAAGGTGATCCCTGGTGCGACGATCGCTGCGGCGAAGCTCAATACGCTGCAGCACCTGCTCTTCGCCGAGTACCCAGAGCTCAAGACGACCCGCTGGGACGCGATCTTGGTCGACCTGAAGCACGCGTCGAAGCGCGACGCCATCAAGAAGAAGAACGATGAGATTCGTGCTCGCCAGGCCCAGAAAGCACTCGAAGAGGACGGATTCGTCATCGTTGGCGAGAGGAAGCGCGGTAAGACGGTGCAGCCCGAGGCGCGCTCTGCCGGCGGCCTTGCGCCCCGTGGTGCTAGTGTTCGTCTGTGAGTAGGTATAATCGAAGTCGGTATTCGGTAGGAAAGGGAAGACGGTGTCGTTGGTATCGAAAATACGTAATCGCTGTAGATAACAGAAAACCACGTAATCGCTGTTTATAACAGAAAAACCACGTAATCGCTGTAAATGTATTTGTGCATATTACTGTTGGCGAGATCACTGTCGAAGTCTTGGTAACTCGCCAGTAGTCTCGGGACGCGAGGTGGTCGAAGACGGCTCTTCGGTCGCCCATGCCCACCCCTTCCACGGCGTGGGGTTCTCTGGTTGTGATTTACGAGCGCGCGGCTTAGGCTTGAAAGCGTCGCGCATCGAGGGCCATGTCGAGAAGCCTTGCATAGTTTCGTCGGTCTCCCACGAAGATTCCCCTGCGCTCCATTTAACCTTCCATTGCGGTTGGTTTCTGACAGTTCGACGCGCGAGGATCGTCGTAGGCACTGGCGAGCCGTAAGACAGTGCCGGCTTCGGCTTCGTCGAAGGGACCTGACCCGTGAACGGCTTAAGTAAGTCGACGTGGAAGGTTCGGCCAATCAAAGGGTTGTCTTCGATGCGCAGTTTGTACGCGAGGTTGTTCACCACTTTCTCGATCTGGTATGGACCGGCAAAGCGGTCGTCGAGCTTCTTGCTCGGACGGATAGTTCGCAGGTTCTTCGTATTTAGCCAAACCCAGTCGTTGACGGCAAAACGAACATCACGACGCGTCTTGTTGTAGGTCGAGGCGTAGCGCTCGTTGGCGTCCGATAGTGCGTCATGAAGCTGGCGATGGAGTTGCCGGATGTGTGAGGCGAATTGGTGAGCTTTAGGGACGTCTGGTTGGTGCTGTGATAACGAAGAGGTTACTTCGTCCAGTGATCGACGTGGTGGGTAACCGGTGTAGGCTTCAATGGGCGAGATGCCCGTGGCGGAATGAGGAGTGGAGTTGTAGCAGAACTCCGCCCAGGGGAGATAGTCCGACCAGTTATTCTGTTCGAGGTTCCCATAAACGCGCAGGTATTGGCCGAGTACCTTGTTCACGATTTCGGACTGGCCGTCGGTCTGGGGGTGGTACGCCGTCGAAAGGCGGTGTACGATGCCCATGATGCCGGCAATGCACTGCCAGACTTTGGAAGTGAATTGCGGCCCTCGGTCGGTGACCAGGGTGGACGGTATCCCAAAACGAGTAATAATCTTCGTCGTGAATAGCTCCGCGAACTGGTAGGCCGTTATCTCCTTTGTGCAGGCTGCGAAGACGGCCATTTTCGTGAAGCGGTCCACGACCGTGAGGACGAAGTTATAGCCTTTGGACAAAGGTAAGGGTCCAACGAAGTCGCATGCAACGTGTTGCCAAGGCCGGGAGGCCACAGGCAGGGGTTGAAGGAGGCCGTACGGCTTGCCAAACGACGGTTTAGTGCGCTGGCAGACTTCGCAGTGGCGAACGAACCGCTCGACGTCTTTCTTAAGCGTAGGCCACCAGTAGAGATGCTCGACATTCAGCGTCGTCTTTTTCACGCCGGGATGTCCCATCGAGACCGGCTCGTGGCAGGACGCGATGACCATGGAGACCGTGCTCGGGGGCACGAAGACCTTGTTCGACCGCTTAAGCAGATCGTCCTCGCGAACGAGCTTGAACTTTGTCCGGTCCGTCTCGGTCGTCGTGGCCTGAGCAGTACGGAGAACGTCTAAGAGTGATGAGGCCGAAGAGACAACGGATTGCATTGTACCTAAGAAGCGTTCGGGCGGTAGAAGAACGAGTTCGTTATGCGGGTTCAGTTCTTTGGACTTGGAAGTCGAGTCTGTGTCGTCCGGGGCGTAGTCGGCCCTGCGCGACAAGGCATCGGCTTTAACGTGCTCCTTGCCGGGTGCGTAGAGAATGGTGAAGTCGAAACGAGAGAGAACGTCGTGCCACCCTGCCTGGCGTCGAGAGAGCATCTTCTTCTCAGTGAAGAACTTCAGGCTCTGATGGTCAGAGAAGATCTTGATCGTGAAAGCGTGGCCTTCCAGGTAGTGGGCCCAGGACTGCAGGGCGTAGATAATTGCGAGCAGTTCCTTGTCGTGCGTCGGATAGTTCAGTTCGGCAGGCTGCATCTTGCGGGACAAGAACGCCACAGGGCGAGTCTGTCCGTTCTCCGTTTGGTTTAGTACGGCCCCGATCGCGAAGTCCGAGGCGTCGGTTTCCACGGTGCACGGTAGCGATGGGTCGAAGTGCCGTACAACCGTATTCGAAGACAATATACGCTTAAGGTTGTCCCACGCGTCAATAACTTCCGGGGAGAGGACAAAGACCGTCTTCGGCCTGGCTGAGTCGTACAAGACGCGAGTAGCGATTGCGAAGGCCGGTATGAACGTGCGGTAGAAGTTTGCCAGTCCCACAAAGGAGAGCACGTCGCGCGCCCGTCTCGGATAGGGCCATTCGAGGATGGCTTTGACTTTCTCGGGGTCCATTGAGATGCCGTCGGCATCGATGTAGTAGCCGAGGAAGGAGACGGAGCGGCTGAAGAACTCGCACTTCGACGCTTTGGCGTAGAGCTGAGTCTTGCGCAAGCGACGAAGGACTTCTCGTATGTGTCGAACGTGTTCTTCGCGCGTGGAACTAAAGATCAAGATGTCGTCGAGGTAAACGACGACGCACGAGTAGAGTAAATCGCGAAAGGTAGAGTTCATCAACCGCTGAAACGTTGCTGGCGCGTTGCACAGACCGAAGGGCATCACTGTATACTCGAAGAGACCTTCCTGTGTACGAAACGCCGTTATGTGTTCGTCACCTTTCCGTATCCGGATAAGGTTGTAAGCGTTACGAAGATCGATCTTCGAGAAATAGCGAGCCTTGTAGAGGCGATCGATAATTTGGTCGATGCGTGGCAGTGGATAGCGCACCTTTGTCGTCCGGCTGTTAACGTAGCGGTAGTCGATGCACATGCGCATCGAGCCGTCCTTCTTTGCCGCGAAGAGGACCGGCGACGCCCAGCTAGACTTCGACATGCGAATCCAGCCCTTCGCCATGTTCTCGGTGATGTAGTTGTGCAGGTATTCCGCCTGTGGCTCCGAGGTTTTGTAGACGGGGCCATAACGGGGCACTGTATCTGGTAGTAGAACTATGTCATGGTCGAACTCGGAGTGGCGAGGAAGCTTATTCGCTAACTTCTCGCTGAAAACTTCAGAAAATTCCGAAAATTCGCGAGGTAGCTCGCCAACAACGACTTCGGGGCCCTTGTCCGGTTCCCGTAGAGGAAGGGACATGTGGACGTGTTTCTCGGCGGGGACAAGGGATCGCAGTTGGTCAGGCCGCAGAACATCGTTCTTCGGCAAGATACGGAGGTTGTCCCAGTCGAACTGAGGATTGTGTGACCGGAAGAATGGAGCGCCGAGGATCAAGTTCGGCGGTCCGATGGGGAAGACGTAGAATGGGGCAGTGTATGCCTCGAATCCTTCGCCCGGAGGAACCGTGAGCAGGCAGTAGTGCCGAACGGGGGCCATTCGGCCGTCGCCTAAGGTGATATCGGGGGCATCTTCCGCCGGGATGAGGGGAAGACCTAGCTCGTTACAAAGGGCGGGGTCGATGAAGTTGAGCGAAGCTCCAGAATCGACCAGGGCGCGAAGTTGCTTCGACGGCGCCGAAGGTAGGAGTACGGGCGTGTAGATCAGGCCGTTGACGTGTGCCCGCGCCAAGCGAAGGACGTATATGCCAGCGCGGCTAGCGTGTTCGGCGTACGGGTCGTTAGCCGAGGTACCGGCGTCGCGTCGAATATCGTATTCGCTATCGCGCGCATTGTCGGAAGCGGTCTCGCTCGAGGCGGCGGATTCATAGTCATAATCGCTGACGGGAGTCGAGCTCCCCGAAGAGGAAGGGGCCGCGGGACGCGCTTCGTCGGCGCCCTGGGGAGGCGAAGATGGTTCTTCGGTTTCTGCGGGGGCAGCCTGCAGGCGGTTGTTTCGTAGCCGAGAGGCCTGTCGGGGCTGCTGGACAACAACTTGCGTCACGGGCGGCGCCGGGAGGGCTTTGTTGGTGTTATATGGGCGCGGGGGACCCGAAGCGTAGCGTTGAGTTCCACCGCGATTAGACTGTTCGGCGGATGATTGCGAGGCGTTAGAAGACGTAGTACGACCGTGGATCTTCTCCTGAGTCGTCGCGTACTTTGCAGAGCCGGGAAGGGGCTGTTGGCGGTTACGCGATGGGTTTTGGAAGGAGCCCGTGGCCGGGTACGTGCTTCGGTAAGCGAATATCTGATGTTCGAGAATTTGTGCAGCTTGGTAGGTATCGAAGAGTGTTGGGAGTTCGGTGCCTCGAGCTAACAGGGTGTGCAGGAGGTGCTTGTTGAGCGCAGCCTTGAAGCAGTAGTTCAAAGCAGCGTCGTTCCAACCAGCTTTGCGGCCCCACTTGCGGACATCTTGATAGAGGCGCCGAACGGGACGTTCGCCTTGAGATATGCGCTGTAATTGGGCGGCTGCGTACTCGGGGTCTTCGATATTACCAAACGTGTCGAGCATCTGCTCAACAAAGTCCGGTAGAGACTTCAGGCATCTCGAACGTTCGTCTTCTAGCGCTCGAAACCACTCGTCCGCTTCGTCCTTGAGAAAAGTACTGATAAACAGGATGCGTTCCTCGTCGGGAGAGCGGTCTTGTCCCGTGATATGCATGGAGACCATGCACTGCCGAATAAAGGCTTCGACGTCCAGAGAACCGTCTCCAGAGAATACAGGCGGTTTGCGCGGTTCCATGGCCTTGGGGCGAACCTCGCTGCTCGACGAGCGCGAGTAGAGCGACACAAGATGCTCGGTTCGCTCCCGGTGACGTCGTCCTGGTTCGGCTTTGACGGAGCGATGCGTGTCGTAAGAGGGCAAATGTGGCGGTGCCTCTCTGTGACGCGGCGTGGATAGTGGTGTGCGAACAGGCTCGTTCGGTGTAGTAGAGCGTGCCTCAGACAACTCTCTGCGAAGCGCCGCTAAGTCAGCGGCCATCTCGTTCTGTCTCTGTTGACCGGAGATGACCGTGAGAAGAAGCTGCTGGATATCGTGGTTGCTGAGGGCCGAAGGGGTCTGTTCGGTGCCACTATGTCGGCGTGTGGGGCTTGTGGAGCCCTGTTCATGACTCTCCAACGGTTGGGAAATCACCCCCGGTCCCCCGTCCGTTGGGTCGGCGAGTGGAGCGTGCCTATTCGCTCCACTCGAAGAACTCGTGACCATCGAGTCGTACGATGACGATTCAGCGGGTGGATCTTCTAACGCTGTATCGTTGTCACTAATGGGTTGCATGCCCTCGGTGGGCGATGCTGCCGTCGAGAGCGCAGCGAACGAGCTCGAAGGGCCTGTGGTTGGCATCGAAGGAGTAATTCGTGTCGCCATTCGAGTGGTGTTCGACGGGGCGCTCTCCGTTCTCTTAGGGAGCGACTCGCTCCCAGCCTTGTCTTTACCTTTTGGTGGCATAGCGAGGCGTAGAGTAAAGTTGGTCGACGAAGACCAACTACGGCGTCGAGTTCTTAATCGAATGTATACAATGTCGTACGGGGTGACGAGAGCTGGACTCGAGGCCGAGGGCGACGGCGTGCTAACGCGAGGGGATCCTCAACGATGAAGACGAGAGACTTAGAGTATACATTCGATAAGGAGATACGATATAAGGGTAGCTACTTATATACGGAGATCCTGTTGAATGTATAGTTCGTTGACATGAAGATCGTCATTCATCGGTTCGGGGTTCTCCGAGAGCCACGTGGCGTTGGCGGTTGTCTGGTGGCACACCAGTTAGACCTGCGCACGACAACGGTGTCGTGGAATTCCAGTATCCCGGAATCGCCACATGCCACCGTCGGCCGGCTAATAAATTGGTTCAAGCTCGCGCTAATGATAGGTACTAAACACCTCGGCTCCTTTCGTCCCATCCGGCCTTTCTACCATCCAAAAGACACCTGCAGCTCCTCTTCCGTCTGACTGACCTCGCATACATGCATCGAAAACGAAAAAGGAAGAGCTTCCTGACGGAGAATCGAACTCCGATCTCCCGCGTGACAAGCGAGCATACTAGTTATGGGGATCCATGCTGTATACAGGATACAAGGTTAATACGTAAACGCTACAAGTGGTCGATACAGGATGATCTCAGGGGCATGAGGGCAAGAAGGAGCGTGGGGGGTGTAAGGAGTGACTAGGGAGGAGGTAGCACAGGAGAGAGGGAGGGATGGGGGGGGGGGGGGGACCTCTTCGACGACCTCATCATCGACGGGAGGGGTAGGGGGTCAGGGGTGGGAGACGGCGCGGCCGTGCTCAACGTCGAGGGCGGGACGTGAGTACACCCAGGCGGGGCTCGCGGCCCTCAAGGAGGGCGCACGAGGTTCCACGCATAAATGTACCGAACGCGGAAGCGGAGAGATGACGACGCCATGAGTTGAGGGCGGCAAGGGTCGTGTCGAGGAGGATGCCGCCGGCCGACAGAACAAACGGCACGAACGAGAACGCGTCCGCGGTAGACGAGGCCTGCTTCTTGTCCTTGCGGGCCGCGGACTTCTCCAGCACCTTCATGACCGCCGCAAGGTAGGGGGCCATGGGATCCGGGAGAAGGTGGGTGTCCACTCGCGAGGCGGCCTCCAGGGTAGCCCGATGGATGCCCTGGAACAGCGTCGTGGCGGTGATGTCGACATCGACTGGCACGAAGTCCGATCCGGGCGGGCCTTGGGCACGAACATCGTTGTACAAGTTGACGGTGCCTGGGATAGCTGGCTCCAGCCTGGATGAGACGCCTTCAATGGACCGGAAGGCGTCGGCCAGAAGGACCTTGATGTGGTCATGGCGCAAGAGGCGAGATGTCCGGAGCTCGCTGCAGGCGTCTTCGTGCGCCCATTGAGCGGCGCTGCCGCACGCCGTGCACGTCGCGACTGACGGGGTGCCCATGGCGCGGTGGAACAATCCCCCGGACACCAAGGAGTCCCGCAGGCGTAGGCTCGGACGCGTAGGCAACGTGCCCAGCCAAGCACGGCCCAAGACCGACGCGTTTTCCGCAAGCCTTACCTTTTGGTTGGTGTTGAGGGTGGTAAGGAACGAGCGGAGTCGGGTCTGCAGGACGTGTTGGTGCCGGAGGTGCTGCGAGCGCGAATCCTCGGGAGGGTCGATGCCGTCGACGAACGAGTGGAGTTGTGCGTGCGCCGAGTCTCGAGCCGCGGCCCAGGCAATCGGTGCCCTCTCCACGCAGCTCAGGAGGCCGATTCCTCCCATTTTGGCGGGGAGAGAAACCAGTTGGCGCTCCACTGCGTCGTCAACCTCGAGCATCAGGGGCGGCTGCGGCTGGCCTCGGATGCTGGCGAGGCTAGAGTAGATAAGGTCATCATACTCTCGCCATAAATCCTCCAGGCCGTCAGGCCGCAGCGAGCGAAGCAGGTGAGCTAGGTTGAGAGAAAAGCTGCTTCTCAGGAGCAATAGAGCCTCCTGGCGGGACATAGACGGGAGGAGGTCGAGGCGTGTCCGTTCTTGGGCGATTTTGTCGGCTAGGAAGCGCCTCCGGTGGACGAGAGGGCCAACGAGTGAGCCAAGAAGGGGCAAGCCGTCACGTCTGATCTCGGCTAGCGACTTGTGTACGCACTTCGTCCTGTTCAGCGTGAGAGGCACGTCCTCGGCCTTGAAGAAGGCGTCGATCTTGTCCAGAGCGTGGGCGTCGGTGCCGACGGTGACCACGTCATCGAGGTAAGCCAGTACCTGCTGACCGAGATGGCGTGCAAGGCTATCTAGCGTGTCACGCACCGTCACGCTGAAGAAGAAGGGCCCTGTCGGGTCACCTTGCTTCACGCCCTCGCTAGATTGCCGGACTGGCTTGGTCGAGCGGTCCGGGTGCGAGAGAAGGAGCGAAGGCGCTCCGTAGGACCAGCGGGCTAAGGCGAGGAGGTGCGGTGCATGTCTGGCCACCGCTGTTGCCATGTCTTTGCGCGAGATCGAGTTGAAAGCATTGCTGAAGTCCAAGACCGTGACATACGTCGAGTCGTGCTCTTCCGCCGGGGTGTGTGTCATCACATGCTCGATCCAATGAATGATCGGCTCCACTCCTCCAGGCGTGCCTACGCCGAACTGTGTGGGCAGAAGCGTAGGCCGGACGGGCTTTGCCCTCAGGGCAGCCTTCATGACCAGGCGATAAAAGAAGGAGCCGACAGCTACTGGGCGGATGGCTGGTCCTCCGTGCTTCGTCAAAGTCGTGAGGGTGGAGGAGCAGAGGAGGTCGCGACACGGCGCCTTGCCGGCAACGACGAGGAAAAAGAGCGAAATCATGGCGCGCTTGAAGTCTGGCTCTTCCGCCACAAGCTCGATCAGAGGCGGTGTCCAGCCGTCGATGCCACTTGCAGTCCCGCGGTCAAACGATTTGATAACCGAGGCAAGCTGTTCCTCGGTAAAAGTCAAAGCCGATGGACGGTTGGGCGGGTTGTTGAGGTGGCTGAAGGGGTTGGGATCACCGACCGGGTGTAGACGATCGAGCTCCGCTTCTGTTTCCTCGCAGGAAGGCGCAATAGGAGTTTCCGAGGTAAGAGCACGAGCCGCGGCGCCCACTCTTCCTTGGCCAATGAGGCGAGATGCTCGTGTAACACGATTGGCTGAGGGAATACCGCGTGGGGGCGGGAGTGGGGTGGGAATGTTTGGATACTGGGCCAGGGCTTCGAGCACCGCCTTGGTCCCGAGGTGGAAATGAGCTTGGTAGCCGAGCTTGGGAGCATAGATCAAGGCGCGCAGTGTGTCATCGGTTGGGCTTTGGTTAAAGGACCTGCAAAGCCGAGTGATGCACTCAACCCACCCTGCCTTCAAACTCGCCATATAAATACGCCGTGGAGCTGGGTACCGGTGGAGGATGCTGAGGTCTTCGATGTCAGCGCCACATCCTCCCACCGGTGGCACCGCCGAGGGGAGGTGCCGCTGGAGAAGATCTCGCGAAGCCCGTCCCAAGGAGCCCGATCGCGCCGTGCTGGTGGGGGCCAGTCGCGACGGGGTTGTGGCTCCGGTTGCAGTCCTGGATGGGGTGGCAGGGACCGACCGTGCCCCGGCACGGTTCGATGGCCCCGCTGCCCTGGGGCTGCTGCGATCGTGAGGGACTGAGGCTAGAGTCTTGCGCTGGAGGATGCGGATGGGTGCGTTGGGAACCGCACCTGCTGGTCGGTCAGGCGTTGGACTGATTGGCGACAACCTTCCATCCCGGGGTCGCGGTGGGGGCCGCGGTCCTTGGGGTGTCTGGTGAGGTCGCCTATTGTCCTGCTGAGCGGTCGAGGGGGAAGGTGAGGTTGTCTGGGCCCTTTCCTCCTCTCCAGCTGGGGGATCGTCCACATCCGTCGGGGCCTCCTCCTCAGAGGAGCTGGAACCAGTGTTGGACTTGGCGGTGGGGACGAGGGAGCCATCTGGCATCATGAGCTTGCCAGTGTATGGCACAACCTTGAACCCGGGTTTGCAGGTGTGTCTAGCCATGCCCCGCTCTGAAACCAGAAGATGGTGGCAGGTGGGACAGTCAGCACATCCCCAGAGGAGGAGCTGATTTGCAGGATAGTGAGTGTACTCGTGGCGGCGGTTCATGTGAGACACGAACGTGGCCAGCGAGGTGCAGGTGTGACGCCCCGGACAGCGGGGACACACCCACACTGGGGGTGGCGGCTGTGGCAGGCCCGCAAAGGGGTCTGCCGACGCTGCTCTCGTCGTGGGACGAGACATTAGGAAGGGATAGGAAGAGGGGGTAGGTGGGAAGGAGATTATGTAAGGAGGACTGGGGCTGGGGCTGGGCGCACTGCGGCCAGGCTGTTTTTTTCTTTAAGGTTTTGTGATTTTTTGATAGAAGCAAGAGAAACGAGCACGCCGAGACCTGTTTTTGTGATTGTTTTGATGTTTTTTGCGAGCGAAGGAGACAGAGCGGGCGGAACAGAACTGGAACTGAAACTGGGACTGAAGCGAAACGGGACAAGAGGAGTGGAAAGAAGTGGCCCCGAGGGCAGGCCGCAAACGGAACAAGAACGAGTCAGAACGGAAGGGAAAAGAGAGTGGACGGCGTGCCGTCAAGAGAGTGTGGTGGGACGTCGACCGACGGCGGGGGGCTCGTGGTCAACGATCTCCGGCCCTCAACCGCTACTCGGCGTGTTGAGGTGGCTTCAATGGCGAGGGCCACCGCGGGCGCGACTGCCTGGGGGCCTCTTGTGTTCGCGCGCCGAGCTGGTGTCTTGCTCCACCCTCGTCGACTTCTGGCGCTGTCGGCGGCGACGGTTGCGGGCGTTGGGTCTGGCCCCGCGCCGCTGAGTGTCTTCCCCGTCTACCGACGGTGACCGGTTGCGCCAGGGTCGAGAGGCGTTGCGCCCACGTGCGTCCGCGGTGTTGGTCTGGCTGTTCTTCCCTGGCTTGTATCCAGCCGCTCGCGAGGCGCTCGGTCCTGCTGAGGCTTGCCCGCGGTAAGGCTGTGACCTCGGCGGGGTAGAGGGCCGGTGCGCGTGCCTCCGCTCAGGGTGAACGAAGGGACCGGGCGGGCGCCGCTGGTCACTGGCTGGCCGCGAGTGGTCGCGAGGGGAGTCTCGTGCCTTGTGCTCGGGCCCTCCTTGCCGCTTAGCGTGTCGTCGACGTGGAGGGGACTGTGCGCTCGCCGGGGGCTGTGCGCTCGCCCACCGCTGCCAAGGTCGCTGAGACGCGTCGCGGTTGTCTTCCTCGCCTCGCCGCCGCTTGTTCTGCCGGCTGAGTCGATGCGGGATGTACTTGTCGTAGAACTCGCGGGGAGTGAAGCGTTCGTATGCGTCGAGAAGTGACTGGGTCGAGCTGGAGGAAGACGAGCGCTTACGCTTGCGTGAGTCGGGCTTGGTGTGCAGGCGGGGGGAAGGCGGGCGTCGGGCTTCTTCAGGCTGGGCGGTGGGCGGTGGTGGCGTGAGGACAATGTGTGGGATTGGCTCGGGCGAGGAGCGTGTTGGGGTGCCGGCGGCCACGACCATACGCTGGGGCATATGGGGGCCTGGGCGGTCGTCGTCGGGTCCTCAAAAGGAACCCTCCAACGACAGCCGCCAGGCGGTCAGCCGCTCGTCAGGCGGAGGTCGAGGAGTGGATGAGGTCGAGGAGTGGATGAGGTCGAGGAGTGGATGAGGTCGAGGAGTGGATGAGGTCGAGGAGTGGATGAGGTCGAGGAGTGGATGAGGTCGAGCCGTTATACGATCAGGAACTAGTTGTGAGAGGAGGAATTGCTCGGGACAGGTCCACGTGACTAGAGTCACGTGACTCAGCCTCCCCATTTGCCACCCAGTTGCACCGAACATTGCGGTATTGTCCATGACGCAGAGCGTGGGGAGGGAGGGTCGAGAGACGGCGGTGAATACATGTGAGGGCGGCTTGCAACGCATGCATTTCTGTTCTGCATAGTTCCTGTCTGTCACTGTGGTACCCGCACCCTCGCGCACTCACACGGATGTCGCCCTCGCGCGACTACGACATACCACGCCCCTCTCGAATACGGCTGTAAGTGATCTGTGCTCCTCTTACCTCCTCTTCGGTTCCCACCGTGCACTTTGCCTCCTCACACTTCTCCTCCAGCCAAGTAGGCTGTCCACACCTCTCGTCTTCACGCATCCTCTGTCATCGCAGCTGGCTGCATCATGGTGCGCAAGGTCAGACGCACGCGCAACAGCGTGACGGTCACCGATTATGACTACGGTCCGAATCACATCTCCTTCTCCCAGACAACGGCTGCGGTGCTTGGCGGGGGATCTAGCCGCTCGAGCTCGCGTCGCACTGCGAGTCTGCCCTTCGACTACAGCATCTTCGAGACACACGAGCGGCACATGCAGTCCCTCATGGATTCTATGGACAGGATGGCGGGCATGTTCTCGCTCTTCGACCGTCTGACTCTGGATGGGCCTGAGAAGCATGAGGGGCGTCGAAGGTGGGGAGGCACTCTAGATCGGTACGTGAGCTGACAAACAGCAAGGAGACTCCGCGCGAGCGCGCAGAGCGACTGTTCGCAAAAGAGCAGCGCGCGCAACGGCGACTGAACGAGCGTATCTCGCGGGCGAACGGGTGGCAAGACTATGCTCCGCCCGACCCCTTCGGTACGTCGAGTGCGGGGCGCAGCAGCACTCGCACTCGCGCGGGGTCTGTCGATGAGATGCCTTCCACGACCGGCTACGAGCAGCGGATTCCTCATCGCCACGCACACAGGGCCGCACCGCCGTCATCCTCGCACACCGCGCGCGTACCGGATCCCTTCGCAGCCTTCGACGACACGTTCAACAGCTTCCCCTTCGCAGACATGAGGGGCTTCACATTCCGTCCGTTCATGTTTTCTGAGTTCTCGGGCTCGCGCGCGCCGCCCATGGCGGGTCGAAGTGACGAGGACTACAGGCGCCACGTCCGTGACGAGTTCGAGGCGGCTCGCCACGCTTACGAGCGCGATCGCCGTTCGCACCCGCACCCCCGCGAGGCCCACCCCGACTACACAAGCGAGCACCGCTACTACGAAAACCTTGGCGGTGTGCACGGAGACCCGTTCTGGGCCCCGCGCGACAGAGGTGCCGCCCGTGCTCGGAGCGACGACGGTACCCACTCTGGATGGTCACACCGATACTACGACGATGCCGCCGAGCGCGCCGCCGAGGCTGAGCGTAGGGAGCGCGCGAGGAAACTGGAGAAGGAGCGCGCAGCCAAGCGTGCCCAGCAGCGCCAGTCGTGGGTCAAGCGGTCAACTGCGCTGTTCGCGACCGGCGAGGTGGAGAGCGTCCAGCTCACCTTCCAAGACATTCCCTGGCCCATCTACGCTGCCAAGGGCGGTGAGGTCGAGTACATCATCACTCTGGATGATCTTTCCGCTAAGAACGTGAAGGAGTTCCTCCTCGACCTCGCCAAGGACAGGACAGAGATGGAGTACGAGGCTGCTCGCAAGAAAGTCCTCCGGGACGCCATCCGCATGTTCCACCCGGACCGTTGGCACCGCGTTCTCCCTCGGGTCGAAGAGGCTGAGAGAGAGAATGTGAAGCAAGGCGTTGAGCTGTGCTCGCGCATCATCAACGATCTCCTCAGTCAGTAAAGCGGGCCTGGGAAAACGGTTCAAACCTTCTTCCCACAAAAGCAGGGGCGTTTCGCCCTCCACCCTACATTGACTATAACGCCTAACGCCTGCCTTGTTCATCTGACGGGGCTTACAAATCGCACATCACATTGCTCTTGTACATATAATGAATAAATGTATCTCTATAACTGCTATCTGCGCTGCTTAGACCGCCTCGTAGTCCATCGTAGTCTCGTGCTTCTTGACATCCTTAATCTTGCGGACAGCCTTCATCAGGTCCTCCTGGATGATGGCGTCTCGCTCGTTGCGGATGGCAAACATGCCCGCCTCCGTACAGATGTTGCGAAGGTCTGCTCCGTTGAAGCCGTCCGAGAGCTTGACGACAGCCTCGTAGTCGATGTCGCCGGACTTGTTGATGCCCTTGGCGTGAATCTTGAGAATCTCGAGTCGTCCCTGCTCGTTCGGGAGCGGGATCTCAATCTTCCTGTCGAGACGACCGGGACGGAGCAGAGCGGGGTCGAGGGTGTCGGGGCGGTTCGTGGCCATGATGAGCTTTGTGCGTCCGAGAGAGTCGAAACCGTCCATCTGGTTGAGAAGCTCCATCAGAGTACGCTGAATCTCACGGTCGGCACTAGTTCCCTCTGAGAAACGGCGGCCTCCGATGGCGTCGATCTCGTCCATGAAGATGATGCAGGGCTCGTGTTCGCGGGCGTAGGCGAACATTTCACGCACAAGACGCGCACTTTCACCGATGTACTTGTCAACGATGGCCGAGGAGACGACCTTGAGGAAGTTGGTGTTGAGAGTGGCCGCGACAGCACGCGCGAGCAGCGTCTTTCCCGTTCCTGGCGGGCCGTACAGAAGCACACCCTTCGGCGGCTTGATGCCGACACGCTCGAACAGCTCCGGGTTCATGAGCGGAAGCTCGATCACCTCACGCAGCTCGCGCACCTGCTCGCCCAGTCCTCCGATACCCGCAAACGACACGGCGCCGGGGTCCTCGAGCGACATGTTGTAGACCATCGGGTCGACCTCGCGCGGCAGGATACGCATGATCGTGAGAGTTGTCATGTCGAGCGACACACGCACACCAGCCTTCAGCTTCTCAACGGGCAGCGTCGGGCGGTACGAGACGACATAGCGCGGTCCACTTGATGCCTTCACGATGAATCGCTCGTCGTCCAACTGCTTCAACACCTCTCCGATAATCTGGCCCACGCTCTGCAGAGCCTTCATGTCGTCCTCCGTCTTGTCATAGTCGGCAGAGAGCGTGCGGATGTTCAATCGGACTATACGTTAGCAACGGCAGATCGGGATGGCGACGCACCCTTCTTCAAGTTCTCAGAGAGCTTGCTATGCTCGTTCACTTTCTGCGTTGTCAGCTATATCCGCGGGCATCAGAGGAGCTCACGTTGCGGTACTCCTTCAGCGCAGCGAGCTTCTCGTCGTCAAAGGCCGGCGCGGAAGTCGAGGAAGATGCTTCAGCGGTCGCCATGGTGGTGGATAGTCGATACAGAGTGAAGCGGTAGTCGCGGCTGCTCAAGTCATCATCACCACCAAGTCAACGCGCGGCGTCATGGAACGGGCCGGAATTTATTCTCACCACCCATATATTGCCACCGCGGACAGAAGGTCGATCTCCGCCACCTCCACCGCAGATGACCTCACCCCGACGCATGAGACCGAAGGCAGGCATATGCATGCTCGTCTGCTCGTCCGTGATCACCGACGCCTGCCGCCTCTTGTTCTCGTCCACACCATCGACCATGCCGCCGTTGGTAGCGCTCCCCTCGTACTCGAACGCATTCAGCGACTATCGCCCGAGTCGCAATGCTCACACCGACCTACTCACGAACAAGCGAAGTGGCGGCCGTATCGTCAAGATCGGCCTTGGCAGTGAGTTCCCCATATGTGTGCTGTAACTGACTTCAGACGTCCCCGGCATCAACGTCTCGCCGAAGGACCTTTCCACGTCCATTTCAAGCATCCTGCTCGGCCAGCAACCGCCACTGTCCTACCACAGGATTAACGAGCAGGTGCACCAGCTAGTCCTTCGTAATGATGACACTCTTTCGACACTCTACACCAAGATCAACGTCGAGCTGCAGGCATACGTGAATCGTATTGTGCGTGATTCGCGCGCCTTCCTCCTCGCACGTGAGAAGAACTGGCTCGCGAAACTTCTTGCTACGTGGAAGGAGTACCATGAACGTGTCGTGCGTATTGCTCAGAAGGAAAAACGGAGCTGACAAAAGCATCTCCTCGCTGCTGTCTTCGTCTACCTTGACCGGGTGTGGTGCAAGGATGAGGGACTCGAGAGCATTGCCACCTTAGCGAGGAACCACTTTGCGTCCGACGTGTGGAAGAATGACCTCTTGTGGGAGAAGACACGGAATGAGCTGCTCTCATGGGTCAATTCGGAGCGGGAGGGTGCGACGAGCGACCGAAGTGCAGTGCGAGAAGTCGTGTCGCTTGCTCATCGTCTTGGAACATTCAAGAAACTATCGGGGGTGTATCTTGATGATCTGGCGGAGCACTACAGCCGCGAAGCTCAGGATCGATTGAACGCAGTCGTAGCCGGAGGTACCGGTACGGAATACGTATCATGGGCTTTAGCCAAGGAGGCGGAGGAGGCTGAGCGCTCGTCGGTGTTCTTCAGCGATCCTAGCGAAGTCGTCAAAAGCTTGAGGCTGGCCATTGTGCATCCCGCCGGCGAAGTTGTGCGCCCCGCTCTTGACGAAGCAATGTACCGCGACGACACAGACGCCCTCGGCCGTCTCTACGTGTTCTGCAAGGAGGGTGGGCTGGTGTCTGTCTTCGCGAGCGCGCTGCGCTCGCACATCGAGCAGCGCATGAAGCAACTCATTTCTGATCCGGCCAACGACCCCCAAATGATCGACAGCACGCTCAAATTCAAGCGCTTCGCAGACGGCGCGGTCGGACAGATCTTCGGTGGAGCCGGCCGCTCATCGCCCACCCGCGCCTCGGGACCTGTCACGGCTTCGAGTGCAAGCCGCCCTTCGACACCACACGAGGACGACAGTCTGACAAAAGCGCCCGACGCCATTGTCGCGAGGGTGATGAACAGACGTGGGGCTAGACAGCAGCCCGGGTCCGCCGAGTCAGCAGTACCGCTAGGCAAGTCATCGGCGCAACTGGAGCTCGAGGATGCAGTGCGCGCGGGCTTCAAGGCGGGATTAGGGAGTCGGCAGAACGCACCGGCGGAGTGGATTGCCAAACATCTTGACACTGTCATGCGTCGTGGGCCGAGGGATGGCGAGGACGAGTTCAATGCGCTCCTCGACGAGATTGTTGCCCTCGTCGGGTTCACACCCGACAAGGATGTTTTCCGTGCCTTCTACACTCAAGGGCTTGCCAAGCGACTCCTTCTCAACAAGTCGGCGAGCGATGACATGGAGCGCAACATGATTGTCAAGCTGCAGAAGGGTGAGTTGACTGCTTCTATCATCAGCTGACGAACAGAAATGGGTGAAGAGTTTACGTCTGGAGACGTTATGATGAAGGACCTTCAGCTGTCAGAAACGTGAGCTAACGGAGTATCGCTGAGCTGACGTCAGACTCGTGAAGGGATACCAGGCTGCCAGAGCGAAGAACCCAGACGAGTTCAAGGACCACAGCGACTTCACCGCGAACGTGCTGACCGAGTCGGCATGGCCCACGTACAAGCTGTTGAAGGATGGGTGGGCCCTGAAGCTGACTCCGGGGCTCCAGAGCGCCCTCGATTCCTTCACGGCTTGGTACACGACGCAGCATAAGAACCGCAAGTTGTCGTGGCGCCACCAGCTTGCGACAGTCGTGATGACGACCCGCCTCGGCGGCGGCAAGTACGAGATCACTCTGTCTCTGTTCCAGGCCATCGTGCTGCTGCTGTACAACGACGAGGACGTTCTGACGTGCGCCGAAATTCAGCGACGGACAGGAATCGAAACGTCGGAGCTCGTGCGAACTCTGCAGTCGCTCGCCATGGGAAGGAAGGGCACGCGAGTACTCGTGAAGCGACCGGCGGGCAAAGAGGTGAACCCAGAGGACGAGTTCTTCCTGAACAAGAAGTTCCACAGCGATCGCATCAAGTTCAAGATCAACCAGATCCAGCAGGACCTCAGCAAGGAGGAGAGCAAGGAGACCAACGAGCAAGTGCTGGTCGACCGTGTCTCCGTGCTGGAGGCTACGATTGTGCGCATCATGAAGGCGCGCAAGACGCTTGCACTCGCGCAGCTCATCGACGCCGTTGTCGTTGATGTGTCCAAGCGCTTCCCGCCTGACGTGAAGGAGATCAAGAAGCGCGTGGAGAGCCTGATTGAGCGAGAGTTCCTGGCACGCAGCGAACAGGAGCGGAACGTCCTCAACTACCTTGCCTAAGTTATTTTGTCATGTATACAGTGTTGTAGTGCACTGATGCGCCACACGGAGGCGGGCACGGCGGGCACCTTCACTGACAGATCTTGGCGCAAGGGGGTTGGAGACGCCGGGCGGCGCGAGCCCTGAGGCGTACCGGTCTTCATGACGCACTGACCATCTGCAATGTTTTCCGCGCACTGATCTTCCCATCTTCGACTTCTACGGCTGACGCGCGTCGGTCAGCCTGCGCGTCACGTAGAGAAGGACAATAAACAGATAGAGTGGGCGCTGCGCCCTTCCAGCGGCTTACGCGTCTTGGATCTAAACATAAGAGCGCAGCATGAGGTCTCGCCGACCCCCCACCACAAGATCAGTTTCATCCAAGCGCGATACCACCATGGAGTTCGCGCTGGTCGGCCACTCCGACGCCGCCGAGCTCACGACAGAGAGGGAGCGCCTGCCACGACTCCCGCCGAAGCCGACCGGGCCGTCGCCCAAGAAGCCAGGCTCAATCGAGCCAGCGGATCCCCCAAGTGCTTCGGCCACGGAGACGCCCACGCCGGCCACCAGGGAGCGAAGAGAGAGTATGCCAGGAGAGGAGGAGAGCTTGAGCCCATTGCGCGCAAGGCGGTCCTTGCCCGCGAGCAGTTCTGGACAGCCATCGCCTCCAAAAGTCACAGCCAATGGGGAGAGGCGGGCAGTCACGCGACGCCAAACGAGGGAGCGGTTCAAGGAGACCGAGATTGCGGAGCAGTCGGCGCAAGGCGAGCCGGCGGCTGCTATGGTGACAGGAGAGGCCCCTGAGCCTACTGGCGTGCCTCCGAGACAGGCCAAGCTCCGTTCCAAGGTGACGGTAGAGATTCCGGTGACGATCAATACCATCAAGCAGAGCAAGAGTAACGATAAGGCATCAAAGTCGAAGCGCAAGCGCGTGTCGTTCGGCGCGGATGTTGTGGCTGCGGGCGATGGTGGTACAGTGAACGGAACTCCGGTCGCCGCTCCGGCTCCGCTGCCTGAGAGGTTATCAGAGGTGCCCTCAACGCCGGAGAAGTCGGCAAGGAAGCGTAGACGGAAGTCGAGCGGCAGCGCAGCGGACCTTCCGAAGCCGTCAAAGATACCCAGGACAACCGGGTCCGCAGCAGTGACTACCATCGAGACGCCCGAGACAGCATCATTGCAACCTCCTCCCGTTCGCCCGACACCGGTGCAAGCTGAGGTGCCAAAGACGCCAAAGTCAAAGCGAAGACGCACGTCTACCATTTCCGCTGCTGCACCTCGTCCGTCGCAGACGCCTGTGGATGAGGCCAAGATAGCCCAGATCATCGCCAACGCTGTGGGCAGACGCCGCCTGACCAGCTCTCAGCCCAGCTCTGCGATCGACTCAAGCCCGCGGCCAGGGCCTGACTTCAATAAAACCAATGCTCCTCGGGAGTCGCCGGATGCTACGTGAGTCGAACTGTGACTGCTTACAAGAGGCGGAGACTGACACAACAGTCCCACCCGCAAACCATCGCGGCGACGCACCGGGAACCGGGAGATATCACCACTCCTTCAGATTACGCCGAAAGCCAAGAAAGCACTGACAAACGAGTCGTCTGAGCAGTCATCAAAGACGATTTCGATGAACGGAGCGGAGTCTGAGGGTCCGGCGTGTTTGACATTTGCGCCGATTGTAGAAGACGCTGTGCGAACGGCCTCCAGCTCTGACTTCCCATCTTCCGCTTCGTCTGGTCTAGCGAGTGACATTGGCACCAGCGAGCCCGCCTCCGCGACGTCGACCAACGAGCCAAGCGACAGCGACGATGGCTTCCCTCACTACGTGATGACGCAATCTGTCGAATCCGACAGCACCATGCTGCTGCTACGCCTGCAACAAGTGAGGAAAGAGCTTGATGAGCTGCATGTGAGTATGGCGCTGGAGGCATCGAAGCTCGAGGTGTTGATGTCATGCAGGACCTGAAGGACGAACAAGAGGCCAAGTTGAAGCATTATCGGCGTAGATATGATCGCCTCAAGGAGAAGAGTGAGAAGCAGCAGCAGCGCATTGATTTCCTCGAGTACGAGCTGGCCTTGCGGGATCTGAGTCGGAGCTAGATTGGGCGGAAAGGGCGCGGAGTCCCATGCGTCATCATGTCGAGGGAGGGTAAAAGCATAGGTGTACATTCTAATGTTAAGTCTATCTGTTGTCCAAGATTGTAAGTATGCGCAGCATGCTAAGCTTAGAGCTTGGCGACTTCGCCGCTGTACGTCGGGTAGTCGATATAGCCGTGAGCGCCGTTAGTGTAGAACGTCTTTCGGTCGTAGTTGTTGAGCGGCCATCCGTGCTCGAGACGGGCAGGGAGGTCAGGGTTCGAGATGAAGTACCTTCCCATTCCGATAAGGTCACCGGTGTCCTCGGCAGCCTTGATAGCACCCTCGGGGCGGTAACCACCGGCAGAGATGAAAGCGACGCCGGCGTCACGGACAACACGGCGGATAGGCTCGAGATCGTCGCCCTCGATGACCATGTTCTCGGGGAGGTCGGTCGTGCCGTACGTGCGCGGGGTGACGGCGTGGACGTACGCAAGCTTCGGCTGGTGCTTGACGATAGCCTTGGCGTAGGGAAGGAAGGTGTCCATGGGAACAGGCTCGCGCATGCCCTGGACGATACCGAAGGGGGACATGCGGATACCGACACGCTCGGGTCCGATGGCGGCGCACACAGCGTCGAGGACACGGAGCGGGAACTTCATGCGGCCATTGATGTCACCACCGTACGAGTCGGTGCGCTTGTTGCTCACGCTCTGCAGGAACTGGTCGACGATATATCCGTTGGCGCCGTGGATCTCGACACCGTCGCAGCCGGCAGCGATGGCGTTCTTGGCCGCCTTGGCGTAGTTGGCGACGAAACGGTCGATGTCCTCCTCAGTCATCTCCTTGACCGGAACGGGGACGGGCTTCTTCGGGTTCGCGACGTAGGGCTCGCCGCTGGGGCCGTAGACGACGGGGACGAGCTTCGGGTTCGCGGTGCGGCCGAGCGCCCAGATCTGGACGAAGATGCGTCCGCCCTTCGAGTGCACGGCGTCGGCGATCTCGCGCCACTTGGCGACCTGCTCCTCCGAGAAGATGCCGGGGGCGCCGAGAATACCACCAGCCTCGGCGGAGATGAAGGCGCCCTCGGTGATCAGCAGACCGCCGTCGGAAGCGCGCTGGCGATAGTACTCAATCGCCAAGTCGGAGGGGACGAGCGTCTTGGGGTCGGCGCGGTTGCGCGTGAGCGGCGCGAGCACAACGCGGTGCTTGAGCGTGTAAGCGCCGAGCTTGGTCGGGGTGAAGAGTGCGGGCGCCATTGTCTCTGCTGGTGTTTCAGTAAGAAGCGAGAAAATCAAGACAGCCGGGGCGTTGTTATCTATGATGACGCCAGATGGGCTTAAATTTCGAGCACTCGGTGATGCCCGACGGCCCTCTTGGCAAGATACCGGTCGTGCCGGGTGGAGGAAAGCCGGCCCCACTGCAACCGGCGCTCGCCGCCGCCGCCCTCTGAGTAAGCCGCAAAGTCGGATCCACAAGTAGGTTGCACAAGTCGGAAGCACACCATCGCTGCCGAAGCACCATTCCACCACCATGGCGACGCTACACGCGGGTCCGTTCAGCGAGGACAACATCTCAGATCCGTCCGCTATCGCACACATCGCACCGGAAGATGAGCCAACTCCGACCGACAAGGCGGGCGCAGACGCGCGCAAGGCAAACTCGCAGGATCCGGCTCATGTCATGAATTTCGGCAACCTGTCCCTGGGGCACCCACTCGCATCGCACAAGGAGGTGTTCATTGCCGATCTGCGCGTGCATGTCCACGGCCTTGCAGAAATCGAGGGCTCGACGAAGCCGGTCGCAGTAATTTTACTTTCGCACGGGTGGGCGAACAAGGCTGCGCAGATGGCTGCGATGGCGAGCGGACTGATCGGCGAGAGCCGCCGGCCCGGAGCGACGCACGACCTGCTCGTAGTCTGCCTCGACCAGCGCAACCACGGGCAGCGTCGTGTCAACCCCAACTGCATGCCGAGCTACCGCGACAAGATGCGACCGGCGGATATGCTTGCAGTCGTCCAAGGTGGCGTGCAGGACTACACCTTCGTCATGGATTTCCTCGCCTCCTACCTCTGGCCGACAGATGAGCGAACGGTCGACCGCTGGATGGTCTCTGGTGTGAGCATGGGTGGGCACGTCATGTGGCGCATCCTCCGCTCTGACCCGCGAGTGCGCGTCGGCGTGCCCATCATCTCCATCCCACCCGAGCGGCTCGGCACCCTGCTCTCTATCGCGAGCGAGAGGGAAGGTCTTCTCGGCACCGAGGCGAAACCCTTCCCGCGCGGTGTACGCGAGCGGTACGCCGAACAGACGCCGCCTGGAGCGTACAAGGGGAAGAAGATCCTCTGTCTCTACGGTTCCGCCGACGCCATGGTACCGTACGCGCTTGGCAAGAACCGCCTCAGAGAGATCATGCAGGAGAACCGTGGCGATGTTCAGTTCTGGATTCAGCCCGACATGGGCCATGTCTGCTCGCAGGAGATGGTCAAGAAGGCTGCAGACTGGTTCTGGGAGTATGGACTCGCGCCTGCGGCCGACGCTGTTTGGCGTGGTGTGCCTGCCACTGCCAACCTCTGAGCTCGAGGTCTGGGGGTAGCCGGCGGTATGCTGAGCACATCCCAGCCACAGCTGATCCTTGCTGATCAGTCCCCCCCGCCGACACAGCCGGGACGCCGCTGATCCGTTCCCCGTTCCTGGTCGGCATACGTCCTGCCGAGCGACACGCGAATTCCACACTAACCCCACGCGGCCGCGACACGTGATGACACCCTCGCATGAACCGTACCTCGCTTGGATCATCGGTTGGCACCCCTGGCGACGTCCTGCATCCCTTCCACCACCCCTTGCGTCGCACCGACTACCACCCTCGTTCTCGATCTCCTCCTGGCACCCCCTCCCTGTCCACCTTTCCAAAACCCCTTCACATCTGTGCACGGTTAGCTTTAAGCTTCATCGATAACTCCATTAGACATACAGAAGTAGAACACCCGCGCGGCGCGAACTCCAGGCGTTTCAGTCGGACTATTCAAAGCGCCGCGCGGACTTAGAATGCACCGCATCGTTTCATACCGGCGCATCAGGAGGAAGCTCAGGCCGGTCCGGAAGCCGAAGGTCACAGGCTCACGGCACATCCGCCGATCGCACACAGCATATAGCGACGCAAGCGAAGTCCTGAAGCGACGGCCTGAATCTGGCGCTAGTGCTGACCGAGCACAGCGGCTCATGCGCTCGATCTGGACTCGCCCTGGGTTGTTGCCGAAGGACTGCTCGCTTGCTTGGCCAGAGGTAGGCTGAAAGTGTTCATTCAAATGTCCTCGCTACGTAAGGCGCGCACCGAACCCGAAGAAGTGGGTCGGATGGGCTTGTACAGGTGCACGCGCAAACTATCTAAAATTATGGAATTAAAGTAGGTTGAGCACGTAGCCGGTGCTTGGGGCATGGGCACGAAACTCAGGGCTCAGAGCGAGCTTAGAGCTCAAACTTGGGCATGGGCTTAGCGCCAGGGGTGTCGCACTTGCAGATGCACACCGAGGCGGTGGCAGACGGAGCAGGGGCGGTGACAGTCTGGATGACGGTCGAGGTGATGGTCTGGGTGGCAGCCGGAACGGTGGGGCAAGCCGAAGGGGTGACCGAAGGCGCAGGAGGAGCCTGCGAAGACGAGGGGACGGGAGGAGCCTGCGAGGACGAAGGCGCGGGAGGAGCCTGCGACGAAGGAGGAGGAACCGGGGCCGACGACGAGGGAGGGGGAGCAGGGGCCGACGAAGAAGGAGGAGGAGGAGGAGGAGCCGACGAAGAAGGAGGGGGAGCCGGGGCCGACGACGAGGGAGGAGGGGCAGGAGCCGACGAAGAGGGAGGGGGAGGAGCCTGCGAGGTGGACGACGGAGCGGGAGGCAGAGAGAGCGACGAGGCAAGGGCAACGGGGATGGCGTCCAGCTTGACAGTGTACTGGCACTGGTCGTTGGAGGCGCCGGAGGGCTTGATGTTGACGACAATGTCCTGTCCGGGCTCAGCGGAGCCGGTAAGGACCATCGAGGGAGAGCCAGAGTTGACGGTGACGGCGTTTTTCTCGCCGGTAGCCTTGTTCTCGAGGGTGGCAGCAAGCTGGACCTTGTTCTGCTTGGAGACAAGCGAGATGGTGACAGCAAGCTTCTCCTTCTTCTCGGCCTTGTAGGTGAAAGTGGCAGCAGCGTTGTTGGAGCAGAGTCCGTACGAGGTGACGTTGTTGTTGATGGGGCCTCCCGACTCGCCAATCTCGTTGCCGTCGTTGCACGCGGCGTCGATGTTGGTGAGACCGTTCTTGAGGACAGCGTCGACAAACTTCTGGTAAGCAGTGGAGTCACCAAGAGTAGCGACAGAGCCGCCAGTAGCGAGAGCAGCAGCGGAAACGTCGGCGTCGATCACGGGGCCAGGGATGATCTCGGTGGTGGGCTTCTGGGCGCCCAGGCCGAGAGTGATGAGACCCCAGATAGCGCTGATGAGGCCGCCCTTGGCCTGAGTAGTCTTGGTCGTGGACTGGCTCAGGTGTCCCCAAGAGACACGGACGCCCTGCTCCTTGGCCTTGGCAAGGAGAGCAAGCTTCTTGGCCTTGTTCTCCGGCTTGGGAGGGTCATCGACGCCGTCGGTAAAGATGACCAGCGCAGCGTTCTCGTGAGCGCTGGCAAGCTGCTTGATACCGGCGTCGAGGCCGAGGAAGACATCGGTTCCACCAAGGGCGCCGATGCCCTTGATGGCGCTGTCGGCAGCCGAGCCGGGGGCACCAAGCTTGTAGACAGTGTTGGCGACGGAGTCGAACTGAGTAACGGCGATCTTGTCCGAGCCCTGGAGGTAGGCGTTGATCTTGGAGGCCGCTGCAAGACGCAGGTTGTTCGGGTCGTTGTCCTTGTTCGAGCCCGACTTGTCGATGACAATCGAGACAGAGCGAGGCTTCTGCTCACACTGCACGCTGCCACGGGGGGCGACCTCGACGAGGGTGGGGAGCGCCGAAGCGGCGACGGCCAGAAGCGAAGTGACCGCAAGGAACTTCATCGCTCCGAGTTTGTAAAAGAGTGACTGGTGATTTACAGGAGAAAGAGAAGGAGCAGGAGCAGGAGAAGGAGAAGATGAGGAACTTGAAGAAAGCGATGGCGTCTTCTTCGACAGCAGAGCTCACATTATATATCATTGCAGTCCTCCGTAGCGCTTCAGGGATGTGCAGACATTGAGAGAGCCTCGGTCTCCACTTCTTTGGATATCGTCCGCCCTCCATTCGAAGAACGTAACTTTCAGGACGTTACAACGGACGACCCAGAACATCTCGTACAGGCGGAGATCAGCTAACCCGCGAAGCTCGAGAAACGCACCGCAATGTGCCACAAAGGCAGCGGAACGCGTGCACCCCAGAGGGGTAGCGCGGAAAGCGTGTGCCACCGGCTCCCGTAACAGGTACCTCCCGCGCGTAAATTGGGTCTTTACGACATCCCGCCACCGTATCTTCCGGGATCCCGGCGCTTCCAGAATTCGTTGCATGAATGACCTATTCCAATATTTACTAGCGTCCATCAAGGTAAAACACATCCTTAATGCCCATTTACAGGCTCGCGCTACCTAAGAGAGCTCAATGGTAAGGTCACAGTCGAGCTCGACATCAACCTTAACAGTGACAGTCTTCTTTGCCTCGTCGAATTGTGCCTGGCAGCCCTGATCGTGGACCTTCGGTCCGTACACCTTTGCGTTTCGGTCCTCGTCCTGACCCGCAAACACCACTGACGAGATGTGAACGGGGTGGTTGTACGATCCCTTGATGCAGAGCTTGCAGCCGTCAAACTCGAAGTGAATGTCAGAGCACTCCGACTCGAGCGACTCGCCGTCATCCGCGTACAGCGTGCCGTGTGCCTTGCCGTCCTTACCAGGAGTTACAACCAACTGGAAGGGAAGCTTCATGTTCTCCTCGGTAGTCATCGCGTCGCCTTGGCGCAGAGGAACAACGCTACCCTCGCGGATGTACAGTGGCATGGTGTCGTAGCCAACGTCATTGAGCTTCTTCCATCCCTCGCCCTTGGTGGCGGCAAGAGTGAAGTAGTCATAGAAGGTCTCGCCGGGCGCGAACCAGACATCGACCGAAGTTGAATTCTCATGAACAACGGGAGCGACCAGGATATTGGGGCCGAAGTAGAATTGCGTCTCTACTTTGATGCTCTCCGCGTCCTGAGGGTGAACCCACGATACGGGCCAAACGGTAGGGGTGCCGTCAACGGAGTGCTGGTGCAGAGCCGTGTAGAGGTAGTCCATAAGCTGCAGGCGAACCTTGCCGGCTGCCCTGGCGGCCTGTGCAGTAATTGGCCAGCGGTAGAACTCCTGGGAGATGGCGCTAATCTCGTTATGGTTGCGGTAGAAAGTGTTGAATGCACCGAGCCATGCCCAGCGTGCGCACAGGGTTTCAGTGGTGTTTCCGCCGAAACCACAGCTGTCGGCACCGACCATGCCGATCCCTGATACTGACGAGAGTGACAGCATCTGCGGGATGGTCGAGATGTACTGCTCCCAGGAGGCGATGTTGTCGCCCATCCAGATCGCGGACGGCGTGCCAGAGTACGAGGCACGGGCAAGCGTGAACGGACGGACATTTGGTCTGCGTTTCAGCAGCGAGTTGCGCGTCGCGATCGAGTGCCGGGATCCGTAGAGGTTGTGCTCGGAATACATCCTGGCCCCGTTCCCCTGCACAATGTCAGTGCGCGCGGAGAAGTCGGAAATGTTCTTGATGCCAAGGTCCGCTCCACCGCCAGTCGAGGGCGGGGCACGACGATCGTTGATCCGATACTGAGGGTACAGCCATTGCGAGTCGAGGCCTGGCGACAGATAGTCCGCGTCCGACTCAGGGTAGTTGCCCGAGGTGTTATCGTTTTGGCGCCTGTGGAGCAGCGAGCGCTCTGCGTTTCCTTGGCCAAGGACCTGCTCCGGGCCAGACTGCGGCTGCCCCTCACCCCAAGGGTCGGAGATGTTCTTTCCAGGCTCGAAGCGAGGGAACTCGTCGATGGTGCGCGGGATCGTGCGGGGCAGTTTACGAACGGGCGGGGCCTCGCGTTCGGCAGACACGCGGTAGATGTTGGCTGGGGTCAGCTTGCTGCTCTCAGGACTTTCGTCGTCGTGATCTCTCCGGCGACGCCCACTCCTGAAGCTCCTGTTACTCCTGTGCCTATTCTGCAGCGCGTCTGACCAACGCGTCTCACGGAGCCGCTCATCAGGGGCACCAGGCACGCTCAGAGCTCTGAAACAACCACGGCCGAGCAGGGGGGGAGGAAACAGGGTGCAACGGGAGCAGAGCACGTGACTGGCCCATCACATGAAGTGAAGCGGATGTCCCTGGGCGCCACGTGATTTACATCCGAGCACACCCCCCTCCGCCATAGGCTGAGTTTCCAGGGATCGGCTTCCTCGCCGGATGATATCTCTTTCTCGAAGACGGGACCCCTTCAAAACACAAATACGTACCTTCAAGGTAGGGGAGGAAGTTCGCAGGCTCGTTCATGTCCAGCCAGATGCCGTCGACGTTGACGCCGTACTCGGTGTTGAAGAAGCGCATGAACTCAGAGTCCCACCAGGCCTGGGTGTTCTCGGCGGTCCAGTCAGGGAAGACGGTGGGACCAGGCCAGACCACACCCTGATAGATGTTGCCGTCGTCGTAGGCGAGGAACGCCTTCTGTTCAAGACCAGACTGGAAAGCCTCGTAATCCGCCGCAGACAGCGACTCCATTCCCGAGAAGGTGGCAGGATCGACCATCACGATGAACTGCTGGGACTTGTTGTGCATGGTCTCAATGACGTATCGCACCTTGTCGAGAGCGAAACGCGGCGGGTCAAGGGTCATGATCCAGCGCTCGTACATGTAGTCGATGTCCATCCACTGGGTCTGCAGGGGGATACCAGCCGCAGAGTAGTTGGCAACAACTTCCGCAACCTCGAAGATGTCCTCGTATCCATACCTGCAAGAGTGAAGACCGAGAGACCAGTAGGGGACCAGAGGCGAGGGCTTCCAGATCTGGGAAGCCTGGCGCGCCACATCTGCAGGTGTCGGGCCGTTCAGGAAGAAAAAGTCGGCGATGCCACCGAGCGTGTTGTACTCAAGGTACTTGCCCTGCTCGGGGAACTTGATGTCCATACCGTTCGAGTTGAGGAGGAAGATGCCGGAAGCGGTCGGGTTCTCGCCGACCTTCTGGTTCACAATGATGGGGTGAGAGCCGTACAGGTTGGTGCGACCGGGGACGCCGTATGCGTCTCTGTTCCAGAGCGTGCGGACGTATCCCTCCTCGGTAATGGGGAGGGTGAAGTTGTCCGAAGACTGCGCCGCACCCTGAAGGTTGGAGCCCTCAGCGAGCGCGGACTTGACGCGAACGTACTGCTCCTCGAAGATCAGCGCCTGGCCGGTAGTGTCGAAGATGACTTCGCCGTCGCTCTTGCGTGTGACCTTGAAGGTGAACGGGTCTTCGGTATAGTCGAACTGCAGGTTGGACTCGCGCTGGCCTTGACCATCGAGCTTGGGCCAACCCTCCTGGACGACATCATCGGGCACAATGTGCGCCTTGCCCTCAGCGTCCGCAATGTGCACACGCAGGCGGTCGTCGTTGTCGTGGCGAACCGTGAGCTTGAGTTTCTCATAGTCGGGACCGTAGGCTCCGCACTTGCCCTTCAGCGTGAGCTCGCCGTCGAGGCCGCAGTCGCTCTGGGTGACCTTGAGGACGTAGCCTTGGCAGGCGTTGACATCGCCGGTGTGTTCAACGGGCGAGGGGATCACGACCTGGGCGGCCGCGATCGTGAGATGAGGAAGGAGCGACCACAGCATGGCGCCAAAGATGGGGATGGGGTAAAGACACTAGGAGCGCCGTGACCTTGATATATCTGCCGCTAGCTCAGTCCCGGGACATGAATCCTGGCCATCTGCCATGTGCGACATTTAGGATGTCGGGTCGTCAAGTGACGTAGTAAGCTCCGGATGTCACGGCTGTACGATTCATGCGGCTCTCTGATCGAGGGTGTCGTCCAAGTGCGCCGAAGCTGCCTGCTGTGCTCTGATGCCGGCTCATGTGATGGCTGCGAAGGCAAGGTTCTAGGAGTGAGTGCGCAGGTATTGTGCGGGTGATGGAGCATGTGAAGCATGAAGAGTGCGGACGACCTCGGCGTCACGCCGATCTACACCGAACCGAGGGTGGTCGCTCCCTCTTCTGATCTTTCGAAAGTTCAGAAAAGGGTCGTCCTCCTCGTCCAGGCCGAAAACTCTCAGAATTCACCCCGTGCGCATCATAACGTATGCACTTACGCACTTCTGCAGTGTAATTGTCAGAGAGTGTAGAGTTTTGACCGCACGTTTAAAGATGGACTCACAAGAAACCTTGGTTCCGACGCTATCCCGGGACAAGGAATGGGCCGAGATAGCGGCGGGAGGCGAGGCACGTGAGGGCTCGGAGGCAGATCGACGTCACCGAATGTCTGCACTCAGGATGACTGCCCCAGTCAGAGTTCTCCTTAATTACCTTCGTCTGCATCAGATGATTGTCAGAAGGGAGGGATTGCAGGCTGCTCCAAGCAGACAGACGTCAGTGAGAACTCGCCTGACCCTCTTCTACACGCGCGTGACTTTGGCAGCCCTGAGCTACGATGGCAGATGCCAAGCGATTCTCTTGGGACTACGCACTCTGATTGAGATGAGAAGCTAAGGGTAAATGCCGAGAGCACAGCAGTACGGCCATTCCTCCGATCTTCTGACCGATTTAAACGTGGGAAGATTTGTCGATGGCTGATCAATGTCGAAGGGCCCCAATTTGTCTTGCTGCTGTTCTCCTGAGTGCCCCACCTAAGGACATGCCGAGAGCGTCGTTCCTCTGCTCGATCTCTACTGATCACCAGGTCATGAGCACGTTCTTCGCACCCTCTTCCTGTCCGGAAGAGGCAGATTTCGAAGGAAGCTTCCGTTCCTTTGGTGAGCTCTGTGTGAGTGTCATGACTCGAGCCCACTCGTGCCAGAGAGCTTGATGCCGATAAAATTGCCAGAGATTTGTCTGACAAAGTGTAGTGGAGCTTGTGAAGCTTATTGGGGAACGCGTCCAGTCGGCGTCACGCCGAGGGAATGGGAGTGCGAGGTTCTGGAAGATGGCTCGCGATGCCGTTCTGGTCGCTGAGCCAAACGTTTAATATGGGGCACCAAAGTTCCCAGGCTGCACAGATGGCGAGACGTCGTGCAGATCATCGTCGAGCTAACAATATGGTCACGTGACATAACGAGGAACATGCGGTTCAAGCGGAGCCCCGCAGCGGGAGCTTCTTTGGACCCGTCCCCAAGAATCCGGGGCCACGTGGAGTGCGGACGCTCGGCCCGGCGAGGCGAGGCGATGAGGTGGGAATCACGTACCTGTGTACGGTTCCTGCCACAGTAGTTTATACGCGCTCGGGGACTGTTGTAGCTTCCGCAGAGCCCCACGAAGCCAGGTGCTGCCTGGTGAGGTGCTCCGCAACATGGTAGGGGTCGATAAGCCAGATCTGAATAGCCTGATGTCTTATCAGCGTAACGAAGCTCGCTGGCGAGGTTAGCGATGTGATGAACCCCGCACAGCATGCTCCGGCTTTAACCGTGTTGCATGCAAGCCGTTGTTGACGACAGCTACTCTAGTTTATCCTTGTTAGCCGCAAGTGCATGCTTGTGCTGAGCATTGCCCACCTGTCAATGTACCTTCGCAACGAAGCGCTCTACCTTCAGGTCTACATATTAGAAGCAGGAGTCATGACAGTCCGCTTCTCCCGTATGCACCATGCTGTGGCCGCCCGATATCCCCTTCTTGCGGAGCGCGCGCGCTCAGAACTGGCTAGCGAGCGCTATCCTTGGAACATCTCCTGGGTGGGTACTGCCGTAGTGAGATGTGGCGGACACGACTGATATCCAGAATCTACCTTGCGGTTGTAGGTCTCGGAGCCGGCGGTGGGCAGGCGAACAGTGCCCTCTTATCATCGATTCAAAACAGTCTCGGCAATGGTGTCTTCGGCGTCGGCTCCTTCTTCATCCCCATCTTACTGCGCTACTGCAGCGTGCGTTGGTTCCTCATCCTCGGTCCTACCGGATATGCCGTGTACATCGCTTGCCTCATGTACTTCCAGGCGCGGGACGAGATGATCTTACCTATCGTGCTCTCTGTGTACTTTGGCGCAGGGGGTGCCATGATCTGGGTGTCCACTACGTACATCTCAATGGCATACGCAACACGCAAGGAGAAGGGCCACTTCGTCAACAATCAGTGGCTTGGTCTCGCTTTTGGCAGTGTCGTGGGAGCGGCAGTCGCCTTCGGTGCAAATATTCACAAGGACACGGAGGGAGGTGTGAGCCAAGCAGTGCTTGGAGGCTGGCTCGCCATCCACATGAGCGCAGCGGTCGCGGCCTTCTTCTTGATTCTTCCCGCGCACCGTGTGAAGACGAGAGATGGAAGTATCATCCCGGCAGGCCACATGATAATGGGCGAAATTTCGCTCAAGCAGACGTTTAAGGAGTTGGGTGCGGCCTGGATTTCGGCGCCGGTGCTCTTGACCCTCCTGGCGATGTTCACCTCTGACTTTTGGCTGGTGTTCACTGGATTCTTCAACGCGCGCAACTTCTCCCTCCGTGCTCGCTCGCTCAACACGCTCCTTTACTGGGCAGTCCAGATTCCGACTGCTGAAATTCTCTCACGGCTGCTCGATAAAAAGGGCTGGACGAATCGCCAACGCGGCGCTGCTGGATTCTGCTGCCTATTCGGAGGAGTCTGCGCATCCTGGCTCGGCTACTGGATCTGGCAGGGTCTGAACATGGAGTCGGCGAGCATGGAGAACGAGATCGTTGTTATCGATTGGGCCGATGGGGCGAGGTATGTCAAGGGTGCCATCGTGTACATTATCTTCGGCATATTCTACCCTAGTGAGTACGCACATTCCTCACAGCCACTGATAAGCACAGCCTATCATGTGGTCCTCGTGTTCTTCTTTTCGATGATGGCCGCGGAGGGGTCGCGCCTGAACACATACTACTCCGGTATCTTTAAAGGACTGCAGGGAACTGGCATCTGCCTTGCATTCGGCATCCAGACGTGAGTCCGGGGCGCCCGGCGATTAGCACTGACAATCTCAGCATGGACCCGAATTACATGACGCTCGGGATCTGCTACGGCGCAGTCTGTATCGCCACCCTCATTCCAGTGGGGTACGCATTCTGGCGGTACCTTGAGAACGTCGACCCCGAGCCGATGGTTGACGACGAGGACGTTGTTGAGGAGGTACACCTCCAGGACGTCAAGAAGGATCTCCCCATTGTGGATGACAAGGTGTAGCGTGTAAGGGAAAGATAACCCGGCTGAATTGGACGTGAAGGCACGAAGGAAGCAAGAAGTAAACCACGTGTAATAGTGAATGTGATTTATACGCCGTATACGCAGTCGCGCTGCCGGTGAGATGCCGGTTCCCACTCCACTTCGGCACGGCCCAAGGTGGGCAGTGCTCGCTTGCATGCTTTTGCTCCGAAACGAATCCTGAAGCTGAATTGCTCTTCAAAGTCAGTTATAATTCCAGCGAGCGTGCAGTGGCATTGCCCATGCCGCCGGAGTGCAAGCTAAGCTATTGGAAAACAACTCGGAACAACCATAATCGGGGAAAGCAGATGATCCGCTTACCCCGGGTTGAAGGTGTGGAGACATGGAGTGGTCAGTCGTTGCCGTCCTGCGATAAGCAGTGGGGCTTATCTGTGCTCACGCGGAATGGGGCTGTGGATTGCTATCTGCTAGAGATGTAATCGGCGCAGTTTTCCAACAGGTAAAACAGGCAAAACTCGATCAGACACGGCTGTATCTTTCGCGGCGCTACAGGCGGCCCCGACGATCCCGTCCGTGCTCCGTGGTGATTCCGCTCCGGAGTGGATGCCGTAGTACAATTGCTTGGCGAGTAGTTCCAACGGGAAGCGGTGCTAATCAATGACAATGGCGCCTGATCGACCAGCTGGTGACCACCTGCTGTCTCAAAGATGCCCACAAGATGCCCACCTTCATCAGACCGCAATTGGCGTATAGGTCATGTGGTGTCACCATCAACGACGAGGCGGCAGAGTCTCAAGCTCACGTGCATGTTGGAACCGGGGATGATGCGGCTTGGGAGTGCGGGGAAATTGGGGTAAACCAGGGGATTGTGACTCAGTGAAATTGGTGTGGAGACAACCCAGGTCCGCATGACAGGCACCGTCGGAGTTGCCCAACGACGCGATACGACTGGTCCATCCACCCTGGCCTTGAGCGCTGGCGTGCTCTAGCGATCAATCCAGATCTGCACTGCGCGATACGAGCAGCTGATTGACTGCCCACCTCGCTATGATTGCTGCTGCGGCAGTGGACGGCACTGGCCGGGCGATCCGAGAAGCAGGAGACGTCAGTCACAGACCACTTAGCCGGCCCTCTAGCGCGCTGTCTTACTTATAACCCAGGTGGAGACCTCGGTTCTCCTGTTTGCAACCCCCTTATTTCGATTGCGGCCCACCACCACCTAACACCATTGCCGTGGAGCCCATTGACGCCATGGACGAGAAACACGACGTCTCGCGGCTCGACCGCATCGACTCTAAGCACTCGCACTTCAAGGACGATGTCGCCGTCTCAGTCGAGGAGCCGGCTCTTAACGAGGCCGAGCAGCTCGTGCTTGAGCACGACGAGTTCACGCCTCAGGAGTACAAGAAGCTTATGTTGAAAGTTGACCTGATTCTGATGCCGATGTTGATGATCAGTGAGTTACCTCTGGCTCACGATGAGATCCGAGGGAAGGCCTATCTCTACATTGACCTGTCCCCTCTGGATCGGTACATCCGTATCAATGCTGCTCCTGCGCCTCTCACCCTTGTTTATCCTTCGCCCCGCAGCCCGCAGTCACAGCCAATCACACACCACCGTGGGAGAATATCGGCTAACATCCAGTTTACGGTCTTCAGTTCTCGGACAAGACAAGTCTGTCCTCCGGTGTCGTCTTCCACCTGCGCGAGGACACGGGTCTCGTCGGGAACCAATTCGGCAACCTCAGTTCCTTCTTCTACATGTCCTATGCTGTCGCGCAGTACCCCATGGCGTGGGTGTTGCAGAAAGTGCCACTCGGACGAGGATTGGCGGTCTGCGTGATCATCTGGGGCACCATCGTCCTCTGTCTCGGAACTTGCAACAACTACGCCCAGCTAGCGGTCGTGCGCACCCTTCTAGGCTGGTTTGAGTCCGTCGTGTAAGTACAAATTGGCATTTTTAGAATTATTTTCAATTATTTTTGAATTTTCGCTAATTTCGTCAGAACGCCCGGTTTTGCCATCTTTACCTCTACGTGGTGGCTCCGACGCGAGCAGGGCCTTCGCCAAGGGCTGTATTTCTCGATGAATAGCTTCTTCGCTATGATATTTGGCGTTGGAATCTACTACATTGGCAAGAATGCGCAAGAGAAGGGCGGCCCGTCGGGTTGGAGAGTGATCAACTTCTTCCTCGGAGGCGTGACGATCGGTATGGGCATCATTTTCTTCATTTTCGGCGGTACACCCAACGAGGTATGGTGGCTGTCTAAGAGGGAGAAGCGTATGGCCAAGGCACGCATTGTCGAGAACGCGACGGGCTCGGCACAGCACCCGTGGAAGTGGCACCAGATCAAGGATTGCCTCAAGGACCCTCAGTACTGGTGAGTATCGCATTATTGGCCATGCTGTTCCGCTGCGGAGCTCTGGCAGAGCACTGGGGTAGTTCTACGCTTGATTTGAAGCGCATACGCGGCGTAGATCGTCGAAAAGGAAGACAAAAGTGCCGAGGTGCCACAGCTTGTGGCAGCCTCGAAATTGCGCCTTCCCCCATTCCGCAACGACCCCGTCCACACATGCTAACACTTTCGCAGGATCGCCATGACGTACGCCCTGTCCAGCAACATTCCCAACGGCAGTATCACCGTCTTCAACACTCTCGTTTACAAGGGCTTTGGCTTCAGCGATCTTGAGGCGATCCTGTTCCAGCTCCCGACCTACGGCGTGACCTTCACCATCATCGTGTCCACGGCCATCGCGGTGCGGTACTACCCGCGCCTGTGCTGGCCGCTTGCCATCTTCTACCAGGCCTTCTGTGCTTTCGTGCTCCTGTTCGTCGGACTCGCCGAGGTCGGCCGCTGGACGCGCTGGGGCGTCTGGCTGTTCAGTCTGACTTACTCGATCGCGACCTTCATCACGGCCTGGCCCATGATCTCGATCAACGTCGCCGGCCGCACCAAGAAGTCGTTCTTCGGCGCCTCGTCCCTCTTCGTCTACTGCATTGGAAACATCATCGGATCACAGATCTTCCTCCCCTCCGACGCGCCCAAGTACCACAAGGGCCTCATTGCTTGCGCCATCTGCATGCTCGTCTCGACCGTGCTCACGGGCGTGTGGTGGCTGCACTACAAGCGTGAAAACAGGAGGCGCGCAGAGTACTTCGCCGCAGAGGGCATCTCCGACGAGGAGCGCAGACACCGCGCTCAGGTCAACGGCGAGCTTGACATGACTGACCGCGAGAACCTCGAGTTTGTCTACGCCACCTAAGTGTGGTGGGTTCGCTGGGGTTAAGGGGCCCGAAGGGCTAGTTGTTAGTAAGCATAAGTATCTAAGTTGTTAGTCGCATATGTCACAATTTCTTGAGCATCTGTATTATCATGCTAG
Source organism: Trichosporon sp. DN520 (assembly GCA_030347605.1). NCBI lineage: Eukaryota > Fungi > Basidiomycota > Tremellomycetes > Trichosporonales > Trichosporonaceae > Trichosporon > Trichosporon sp. DN520. The sequence goes on from JASJUY010000016.1 coordinate 215,629, forward strand.
TTGCATGGCGACTATCGAGTAACGACAGGAGGGCGCGGCTCTCAATTGGCATCACCAACGACCTGAAGGACCGGTGCTTAGACGCGGTCTCTCTCATAAGTACGTTAGAGGCAAACTAGCCTCTACCTTTCTTCGTGGCTGTCTTCTCCAGACTGTCTATGATCAGGATGGTGGAGTTGCCCCCCAGTCCATGCTAGCCATAGAGAGTCCGAGAGGAAAATTCTGCTGACCAATCGCTGAGCTCAGCAGATCCCAACATTAGGTCTACACTTACCGCTGTCGGTCCTCATCGAGTTGTCGACTCAACACTTCGGTGCCTGAAGAAATCCGTCGATGTCATGGAAATCATCAACGCATTCGTCAGCAATCAGTGCATACCAACTCTTTGCTCTCGCGCCGAGCAGAGTCATGAGCGGCCTCTTGGCAGCCTTCGGAGCTGCAGTGTCTTTGGCGCATGTGTGGCACGGCTTCGGGTCCGAGCCACGGCAGTGACTATTGGGCCCAAAGACTCAGTGGCCAGATCGCGCTGGATGGTACGCGCGACGTTGCGGCCAGTCAGAGTTTTTTTCTGGATCGTCTCGGCACGCTGAAGCGCGCGCGCCTCTAGGACTTGGGTCTCGGCGTCGAGGCACTCCTTAATCTTGCAGGCGACGCGTGAGCGGCGACTCGAGGAACGTACTCGTGCAGACGTTCGCGCGTTTCACGCACGAACGGGATATGGCAGATCGGGCATAGGTCGCCCTGCAGCGGGCGATGCCCAGCCCGAAGCACACCAGGGTTGGTCGAACGGAGTATCGCTGAGCGGACGAGGAGTTGGTCGAACGGAGCATGGCTAAGCGGACGAGGAACGGAGCATCGCTGAGCGCATGATACAGTCGATGAAAGTCTCGAACGGAGTATCGACGAGCATCTGGAAGAGTTCAAAGAAGTCGAGGGGGGCATCCTGCTCCAACGAGGTCTTGACGAAAGCCATCGCGGGATCGAAAGGCCCGGACAGGCGTACATGGTCCATGAGCGGGCGCTGATGCTCGTCAAGGGGAACGTCCTCGTCCATGTCGTCCACACTCTCCTCGTCGTCAGAGCTGGCAGCGTCGTCGTCTTCGGCGAGGCTCAAGTCGTCGTTGCCAGACTCGGAAGAGTCTTCATCCGCCGGAGTCTCAGGCGCGGAAGCACCCACGCCCTCCTCCCCAATGGCTTCGAGCGCGCTGTGATACTCATCCGCCGAAATGGAGCCGGCAAGGAAGGCCGTGCCAATCTCGGCCGAGGCACTCGTGCGATCGATAGTGGTCTCAATGACGCGCCCGGCGGCAGCAGAGAAATCGACCGCCCCAGGGTCGTACAAGTCCTCGAAATGGCCGGCGGCGCCGTCAGAGTCTTCAAGAACGTCCACAGGATCAGACGAGGCGGGAGATGGACTCGACGTTGCCTCGGCAGTGTCGCCCGCTCCGGTGCCTGAACTCAGCGCGATGTCCCTCTGATGCCAGCGGATGTGCGTCTGGACCAAAGAGCGGAAGCGCTGGTACGCGTTCATGACGGCCTTCTTGGCTTCTTCTGGCAAAGAGCGCACGGACGCGGCAGCGTGCTCGCGCAGGAGGCCTTGAACGCAGCGTCTCGAACTGGTCCAGACGGAACTGCTCTGCAACTTCAGCGCGGTCGACATCATGAGAAACGTACCGTCGGGATGGCTGTAGATCTCAGCGTAGCGAGCCGGGGAGAGCAGCCCAGTCCTTCTGCGCCTCTGCGCAGTCGGCGCGGCGTCGATAAGCTCGCTGAAGCCGCGATAGTGACCACAAAGGTGACGTCGATGGCGCTGATGTCAGCAGACCGCCCCGGTAACCCGGTGATTCACTCACGAGATCGCGCCTGCGTATGCGAGCCAAGTTGCCAATCGCCACGCGTGCCGAAGCTGGGCCTGGATCTCGTCGATGGTCCTGCCTTGTTTGTCAGCGTACATTCCTCATGGCAACTGCTTACCGAGCCACCTCAGCTTCATCGCAATCGAGCAGCGGATTGCATGAGGGGTGGTCTTCGGATCGAGTTTGAGCGCCTTCGAAGCCGCATCGAAGTAACGCGATGGCTCCGAAAGGGGCTGCAGCTCACCATCGAGTCCGCGGGCTGTAGACCGCGCCGTCTCCACAGAAGGAAAAGCGGAGATAGTTGGACGAGGTGGCGGAGAAGAGGGACGGCTCGAACAAGTCCTGGACAGAGTGCTCCCATTCTGCCATGGCGCCGGCGCGATGCGCGAGCACGAGATGCCAAAGTACGGGACAGTGAAAGGCATCTGCCTCGCGACGCAGCACGACGGGGATGTCGCACCTCACGCAACTCTTGCCCTTCGGCGTGCGGAACTCGATCGAGATATCGTTCGGTCCGCCGTTGGTGGCCTTGCGGACAACGAGGCAGACGTCCTTCCACAGCAGGCCGACCTGCTCCTACGCAGGCGAGCCCTTGAGCACCGAGCCGACTCGGTTCGCCGTCGCGACGAGATACAGAGTCAGCGCCACCAGTACCACACGAGTGTGGGGATGGCGCAGGTGGCGAGTTGGGCCGAGGAAATACAGCATCAGGTTCGTGACGTCGGCGAGGGTGACATTGGCCTTCACCCTCACGAGGGTGGAAAGACCAATGTCGGCGAGCCGTCCGGAGCGGATGAGGTTGACAATGCTTCGCACCGTCGCGACGGGGAGGGCCTTGTTTGCGTCGGTGAACAGGAGCCGGACCCAGGCGAAGAAGGTCAGCGTCGTTGCCGCCGAGACCGTGTCAGCCAGATAGCCGATATGACTAGCAACGTAGAACGCGATGAGAGAGGCAAAGAACAGGGGCGACGGCATGGAGGTTGCGGGGTCCAAGAGCGAGGCGACATCGGTGATGTCCGCTGGCAGTACCGCAGGTGAAACGTCAGCGGGGGAGGAAGGCTCGGGGGAAGCTTCTTGCTAGGAAGCGACGCTCCCGGCGTCATCATCGGCGTCTTGATGTTCGCCATCAACAAGATGCTGGGCTTCGCCAGCTGTGATGGTCTCGCCATGACTGAAGTATGTAAACCATTCGCTCAGACGACGTTTCGTCTGTTCGAGGGCTCGAGCGACGATTGAGAACGGAGTGTCGCAGAGCGCATGCGAAGAACGGAGTGTCACTGGGCAAGTGCGAGAAACGGAGTGTCACTGAGATGGTGATGTCTCCTCTGCTCTCTCACATCCTGACACCATCGGCCTCTTCGTCCTCTCGGTCCTCACCATGCGAGATCTGAAGACATCAGCGTGTGCTCTTACTAGCCCATCAGAGTGGGAGCGGGAGAGGGAAGGCGGAGAAAGGGAGTCGTAGAAGGAAGGCGTAGGAGGGAGGGCGCAGAAGGGAAGGCGGCAAGAGGAAGAGGGCGAGAGGGAAGGCGTCCCCATCAAGTGGACCGGACGGTGTTCGTCCAAAGACACTCCGCAGCGCCCATCCGCAGTTCACTCACGTCAACGAGGAAGGATTCAGTTGGATCTTTCCATGAGTTTGAATAGTCTCAGAGAACGATAAAGGAAGGAGTCGAACGTGAACAGATGAAGGAAGGTGTCAAGGCGAAAAGGTGTCAGCCGTACAATACGAGCAAGCAGCGGGTGGTGACATTCAGGCACGAAATCAGATGCATTCTGACCGGCGGCCCCACGTGGCCAATCAAGCAGAAGCGCTAAGGTACGCCCGTGTCTACGCGCCCGGGTCCGCTACATCGAGCCGGTCTGGGGTCTCCGCCCAGACAGCCCGCTTAGGCCTCGTGCTATTTGCCGGTCAGTGTAAAGTCGGGTTGGTTTGTCGGTCTGCACAATCCTGACCTCATCTTCAACCTACGTTATCGACCACACGCATTACCAAGCACATCTATCTTTCACTCACTACACTCGTTCATTCTCTTCACACTCGTTCGTTACGTTACACAATGTCGAGCAAAGTGGCTACTTCAGCCGCGAGCGCCGGCGCAAGCGCAGCAAGCAAGATGATCAAGCTCTCTCCGAGCGTGTACTTCTTCCCCGTCCCGTCGTCCTCGAAATTGTCCAAGTCTGACAGTCCGTCCATTGCCTCGCTGTCTTCCGACTCAGTCTCGGACCTGGGCAAAGACCTTACAAGCTCCTCAGTCTCGACCGACCTCGACACCGACGCGGACATCGACTCGGAGCGCGCCGTGAAGGTTTCCAAACCTGCCAGCACCAACAAGAGCACACCTACCTCCGCCTCTGCCTCCGCTGCCTCTGCCTCTGCCTCTTCCTCCGCCTCCGGCTCCGGGAGAAAGGACCCCGGCCTCATCCTCCTCGGCACGTGGATGGGCGCCGCACCGCGCCATATCGAAAAGTACACCGACATGTACCGCCGCCTCTTCCCCTCCAGCCCAATTCTACTGCTGCGCTCCGAAGCGACGGACTTCATGAAGCCCCGCGCGGCTAGGGAGAACATCCGTCCGGCTGTCGGGATCGTAGAGGCATTCGCGAGGGATCCATGGATGCCACTTCGTTTGCCGGCTGGACTGTTGTCCTCCTTGGGGGAGAAATCGGGGCTGAAGACTGAGTTGCTGGAGAAGACTGGCCTGGCCGCGTCCTCGGCGACCGCGGCGGACACCGGAGCGACGACGGAGAAGCAAGCCCTGAAGGCGAGGGACCACGAGGAGAAGGTGAAGCAAGGTGAAGCGCCAATGCTAATCCACGTCTGGTCCAACGGCGGCTCCAACTCGCTCTACACTCTCCGCCGTCTCTGTCCCTCCTTCCCACCCTACAAGCTCATCATGGACAGCTGTCCAGGCCAATTCCACTATCGGGCGACCTACACCGCCTTCTCCCTCACGATCCCGTACCCATGGCTCCGTCGTCTCCTGTCCCCGATTCTGCACGCGCTGTGCATGTGGTTCTGGATCCGGCTCAGGCTGCCCTTCCTCAGTGCCATTTTCGGCTCGGCATGGGGAAGAGGTAAAGGTGGACCGCTGCGCGTCAGTGCCGACTCGCACAATGAGGTGGAACTGCTCGAGAAGGACCGAGGAAGGACGTATATCTACTCGGAAGAGGACGCTCTGGTCCCGTCTGACGATGTTGAGAAACATGCTGCGCAGGCTATGGATCGCGGCTTTGATGTACGGCTTGAGAAGTTTGTGGGTAGTCAGCATGTTGCACATGCTAAGACTGAGCCGGGGAGGTATTGGCGTTTGGTTAGGGAGGCTTGGTTTGGTAGGGATGTGACGGAGGTGGAGACCCAGAAGGCGGAGAAGAACGACAAGGAGGGAGGAGAGAAGACCGCCTCTGATGAGAAGACACAACTTGACACTCCTTCAGTTCAGGCGGCTTAGCGCTGCCGAGGCTTATAGAGACGTAGGACCCATGATGCCACTTTACACACACAAGGCAGTCTCAGCTCATGCCACCAGTGAGCCCGAGAGTCATTTTGGCTATGTGCTGGTGAAGGCTCGGGACGACAATGAGGAGATAGACCTGTAGAGGACGGAGGAGACGCATGCAAGACACACGGGCAGGACCGTGACAGACGAGATGAAACTGTCACCAGCGACAAGACGCTTAGTCTGCTCAGACCACTTAGCTCTGCCTCAGCTATCGCGCTCTGCCCTCGGAAGACCGGCAGCTGGAGGATCGTAGTGCGCATGAAGATGTCACTGCTGCTCCTTCCGTCTTGACTGGCGCCTCATGACGAAGCATGCGGGCCGAAGGTGTGGCAAGTTAAGGCAATCAAAAACCGTTGAAGAGGACAAGATTGCCACGAGGTTACCAACTTGACAATCAGTCCACTGCTCAGCGCTGGATGCCGCTTGCACATCAGTGCTGTCTCACGCACGAGCTTCGCTTGAGACACAGCCTCCGCCTCAAGCTGCCTTCGGCAGCTCTCGGCGCTGTAGACGCATAATGTTACTTCTGAACCTAGCCATACGAGGACTACGGACAGTGTGGCGGTGTGATGTGTGGGGCGATAGGATAGACTAGACTATATAGTTTGAGACCTTCTATATACAACAGACCAGCGGGAGAGAAACCGGAAACGACGAACACGACAGAGCGAGCTGGAGACGGGATCGGGATAAAGGAAGAACAGCACATAATATAGAGAGATGAGAACCAAAAGAGAGAAGAATTGCACAAAGATGACCTTAAACCTAGAGGTTCACAGTGCTGTCGGTGTATCCCAGCTGGCGGAAGCGGGAGAAGAAGATCTTGTCGGCGAGGAAGTCGCGCGACTTGCGGTCGACGACGAAGTCGGGCGCGCGGATGTTGCCAATAATGGGCAGGTTGATGATGGCTGCGCCGCCGCGGGATCCGAGCAGCACCGTGCTCTCCTTCAGCTTGCTGCTCGGCGAGTACGGCTTGGCGGGCCAGCCCTTGATCTCGGCCGTCATAATCTTGGCGAGCGCCTCGCCCTCGGCCATGGCGGCCACTCCCGTCTTCCAGCTCGGCGCGTTGGCGACGTCGCCGAGCGCATAGTACTGCCCCTTGAAGATGGACTGGGGGTGCGAGCCGCGGATGCGGAACATCGAGTCGATCGACACGTAGCCGTTCGTCGTGACTGCTCCCGGGTCGACGGAGGACACGAGCTGCGAGTTGGGCTTGTTGCCCGTCGAGTCAAACACATAGTCGGCCATGATGTATCGTCCCGAGACCAGGGGGACGCGCTTCATCTCGCCAAGCGCGCCAGACTTGCCGCCCCATTCCTCAGCCTCGGCAGACGAAAAGTCGACACGGTCGCACAGGACAAACTCGACGCCGCGCGCCGTGAGCTGGCGCTGCAGCGCAGAGACAAGCTTCATGCTCGTGCGCGGGGGCACGTACGTGTGCTTGGTGTTGGCGCCCGAGTCGCTCGGGTGGAGCAGTCCGACGTCCCAGTGCACAATCGTGATCTTCTTGGTGCGCCCGTACAGGTCGTAGATCTCGCCCGCAACTTCAATTCCGACACTGCCTCCGCCGACAATAAGGATCGACTTTGCCTCCTTGATCTCGGCCTGCTTGACGCGCAGCTCGTCCTTCCACTGGTCCAGCGTCGAGCCCGGAGCCGGCCGAATGGGCACCGGTGACTGAGCTCCCGTCGCAATCACGCATTTCTATTGTCACTGTCAGCATGTGATCTTTCTTTCCGTCTTCCGTGCTAGAAAGTCCTGTTCGGATCCCGTGCATTGAGCCAGGCCCCAATGTGCCAAAGGGACCCGCCTGGCAGCCGCAGGATTGCGCCCAGTTACGCGGTGGCGTTTTCCGCTGCTGCCCGATAGTGGCCGGCCTAACCGGCCGGGGCTCACCGAGGACCTTTCGTCCGACGGAATGTGCGCGCGGATCGGCACTGCGCTAGTGCGCGCCAGTCTAGCGCGCGCGTGCCAGCCAGACTACTCCGGACTCCTCGCTCGTGCACACTCACCTCGAATTCGATTTCATCCGATCCCTCAAAGTCGTGCTCGAGCCAGACCGTGTTTCGGCGAAGCTTGACGACACGGTTCGGGCAGACGACGCGATGCCTGCTGTTGATGGGGAAGACGGTGTGCTGGTTCATCGGAGCAGTGAAATCGCCGTTCTCCCAACCTGCGGAAAAAGTGTCAGCGACAAGTGGCCACAGTGGCATTACGTGAAAAGGTCCGGAACAGGGGTTTAGGCGTTGTGCAAGGCTGGCTGACTTTTTCGTCAAAGTGGCCGAGAATCAGGTGTAGGAGGTCCGTGACATGGCTGTCATGGCTACCACGGCTGTCATGGCTGGCCAGGGGCGCAGGGCAGGGTGAAGCGGTCAGTCTGACGGCCAGCCGAGGTCCAAAAATGGCTCATGGCTTGGCCGGCGCACGCAGATCTAGGAAGTCAAGGCGAGAGAGGCTGGCCAAGGCGAGGCGAGCGGATGTAGCAGTAGAAGGAAGGTTGAACGTACCAGGTGCGACGAGTGCACGCACGACAAACGAGCTGTGCTGCACAAATTCATTGCGCTCGATGATGATGAGGCGGTAGTTGGGCGGGAGGTTGGGGGCGATGGCATTGACGAACGAGTGTCCAGCAACGGAGCCTGAGTGGGGGTGGTCAGTCATACATTTCTTCCAGGGGAAAGGAGCTCGGTCGCGGAGAGGGGCAGGGCGGGGACTAAGCTCGGAATGGCAGCGGCGAGGCTGTACACCTACACCGGGCAAGGTTGTCGCTACTGTCGAGCCTGTTGCCGCCGCCGTCATGGAAAATTTGAGGTCGTCGAGCAGGCAAAGGAGGAAGACGGTCAACTCACCTCCAATGACGAGGATATTCTTCCACTGTTGCTTGTTGACGACGGTGGACGAGGTAGCCGACATGAGTGAAGACATGGTGAGCGGCTGACTGCGTGCGACTGGTACGTCGGTGTGCGTGTGGGGGATGGGGGAGGGGGGGATGGGGGATGGGGTAGAGGTCAGATAGGAGAGAGAGAGTTATGGAAGGATGAGAAATCAAAGCGACTAGCCAACTGGCGTCCGTGTAGGCGGCGGCCCAGGTCCCGGAGTCATGTTGCAGAGCTGGACCTGGGAGGGAGCTGGGAGGAGAGAATGTGCGGGGGGTAGAGGGAGGGGGGCACGAGTGAGTGAGTGAGTGTCCGGCGACTGCCCGGTGCCCGCTGGCCGCTGTTGGCGTGCATCCATGGCGTATCTGGCGTACTCGCTGGCTGGCTTGAACTGGCTTTGATTGCTCACGGGCGTGCGTACATGCAGCCGTTTGTGCGTGCGTGCAACCTGCGCGTAGCAGTTCAGCCGTACCGTTGTGCCGTGTGCCGTGCAGATGAGGCGAGGTGCGAGTGGGAGAGCGAGAGAGCGCTGAAGCATAGTACGCTCGCCCGAATGGAAGAGCAAGGGGCATGGCACACGTCCAGGGTCCGAGGAGGCACTCGCCCCTGCGCATCCTTCCGGCCCTTGTGTCCCTGGCCACCCTGGTCGCCCTTTGTGTCCCCTTCCCTTTCCTTGTGTCGCCTCTCCCTGGGGATCTTCCCTTTGTCCGCACGCACGCACGGTGGGATCAAGCGAGCAAGAGGGAGAGGAGGAAGGTCAAGGGAGCACGCACGTCGTCGAGCTCGGCGGCAAGGCGCACGGCACTGGCAGGGAAGAGAGGGAAGACAGCCCAACCCAGCCCAGGGTGCACGTTGATGGCACACTCGGGTGAACAGGTGTCGGACTGTCGGACGAGGCTACCAACATGGCTGACTATTCTATGCATGCATCTCTGGATCCACTGTCTCTCACCGTCTCTTTTCGGCAGCATGCGGTACTCAGAGGCGCCGACGAGGCGTAAAGCAATGGCGACGGGACCTACAAAGTTGCGCGGCTCCCTGAGAGTGACGGTGCCTGGTCATTCTGGGCTATCTGGGCTGAACTGACTGGGCATTCGACGGGCTAGACTTGGCTGGGCGCGCAGCTAGCTCGGCGCTGGAAACATGCAGTAGTCAGTCTCGAGTCTTCTCGCCATGGTTCAATGTGAGTTTACGATTGCCAGAGAGGATCGAGAGAAATCGAGAGGGATCGAGCAAGGCACCGTGGAGAGTGATTTTACAGTTTTTTAGACCCCATCAAGGCGGCGTCGGAACCCTCGATTCCCTCGAAAAAGACAGTCACCATCCACTTGCAAGACCTGCAAGACCTTTAACAGACCTACCCGATCCATTGACTGTCGTACTCCCCTTTCTCGGTCCCCTTATCGGCCTCTTGGCCATTCGTGTCCCCTCCATTCCCCGCTCTATCTGCCAGCTGCCCAGTCGAGCTTATACGCTACGCTAAGCTAAGCTCGACGGCGAGACTAACTGTTCGCCGCACCCCCGAACATCCGGTGCCAGTGTCATGCATGCAAGCGTGCGGTGGTTGCCGACTTCGGACATGCTATGACCTACGGGCCATCGGCCACTGACCTACGGCCTAACGGCTCAACGGCCAACGGGTATGGCGACAGGGTGTTGGCATTGATGCGAAAGGGTGTGCGACTTTGCGGCCGAGCCGAGAGTGAATGACTGAATAGGCGCTTCAGAGTGGAAAATCACGATACGCACTACAATCGCACGGCCGTGCCAGTCGGTCGCCGTCTTTGGCCTGCCTGTGCTGCCTGTGCTGACTGACTGGAGATACTCACCCAGGAAGAAAGCCGAGGGCTCGGCTTTGGCCCAGGATGGGCCTACCGAGCCTGCGGACGTGCCGGGCCTGACAGAGGGCACAGAGGGTGCTAGCGTGGGCAACATTGGTCAAAGACGAGTCTAGCCCTTTGCTTCTCTTCGGTAGCTCAGCAAGCGTGTACCTTTTGCCATGTAGAGCGTACAGCGTGCTGCATGTAATGGGCAGCGACGAGTGAGCAAGCAAGGGTGAGAAAGCGGGCCGGACCTGAGTAACCTATGTCTATTCATGACTGAGGTGACCACCTGGGCGGACTGTAGGATGGTATCCACTCAGCTTTCAGAACGCATGCTGCGTTTGTCTGTCTCCTGGCCATGCAATGCGGGCCATGCCATGCAGTCATGACCCATGCACCCATTACAGCCAGTCTCAGCCCGCAGCGCCCGCAGCCTCACAGCCGCATCACCAGTCATGTCCGGCATGTCAGGATCAGGAAAACAATCCAAGACCTAAAAGACCCAGGACACGAATGATGCCGGAAATCTAACGGCTGACGACGCACCGAGAAATATTCTCTTTCAATTGCGATGATCAGAATTGATGTCCCGGGCCGCGCTAGTGCGTGCGCCAGGTTGCGCTAGGCTGGATTGCGCATATGCGCTAGTGTGATGCCGTCTCGTAACCTGATTGGGGAGGTTGGCTGCGATAACCCTACCGTTCTGACATTTCAGTCTCTCATTTTCTTTTGCGGTGAGCTTTGAGCTTCGCGGCAGCAGCTGTATTCAGAGCTACATGTAGCATGTAGTATGGAGGTGCTCTGAGCCATTCTGATGGACGACCAAAAGGTACATTAGCCGCGGGGTACGTACGTCAAGCTGAACCGATGGAAGGACTCGGAATGAAAGGATCCAGATCAAGACCGTGACAGGCGGTGACAGTCGCAACCTAGACTTGGGCGACGGCGATCGCGCATTGGTCTGCCTTGACCTTGCTTGGCTCGATCGGTAGCCCGCACATTCATATTACAGGAGACGACGACAAACTGCAATGCGGAGTGGAGACGCGGGGACGCGGGGATGCTTGAGCCCACTGGGCCACTGGGCCACTTGCAGCAACGTGCCGTGCGTGGCCTGTCTGCGTAGCATGCGTGGGGGCACCGCGTAGCCACGTCCCAGATACCGTCGGCTCGCGGTCCGGGATCTTGTGGAATGGGCATGCCGACATGGCCCTCCATGCCTCGTCCTTGACCTCGATCCAGCGATCAGACGCGGCAGATGGTGGCACTCATTCCCCGCAGAACTGACACAGTCTCAAACTTTGCCCAGGCATGCATGTCATGCGTCATGTCTGGATTCGCAATGCGATCATGCCAGCAGCGTGCGACTGTGACTGATCGATCAGAGCTCGGAGTCACTTGACGCCTCGTGCGCCGCCGAGGTCAATGGTTTGCTGATCACTTACTTCAGTGAGGTTCAGGCAGATATTCCCGTAGACCTTGCTGATATGGCTGAGACAGCTGACCACCCACCGAGCCCGGATCAATGCCTCCCCTTGTCCCGGGCCCGAAATCACGCCGCAGCCGGGCAGCCGCGGCGCCGAATAATCTAGTCACGAGACAATGATTGTGGCGTCGTTGGCGCGCCGCCGCTTGGGCCCATTAGTCCTAGTCGAAATGTCGAGAGTGAATGCGGCTAATGAGAATGGCCTTGGCTGACGATCCTCAAAGGGAAGACCATTGTGCTGACCTTGGCGCTTGGCGCTGCAGATAGCCGCCAGCCATCAGACGTCAGCGTAATGCAGAACTGTGCCATAGGTGTCGAGATTAGATCTCAAGGAAGCGAGAAGATTAGATCTTGAGAAAATGTACCGATACTCGTGACTGTCACCCATCAGCCGTCGTGTTCGCTACCGCTTCGATGTGCCAAGATTCCAGATTCCGGTTTCCAGACTTCTGCACAGTCGACGGCTCAAGCGTGAGCCGGGTCGAATCGCACAGAAGGCAGCATTGTCTTACATCCAACCGGTCGCCCTAGTGCTCGAGCCCAGATCGGCTCGCCGAATGTGCATCATTGTCACTCCGAATCAGCTCGCCGTATGTGTATCGTTGTCATTCCGATCTATGTGCTACAACCTTTCTCATCCGAGATCGCTCAGAGCTTGGCCTTAGCCCCGTCCTCGCCCTTGACGTCAACTCCCCACTTGTAGAACCACTCGGCAGCACGCCCAACCATCTCAGGCGTACAGATATGCCCAGCATTGTCCTGGACGACCATCTGCGCATTCTCAGGCCCAAGGAGCTGCACGACGTCGTTCCACTCGTCCATTCCCAACCGGGGCGGAATAACCTCATCTACGCCGCCGCAGAGCGCGAGAATCTTCCTCCCCTTGTAAGGCGCTGCGCCGACCTTCTTCTCGTAAAACTCCTGCGTCCGCTTGGGGTAGTACATCTTGTCAGTCCCCAGTACGCCCTCGGCACGGAAACGAGCCGTGTGCACTCGGCCCAGAGCGTCAGCGGGGACGGCAATGATGGGCACAGCGACGCGCACGCGGGGGTCATCTGGATCGTCAGCTGAGCTCGAACGTGAAGCGCCAAGGGGAAAGTCTCGGAGGCAGGCGACAGGCGGAGGCACATGTCAGGCATAGGGATCTGGAACACGGTTACAAAGGCAGCGCACATCGATCTGGGAAGCTGTCACCCGGAATGCGAGCATCACACATGAGCATATCAGACCATGACCATCGATCTGGGATGCGGCACGCCGTCTCAAATCTCGGAGGCGGTCTGCGTCCGAAAGTGGAATCTGTCACCGAGGGCGGCAGATCTTGGGACGATCACGCTTTGCGGCTGCGGAGTCCCCTCCGCCGTCTCAGCTCGATCATCACTCATGACCTGGCGCCTCGCGGCCCAGCGGCCCATGCGGCACAGCATCCGATGTGGACCGGGGACCCATGATAACACTGATTCAGGTCATGTGAGGGCGGATCCGCCAGCGTGGGACTCAGATGATCGCCAAACGTAAGCGGCTTGGAGGTGGCCCGAGGGTGCGCCAAAAAGATCAGGCGCAGCACCTTTCTCTCAGCCATGATCAAGACGTGCTGGAGTGCACGAGCGCTTGTGCAAGCGTGAGGCGCGTGAGGGTGCGGGGAGAACGAGTGGGTCGAATGAGATTGACTGTCGCAGGCGCGGCAGGGATGGATGAATTGTCGGTCCGGCGCCACGGAACGGCGTCCGCTTCCTGTCCAGCGGTGCGGTGCGTCGGTGCGCTCGCCGCCCACATGGTCATGTGGCTGCGCCGAGTCCGAGGACGGACATGAGGAGCTTGCTCCTGAGCCGGGGGTATGTCCAAAGCTCGCTCAGTCCACCCCTACCCGCGCTACTCCTTATCTGCCTTTGCCGCGAGCGTCCCGACTTTCAACCAGTACTCACTCTGCATCAGCCGCCACACGACGTGCCCACCAAGCGACACGCCCGTGACCATGTACTCGACAATCTTCCGCTGGCCAAGAGGGAAGACGTAGTCCTCGAGATAGTCCATGATGAGCTGCTGGTCCTGCATGCCTCCGGTCAGCGTCGCCGTCATGGCGACAAGCCGCCAGGGATTCTTGTTGTACGACAGCGTGTCCTTCTTCGTCTTGCGCGTGCCGTGGTTCCGCTGGTCAACCGTGACGACAATGACATCGCGTGCGGCATTGCCGTACGAGCGGATTTTGCCAATGAGGCCATGAGACATGTTGGCCATCTGCGCGGCGTTGTTCGCCCAGCCGTGTGCGATGAGCTGCGATGTCAGCTGAGGCTCAAGTCTTCAGAAGTGCTGCCGAGCTCCCCTCCACTGTTCCACTTCCGCCTCCCCATCTTCTGAGACAGCCACGACTGCTGCGAGTGGTACTGATCCTGCAGCCTGTTCGGGTTGCAGGTTGCGGGTTTCGCCGTTATCGCGACACAATCGGCTATCACCGAATCACTGCAGCGGAGCCCACCACCGACCAACTCACGATAGCAACGACAGGCTTGGTGTTCCCCTCAATCTCATCCAGCCCATACACGCTAATGTCGAGGTCGACGATGGTGTAGTCCCGCTTAGAGCACGGCTCGTATCCCATATTGAGCGAGGGAAGGTTCATAACATGCGCCGGGTCCTGGTTGCGCCGCGAGGGGATCTTGGGAATTCCGTCGGCCATGGTTGCGTCTGGATTGTCTCTTGCGGTTGAAGTCTAGTTGTTCTATTGTTTCACGAGCTGCAGAAGCAAGAAACAGTGAGGTTTCGATGTCAGATAAAGTCAGTTGTAAGCACCTCGGAGTGGGCGTAGATTGTTGAGATATAGTGTAGACGCTGCGGAGACCACCTCGGCCACCTTGGGGCGCTCATTACCGATTGCCGAATGTAGCCGGAAATCAGGCGTGGGGAGCGGCCAACTCCGCTCCTGCTGACTTTAGCGGCCGTGCCTCCGGCCGAGACCGCGCTGACGCTGTGATAAGCATGGGCAGTCATCTACAGTGCACTGTGCGCTCTGTGCTCGGATCTGATTGCATGGAGCGAAGATGGTAGTCACTCATGTTTACCTTTCGTGCGAGTGGACCTCTAGGAGCGTGCGCAGCAGGGACGTTGCATTCAGGAGACGAGTTTCTGTCACTACGGCCCCGCACTGATGGAGCGGAATGCGGACCACTCGCTCCCCGTTCTGTGCTTCGGCCTGTGCGTGTTCAGTTGGTCGAGGAACAGCGACAGATTTCTACAGAACTCAGCACACTTTGGCACCCTCACGCACACCTGTCTATGTGCAAGGATCGCAAAGGAACATCCGTGAGACTGCATTCGATGCGCCATGGTTCGTGTGAAGCTCTCACTCACTAGAGCGGCTTAGTCATTAGTGCGGGATGCTGATGACGATCCTTGACCTCGGGCACAGCGAGGGCGACGTATGACTGGACACCCATATATTCGGTGCGAGCACTGTTTACAGAGCAGAGTGCAGTCACGGAAGACCAGGCTGTGTTCTTCTGACGATGTCTGCGACTGTTCTCGGGAAAGCATTACAATCATGCGAAATGGAGACCGTGTCCCTGGGCTCTATCATCCGAATAGTGTGTGGCAACGGCTACGTAGCGATACATTCGCGGTATATGCATTCAGAAGTTCGTAACGAGGGCAGTCTGCATTATATTCATACTCTGCTACCTCTAGGCAGCTCTACTTTACATGGCAACAGTCCGGGGCAATGTCGTATCAGCGTTCTGAGATAGGCGCCCGTCGCTGATAAGATAATCTATGATAGTGTCGGTTCCGAGAGTGCAGATCACTTCGTGAAATCGATGATGATCTTGCCCTTGGCGCGTCCGCTCTCGAGCTGCTTGTATGCCTCGCGGAACTCGAGGAAGGGGTGGGTCGCCTCGACGTTGATCTTGAGCTTGCCTTCATCAACAAGCTTGGCGAGGTATGTAAGCTGCTCGCCGCTGGGCACCATGAAGAAGTACTCGTACTTGACGCCGGCGGCGCTGGAGGCGCAGCTCACGCTCCAGGCACCAGCGTAGAGCGCGGCGTTGACGATGGGTCGCTTCCACCAGGGAAGAAGGAAGTCGAGACAACCGGGGGTGGGCGGTCCGCCGACGGAGATGACGATGCCGCCTCGGTGAATGCTGGGAATGACCTGCTCGTGGAGCGCCTTGCCGCCAACCGTGTCGAAGCACTTGTCGAAGCTGTCCTTGGGAATCTCCTCGTCGCGGTAGTTGATGATGTGGTCCGCGCCAGCCGCCTTGACGTACTCGAATCCGGCCGGGCTCGCCGTCGTCGTAACAATAGCGCCGCGCACCTTGGCGAGCTGAATCGCGAACTGGCCGACACCGCCCGCTCCACCAGTGATGAGGACCTTTTCGCCTGCCTTGAGGTCCATCTTCTCGAAAGCCTGCAGCGCAGTCAAGGCCGCGAGCGGGAGACCACCGGCATGGACAAGCGAGACGCTCTTAGGCGCCTTGGCGCAGATGTCGGCGGGAACGACGACATACTCGCTGAACGAGTCCATGCGGTCCTTCTGGATGCGGCAGATGA
This sequence comes from Trichosporon sp. DN520, assembly GCA_030347605.1. NCBI lineage: Eukaryota > Fungi > Basidiomycota > Tremellomycetes > Trichosporonales > Trichosporonaceae > Trichosporon > Trichosporon sp. DN520. The sequence goes on from JASJUY010000016.1 coordinate 231,715, forward strand.
TCTCATCGCCGACGTTGAAGGCAGAGACGGCCGAGCCCTTCGCGCTCACGACGCCGGAGAACTCGTTGCCCGCGATGGCGGGGAAGTTGAAGCCAAGAACCATCTTCAGAGCGCCATCACGCTCCTTGTAGTCGAGAGGGTTCAGGCCGCCGCCTGCAACGCGAACCTGCACCTCGTTGGGGCCGGGCTGGGGAATCGGGAACTCGAGAATGTCCATGACCTCCGGGCCACCGTACTTCGTGTACGCGATCGCCCTCATCGTCTTCTCAGATCCGTTCTTGGTGGCCATTGTGGATGTAGTGGAGCGCTCGCTATCGTCCGGTGTCGAATGAGGGTGTTGTAGTGAGGGTTCAAGTCCTGGGGAGAGATCGAAGTCTTGATTTCGCAGATCTGTCTGATATATGTCGCTTGTTGCGGTGGTTGTGATGAGACTGTGGGGACGTGAGAAGAGTTTGCGAGCTCTCACAGGCTATATATGCATGCCGTCAGTCCCGAAAAGAAAATGGTGTGTGCTTTGATTGAAGGCTTCCTCGGGCTGTCAAAATGCGCTCTTGGGCCGTGCGCGGTGGTTATGTCATTTTGTGTCGCAGTGAATTCCAGGCGCACGCGGTGCGGCGCAATATCGCTCCTCAACTGCTGATAGGGTGGGATCCGAGGCCGACGGGCTGCTCTCAGTGCTGTCCGAGGGCGATTCCAACACCCCGCCGGTCTGCACGCGCAGTGCAGAGCGTGCCCGGTGCTACTCTACTCGTCAGCGGAGGCCTGGCGGTTATCAATACATGCGTGCTCGATCGCCTTCGTGATCTCCGCGGTCCGAGATCGTCGTCGAAGGCTGAGGAAAGTCCGAGGGATCGACGTCTGTGCAGCACCCGAAATGACATACCTCGGATGTCCTACTTCCATTCCAGGTCTCCCACGCTGGAATTGTTCCCGCCAGACGGCTCAGCCCGATACCGCAGCGATCCTCTCACCCTGCGGATCCCGCGCTCTCTGCCTGCCCCTGCAGCGTGACTGATTTGGCGCATGCCTGTGACGTCACGTGCTGGGCCCGCTGCTGCTGGGACTCACACGCAACACGTTGCTGTTGCCACCGGACCGGCGCGGTCCCCCACTACTGCCCAGCCTGGCGCGCTGGGTCTGCACGCGGGTACGCTGGGTCGCCCGACGTCAGCAGCTGTTATCTTCCTCTTGCTCTTCTCTCCATGGATGCTGTCTAGACTACTACCCAGACACCTCCTCTCGACTTCCTCTACTTCTCTCAGACTCTACTCTTCAGTCAGCAGCAACATGGGTTCCAACGAGTGTGAGTGTTGTCTTGCTTCCTTCCTTCCGGCCAGCTCAGCGGTCTGCACCGGCGCTAGTAGGCATGGAGTGATCGTCATTCCGGCCGAGTTACTCTCGCCGTGACGTTGACTCGTGTGCTGGCTTCCCCGCCTCAAGCTGCGAAATCGCTTTCAGGAGAGATTCAGCCAGCTGACTTTCAGGCGTGATCAAGTTCAAGAAGGACGCCTCTGCCGAGTCCAAGCAGAAGATCCTCGACGACATCAAGGCCAAGGGCGGCAAGATCGTCAAGGACGACAACGTCAACAACCCTAGTGAGTTACAGTCGGTGGCAGGAATATCGAGTACACTACTGCTACTCCGCTGAAGCTCACCGCCTCAGTCCAAAGCTGACCTCCAGTCTTCTCCTACGCCGTCGCCGACATCTCGCCCGACCAGTTCAAGGACCTCGAGCAGTCGTGCTCCAGCGGCCACGACTGCCTCGAGCGCGTCGAGGAGAACAAGACCATGTCCATCTAAGTCTGTAGAGTTGTAACACCTATGGAAGTCTAAGTTATAAGCCGTACATACATCTCTGCCTATTGGTGTCTTAGACCTAGATAGCCTGCAAGCTGACGTCCATGTCGTAGGCGAATCCACGGAGCTGCTCTGCGACAGTCGAGTCCTTACCGAAGGCGAGATCGCAGTGATCAGCCGCGGCGCGGAGGCCGGCTATCCGCTCCTTCATCTCTCGCTCGCTTATACCAGGGCCGTACTGGGCGATGTGGTTTGCAATCTGTGCAGCAAGGTTCGCAGCCTCGGCGCGGATGAGAACCACGCTGGGGTGGTTGGGCGGGAAGATCTTCTGCGCACCGGCGAGCGCTTTGAGAGCATGGCTCAGCGCCGGGGGCTGCGCAGACGGCACATAGAGACTCTTGGCTATCGTGTGCAGCCGTTGCAGCGGGCGAGAGCTCGGGGGCATGACAGTCTCCAAGCGGCTGACGATATCCTCGACCCGAGGAAGGTCCGCCGGCGAGAGCTGACCGTCGTCCTCCGCCGAGACGAGTGACAGGCCCTCGTTCACAAGCTTTCGGAGCTTGTTCGGGCTCACTGTCCACGAGCCACCGCACTTCTCACACTTGACTGTTGCCGCTTCGGACATCACTCTCAGGTCTGCTGTCAGCTATCGAAGCCATCATAGAAGCTTACCGGGCATTGCGCCGATGCCACCACATCCGACGTGCAGCAGGCAATTGCGTGGATCTACACCGTCGGACGTGCACGCAGGGCACTCGCACTCAAAGCCATACCGAGATCGCAGATCTTCTTGCCGCGTCGCCTTGTCGTCCGAGATATCGACATACGTCGTGAGCACCTCCTCGCCGGCCGCGATATCCGCATTCGCGACCGCACACATCCCCTTCCCGCCGCGGGGAAAGACGATCGCCGCATTCGGCGCACAGCTGTGATTGAACAGCGCCATGAGGGGCGACATGGCAACGCCGATCGGCTTGAGGTCGTACGAGCTGAGCGTGAATGCGTTCAGTGCGAACTGAGATCAGCTTTCATAACACAGTACGCCAGCAGAACTTACCGAGCGCACGAACGCCATGAGCTCATCGTCGCTGAACCCATACCGCTGCATATCGACCATTTCGAGGTTCTTCGGGTCCTTCGGCGGCTCAGCAGCGCCGACGTAGTAGCTAAGATGCGCAGCCATCTGCTCGGCAGCTGGACCGCCGTGCGCACTCTTCGTCTCGGGACCGTCGCTGTGCATCCTGGCCACCTTTGGCCAGTAGTCCGGATCCTTCCCGTGCTGATCTCGATATGCTTTCCGCGCCCATGAGAGCAGTCCGAGAGCCCGCGCACCCTCTGCCTGAATCCAGCTGTTGTCCAGCCCATCCTTCGCCCTGTCGGGGTAGCTCTGCGCCCACAGCTGCCGCAATCGAGTCAGAGCCTTGCACTCTGTCTTGTGTGCTGGCCAGTCGGCTTGCTGACACTTTGCGCCGCAGTAGTAGACCCCCTTGCAGCCTGAACACCGCTGTACTGGCTTCAAGAGGTAGCAGCCGTTACAGTGCAGTTGCATCTTCTGGCCCCGAGGTGGCTCGTATAGTCGCGGCTTGGAGAGGACGCTGACTAGCGGTCGTGTCTTCAGCAGCGTCTCGCCTACGGTCAGCTTCGTCAGAGGAGTGAAGCTCACCGGCTTTGATGTTGCGCTTTGCGTACAGACCACGCCCGCGCTGCGGATGCGTCCTGACTTCTAACGGCGAGCTGGCGAGTTCATCCCGGAACAGGGCATCGTCTGGCGACACCTCAGACATGACGGCAGATCGGCTGAGCTCGATGGCAGGAGCAATGTGCGCGTGTGTGACGGAGAGGAATGACGAGAACACAGCAGCGAGCCAACTGACGTGGGAAGGTATGTCCACTCGAACGGATAGAGACAGGATAAAGCAGGGAGCGAACAAGCAAGACAGAGGGAGGACAAAGGGATCGACGAGGCGCGCAACAACGGTGGTTGACCGGATCGGTTCCTGATGATCATGTCGCAGCGGCCTCCACTTCGAAAAATCTCGGTCAATAGAGCTTAGCCCATTCGGTGGCAAAACCAGATTACAACCAAAATAACATGCATCTACGGCGTCTACACCTTAGCCTTGGGATCGGGGCTGGGACTCCGTCGCTTGGGAGGGGAAGATGCAGTCTTATCGGCCTTGTCGGCGCTGTCGGCCTTGTCGATCTTGACCTGGTCGATAAGCTCCGACAGCTTCTGGACCGCCTCATCCCCTTCCTCTCCAGGTTTGGCCGCAGCTGCTCCTGCCTCCTTAGCAGCAGCGGGTGCCTCCTTCTCATCCTCTTCGGTCGATACAGATGTGACCTTCTCCTCTCTGTCTGCAGGGGGCTCCTCCGACTCCTTCTCCGCCTTCTCGGCCTCCGCGGCCGCCTTCGCCCTCTCCAGACTCTTCTCGACCTCGGTCTTCTCGCCCTCAGCTGGAACACCCTCCCTCTCACCCCACTCCTTGTCTAACCGCTGACGTTCCTCTCGGCAGAGCTTCTCAAACTCCTCCGTCCATCCAAGTTCCTCGACAAGCGCTCGCACGCCGTCATCAGCATCTCCGAGCCAGAGCGAGTCATTTCCCCGCGTCTGGTTGCTGCGGAGGTACTCGAAAGGACCGACCGCCTCGCGGTTGATCAGTAGCCGCGGTGTCCGGGGGTGTGCGAGGTTGACAAGTCCCGCGAACGGCATGACCTGCATCGAAGTGCCGATCACGATGATAAGGTCCGCTTTGCGGAGTTCCTGCACGTCAGCTTCTGTAGGAACCAGCTCAGCTTACCGGCTGCAGTATGAAGAACTCCTCGGGGAGGCCCTCGCCGAAGAACACAATGTCGGGCTTGACTAGACCGTTGCACGACTCGTGGACGCATCGGACGACCTTGCCCTCCCTCACGCCGCTCGAAACGACATGCTCGGCGGGCGCATGCCGTCCGCAGTCGAGGCAGTGGGATTCGCGGAACGATCCGTGCGCCTCAATGACCTTCTCCTTTGGGACGCCGGCGGCCGTCTCTAACGTGTCGATGTTCTGTGTCCATACACGCTGCAGCAGGCCCTTGCGGTGCAGGAGTGTCAGGAAGTAATGTGTCGGCGTCGGCTGGAGGTCAGCTTGAAATGATCTGTCAATCGAAGCTCACGAAGTACTTTCCGGGGTACAGGTCGCGGGCAAGCGTCCAGAACGGCTCGGGTCGGGCTTCAAAGTAGTCCAGACTGAAGACTGCCTCGGGGAATGGCAGGTTCAGAGCCTGCAGATTGTCGTACAGACCTGTGCCGGGCGAACGGAAGTCGGGAATGCCGGCCGATGTGGAGATGCCGGCGCCGGTTAGGACCGCAATGCGCTTTGCTGCCTGTCAGCTTTGCCTGCGCGTCGAAGCTTACCTTTACCATCACGGATAAGCTCTGCGATCTTCGTGAGTGCCGGTTGTGTCGTTGCGGAGGATTTGGAGCCCATGGCAAGGGTGGTGGAAGATGTCGAAGTGGAGGAGATGCGATCGGGCAAGTTGTAGGTCATGGAACATTGCTTCTAATGTGGAGGCCTGGTGGCAAATCGGCCTCCTGTGCGCCCAATTGTTACGCCTGGGTCACGGCGCACGGAGCGGCGACTTTCACGCACACCTCTACTACATCGTCACACACATAACGCCGAACTACTACAGCGCAGGCGCTATCATCGTCGCCAATGTCGCGACGATAACGCTGCATTCATCGATGCCACAACGGCTGTTCTCTCGAAAGCGACTTTCGGCCCACCGGGATATAGTCGTGCCGGGGCGCAGGCACACGTGATCAGTCCACTACCTCTGTTCAGGGGAAATCGTCTAGTGGTAAGACACAGACTTTGCATCTAAGCAACTACGGTTACCTAGAAGCGATTGTCTGCAACCGGTGTTCGATTCACCGTTTCTCCAAGCTTTTTGGCTGTTCTGGACGTCCATGCATCACACAGAAAGTGTACTCGACATTGTTGAACAAAGCTGCACATTTCTAGCCGGTAGCATGTACGCATGTATGAGGATGAATAAACACAGCGGCGATCGACTGTCTCTCAACTAGGCGTGGGGCGGTCTTAGAGGGTGATACGTCATTCACAGGAGGAACACGCGGGACCAAACGAGCCTATTCCCTCGGCCGCGCTCAATAGGCATGCAGGATCTACCTCCGTTCCGTCCCTTCCCTTAGTGCACCCTATTCACACACACCACCTCGGCGGCGCTGTCAGCTCTGCATCTCACACGCACCACCCCGACATGGACTGAGTCTCCAGCCAGCCATGATCATCCCTCCCGACCCAGAAAAGGACCCCCGTCTGTTCGACGCGCGATCACTCGCGTCCGACGGGGACCTCATCACCCTCGAGGAGCCATCGACGCCAAGCCTGGCCTATCATCCCGCCAACGCGCCAAACGTTCTTCTCTACGACGGGCCGTTCTCGGACGAATATGGCGTCAACAACCAGTGGGATCCCTTACCGCCATACGAGGGGCGACGTTCGGCGACGCCGCGAGGGTCACGGCTCGTGGCTACGACGTCCCGTGCGTCTGCATCTTCGTCGCAAGGAACACTACGACGACTCGCCCGGTCAACACCAACAGTAGTCGACACGCCGCCGGTCAAGGAAGAAACAGAAGACGATGACAAACGTCGGCGGCCGCGGTGGGCTGCGTCCATGAAGGAGTCTTGGAACAAGCACCGGAAATGGCACATCGGTCTCATCATTCTCACCGCCTTCATCATCGCCTTGACGATCGGATTAGTAGTCGGCTTCACGCAAGGGATGCACCGGCAAAGCGTCGAGCAGAAGAAGGCAGAGAGGAAGAAGAGCCACCAGAACACTGTGCCCAACAACTCGTGGTGGGGCGGCATGCCCAATCTCAACATCACGTTCGACAACGATCGCGACGGACCGATGCCTGAGGATGGCAAGATGTCTTTCTGTAACCAGTTCAGTCCCTTGAACAACAGCAGCAGTCTCCGACAATTATCCCTCTCCTCAGACTTTTTCAACCACTTTGTCACGACGTACAACTTTTCCCTCATCCCCCAGAACATTACTTCGAACACGACGTGGGTGAACGCGACCGAATGCAACTCGACTCTCGCCCTGCCGCATCCGCTGTACTTCTTGGCGCGCGGCTTGGCTTCAAGCGGGACACTAGAGTTTGTCGGATCAAACTCGCCCGACGAGGTCATTGAGGGTGGAAACGAGGACTCTGTGCGCGTCGACATCATTGCGCGAGTGCCCAAGAATAGAACACTGGACTCGCTCGCCCGAGTATGCCATATGTCGCGAACAGATGGATCGATGGGCGTCGGCGTCTATACACCGACAGAAACAGATGGCGGTGCAGACGGACCGTCGTACCTGCTCAATTCAGTCGGAACACCCGCTTTCCACATTATCGTGCGATTCCCACCATCAATCCTCAAGAACAGCACATTGTATCCGTCACCAGCATTCATCGGCAATGTGTCTTTCGATCTAGCACAGATGGGCATGCGAGTGGGCAACATGCGAAACGTGGTGGAGTTTGGAGACTTTGACGTGCGGGCAGACACGCGAGGAGGCGGTGTAGTCGTCGACTACCTCGCGGCCGAGACTGCCCGTATTCACGGAGCGGAAGGCTCAGTGCAGGGCACGTTCAACATCTCGTCGTCGCTCGCCATCAATTCGACGTCGGGCACAATCATGGCCAATGTGATTCTGAACGACCCCGATCTGAAGCAGGACAACTCGACGACGGTCAAGTCGACGATCCCGATGCCGCGCGACGTGAATGACGAGGAGGTGGACTGGGACGACGACGGCAACTACAACGGCACAGGCTCGGAAGGCTACTACGACCTGAACAGCAACATGTCTTTGAAGGAGGCTGCGTCTCGCGCGGCCAAGATCAAGAAGCTGCAGCAGCAGCCGACGCACGAGGTGAACACGACGTTCATGACGAACGAGGGCTTCATCTTTGTCGCGTACCTGCACCACCCGCCGTCGACGGCGCTGAAGAGCTTTGTCGCGTCGCGCTCCGGCGTCGTCGATGTGGCCATGCACCCGAACTACGTTGGGCCGTTCTCGCTCGCCAACCTCTGGGGCTCGATCCGATTACCCCCGATAACGCGGCCGCTCAGCGACGACCCGTTAAACCTCGGCCGCATCCGGCGCATGCTCACGGGCAGCATCAGCCTGACGAACACGACGTTTTTCGAGGCGCACGACATCAGTCTGCTCGGAGCGAACAATGCCGCCGCCGTCGCGGCCCGCGTGACGGGAGCGGCGCTGTGGGCCTTCCCCAACGACGACAGCTACACGGCCCTCTCGACGCAGGAGTCGCCGGAGGCCCGTGGCTCGGCGTTCGTGGCCATGGCCAACCTCGGCGACTTACAAGTTACATTTGATGGCCACTAGTCTGGTGCCGACATTAGGTCGGTGCCTCCTCGTCTGAAGGTCCAGGTGGCTGTTACATCTCCTTCCCCTCTTCCTCTATCCTCTCCCCTTCACCTCGTTTCAGCGAAACGACCCAACCACACCCGCAAACTCAGGCCAGTCTGTATTATACCACACATTACATACACTCTCTCTTTGTATTTGGCGCATTTGACATATGTAAATCTACTGAGGATTGGCGGCCACGAGGGGTGGTCACTTGGCAGAGGAATGGGCAATGGACAGATGGGCCAATGGGCCAATGGACGAGGAATGTGGAGCAGCGTTTGCACAGCTTTCGCGTTTGCCCGCGTTTTGGCCTTGCCGTTGCGCAGCGAAGCCAGCGAAGCTGGCGGGTGTGTGTCCGGTTGTGGAATGTATGTGTGCATACAGCGGTGCATTGGCGAGGAAGATCAGTCTGATCTGCTGATCATGAATGAGGTTCACGCTGGGTCGTTGGTCCGCTGTCCTGGCGCATGACGCAGCATGTGTAGCGAGCAGCAGGCGGGGATCAATCTGATCGTCCATGGGGCTATCACTCGGCCGAATGTCTTATGTGCCTCTGTGTCACTGTGCCACTGTACTGGCCCAAGTCATGTTTAGCGATGGGTGATGGGGACGGATCTAGTCATTCCAGCTCTCGGCAGACCCCGGCTGTCGATCGGCCGTGGAGCTGGAGAAGCTGGAGCAAGTCGAAGCGAGGATTGAGCTCCACAACGCCGCTGCCCCCTCACTGCCGAACAGCTCCGACATGGCCGTACACGGAATGCATTCTTGAATCGCCTTCGCAGCCATACTAGTAGCTGCTGCAAGAGGGATAGGGGAGCAAAGAAAGGGGTGGAGCTGGAAGTAGTCAGAGATAGCTACGGTGTCTGACCAGCGCCAAAGAATCGCCAGATCGCCAGAGTGGCGTCCTGGCGTCGCGGCAAGATGTGGCAATGATCATTGGATTAGCCGGCCAGTACATCTACTCGCCCACTTTGCCGCGAAGGAACGTGAGGAATGCAACATCTTTTCTTTAACAGACATGGAAGTCAGTAAACGGGGTTGGAGCGGAGAGCATGAGGAGGTGTACGTATATAGCTACGGCGTATGCATGCAGAGGGGCCACCAGTGGCGTTTGTGGCGCAGAGGGGTCAGGCCGGTGAAGGCGTAGTCGGGCAGCACTGATGATTGGACACCTGTACACTACTGGTCGGCGATCCTAGAGAAGTCACTCAGATCGTCGGGCACATTGCCGCTCGCCTGAGGAATGCGACAGAGATCGAGCTAAGCGACGGATATGTGGAGCTCGATCTACTGCATTTTCCTCTCTATGAATGTACGTTTATAGCTACGGTGTATGGCAGTCTTGGTGGCGTACGCACAAGGGTCATGGCGAGTCCGTGGACGGCGTACGAGGGCATCAGTACGTCGTGCTCGCACCCATCTGAACTGTCTCAACCAATCTGAACTAGGCAACAAGGTCGCCGCCTATACTCCAGCTTATCCGAATTAGCCCAGCCTAACTACAAGGCACCCTCGCTCCGGCGGGGGCACCCTAGCGGACCTGCTTGAGCCCGAAACAAGTAAATCACCGCACAACCTTAACTTGCCCACAACATGCCTCATCCGTTACCCGGCGAGCACCAGCTGCCCGACAGCAAATCTGCAGCCGGGGCATGAAAGTATACTCAGCCTAGTCCGCTGCGTACTCTGCGTACTCTGCGCACTCTGCGTACTCTGCTTGATACCTGAAAAGCAACTTACGTCAAAACAAGCCGGCATTTCAGAGCTTGTCTGGAATAGTTTAGGACCTTACAACTCATCTCGGCACGCATACACGACTCTCTCCCTCGGCACAACACTTACGACTGTTGGTCGGCGGAATGAGAAAGCCGGAAGCGGAGCAACCGTCTCGAGTAAACTAGTCTTGCAAGCGTACGATGCCTGTATACGACACAAAGCAGCAGTCTAGTAAAGTGGTGCCTTGTTACATCTTGAAAAGGGAAAGTGTGACCCGAGAGTAGATAGATCTGGGTGGAGCCGGGAGTCTCGCGTCCGGCGGGTCTACTCGAGCTTGCTTGTGCTGTACCTCGTTGCATTGTCTTGGTTGTCCTCCTCGGCAGACCAGAAGTTATGCTCTCCTCGGCAGAGATGTGCCGCAGGCTGTACCTCGCTACGTCAGAGTCTCCTACGCTGCATGTCTACAGGAAAGATTCAGCAAGCCAGCTCCAAGGCCCAAGGGCGATCATGGGTGGCCAGAGTGAATGGCCCATCACGTGCGTTGTCTTGGCCGTTCTTGAATGTCTGGGCAAAATGTGGGGTCTGGGGTCGCCGTGAAGGAACCGGGGCAAGAGCGGCGTGTCCTCAAAGCGGCGCGGGGTAGTCGGGGCGGGGCAGCTCACGGTGGACTAGTGACCGCCCCTCCGGTTTGCCTTTGGGTGCGCGGTAAAATCTCCCCTTCAAGAGCCAATCATCAGCCTCGATCTGGGGGTTGTTTCGTCTCGATGAAATCACGCGACACCGCCTCACATATACCCTTGCACCCTGGCTTGTGAATCCTGCAAAGTCGTTGTGGAGGTTCAAGTGTCTCATTGGCTGGGACCTCCTACTGCGCTACTTTGCCATCGCTGCTCCGCATGCTTGCAGCCAGGCTATCCCCTATCATGCCTATCTGCACCGGAACACGCCCGGCGCAGTCGGCGGCTATATCGCTCAATTTCAATTTGGCAGTATCCCGTTGCAGCGCTCCGTTTGCCCAGCATGCCCAGACTTTTACCCCGGACCCGCACTGCATCGCATCTTTCATCGCATATTTGCCGACGCGTGTGTGTGTCTGATCTGCACTGGGTGATGATCAAGAGGGCGCCGTAACATGATCTCATACAGAGATGGCCGCACGCTTGCTCGTCGTGGTGCACTGGTGGGTGTAGGTACGCAGGTACGCAGCGTCGGTAGAGTGGAGTATGTATCTCTGGGTTGCAAGCGGAAGCGATGGTTGATCCGACGACTATGTACGACGAGGAATCAAGCTCAAGTCTAGCTTAGCTGGGCAGGCACATCCGTAACGCTTAGTATTACGGTCGGCAGGCATGCTGAGCGCTGGGTGAGTGTGGGGAGGGGGCGGAGCGGCACATCTAAGCTGTACTAGGGATACCGCGCTTCAGTCCTTCCCCCCACCCCTCCTCCCCCTTGATCATGTCGCCACGCTGTGCAAGCTGGGGATAGCCAAGCTAATGCTGCTGAGCGGCCAAGCGAACTGGAGCATGAACCCACCCGCGGACGACCCAAGACATGGCTATGCCGGAAGCAGATCGGCCAGATCGGACTCACGACTGACGGGGATCAGGCCTGTCCTGGGCCAAAAAAGTCACCTGGCGGGCGGAGTGACCTTGGCCTTGGCCCTTGGTCCCTGGTCCCTAGCCCTCCCCTGGCGCTTCCCCACCCGGTATGCACGCCACTTGGCAGTACGCGTTGGATCTTGGACATTGTGCTGTGCTCGAAGGTAAAAGAGTGGGCACTACTGGTACCTTTGCTGAGCATAATGTTGGCTGGGCGGAGTGTGGGTGAGGGTGTACCTAGCAGAGCCTGGCAGTACCTGTGCGATGCATGTACCTGTCCTGTCCTAATCTTGTCCTTGCCTCTACCTCGTCTCTTTTGTCTCGCCGTCTCGCCCCGCCGTCTCCTCGTCTCAATGCCCCAGGCTCACTCCCCCTTCCCTCTCACCGCCGACTGCGCCGTATGAGCGCCCCCTCCCTCCTCCCCCGCCTCCGCCCCCGCCTATACTTGGATAACTCTGCGTGTGCGCCGCGTGCGACGCCTGGCAACTTTGTCCTGGCCGGCCTGTTCCTCGTCTCGTCCCTGTCCCTCGCTCGTACCCCGCACTTTACGCTTGCTCGTCTCTTTGAGCTCTTGGGTTTCCGCCGTCTCTGTGCGACAAACCCTTCACGCACTCCCTCTTACTCCTCCTCGTAACCCTCATCACGTCTCTTCCAAATCCAGCAAACCAAGCAAACCAGCCCCTAGTCGCCGGCGACACACGAGCACTCACACCTATCGTCCACCTACCTTCCCTACAGCCTGAGCGCCCTGCGCGCTCGCCCTACCTCCCTACCTATCCACCTGCACTCCCTGCACTCTCCTCTGTGGACCTTCCTCCACCACCTCCGTCCCCTGGGTCAGTCGCCCCTGGTGCTGTACAAGCCACAGACAAGGCTGCCCTGGCTAGAGACGCTCCTGCCCTCGACCTCACCCTCACCCTCACCCTCAGCCGCCAGATCTCCCCTTCAAAGACTCACTCGCATCACGCAGCACCAAGACGCACAGTACTGCCGCCCACGCTCGACCACCCCCTCCTAGCTCCTTGCTCCCCAGATACATCACTACCTACCTCATTCCTCTCCCCTCTCTCCCCTCACTCACACATCAACACCTTGCATATCATACTCATACACACACAAACCACCGCCCCGACCACGCCCACATTTACGCCCCCTCCCTCTGCACGGCCCCTCGTCACCGTTTGTCTCCTTGCTCCCGGTCCAGCAGACAGCGCCTCGAGGCGCCCTTATCTTTCCGACTTCCGACTCACAGACATTCGACGCACCCGTTACACAGCATAGCACACATTCTCTCTCCAACTCGAAGCTATTCCTAGCGACTCGAGACTCGCCCCGCGCCGACTCGCCGCCCCCTTCCCCTTCCCCTCCCTCCACTCCGCGGCTGTCGCCTTCCCCCTTCCGTCGACAAAAGTCATCACTGCGACTCGACAACGACAGGCCCACCCACTCTCATTTCATCACTGACTCTGCTGCGACAACAACGGCTACGATAATACTATGGGCCTGCTCTCAGTGCCCCGCTGGGCGACTCGGGCCCTCGCTCAGTCCACCACAGCTTCACCCCTCCCCACCACCAAGCTCGCGCCGCCGTCGCCCCTCTACCACCTCATTCCCTCGTCATCGAGCGCCGCCAGCGATGATTCGGACAGCACATACGGCACCGACAGCGACGACTACGACCTCGACCATCGCTCATCGCGCCCGCGGCAGCGATCACTGTTTGCGCGTCTCGACCCGCTCGTCGTCACGGTCGCCCTCCTCTCGCTCGGCATGTTCATCGCCATGTTCATCTGGTACCCGTTCCCGACAACGATACATGCCTTTGTTGCAATCGCGGTCGGCGTCGCCGGGTGGACGATCGGCAGCTGGATCCGCGCCCTCGCCGGCGTCGCTTTCCGCAAGCCCAACCTCTACCGCTACTCTGTCGCGCACATGACCGGGCTCGCCGTCGCAACCATCCTCACGATCTACTGGCTCTTCCTCGGAGTCCACCCGCCACCAGAGACGACAGTGCCGCTCGCCCTTGACGGCGAGCGCTTCTTCATCGCCGCCAACCTGTACAACAACGAGGACATCATTCCCCGCTGGACCGACCAGGTCGAGAAGCTGATTGACCATCGTACGTATCGATCGCATCGCATCTGATGTTTGCTTGCTCGCTTGATGCTTGCGTGCTTGTGTGCTTGCTTGCATGCTCTCGCAGGCATTCGGCTATCCCCTCTCACTCTGTGCATCCGCTGACATACCAGTTGGTCCGGAGCGAACATTCGTCTCCATCTACGAGTCCAACTCGAAGGACTCGACGCCGGCCCTGCTGCAGGATTTTGCGAAGCGTCTCGACGAGCGCGGCGTCGCGAACCGCATCCTGTCCGACACGACTGAGCGATGGTGGCCGTACCCGACGTCGCCGGAGCGGATCAACTTCCTGGCCGCGGCACGCAACAAGGCCATGGCCCCGCTGCAGAGCCCGAGCGCCGACGTCCGCCTGCCCGACTACGACTCGTACACGAAGGTGCTGTTCCTCAACGACGTGCTGTTCACGTGGGAGGCGGCCGTGCGCCTGCTCGGGACGGAATACGATGGCGACGGCGACTACGACCTCGCATGCGGCATGGACTTTGGTGCATCTGGTGAGTGACAGCAGTGACCCGTGAGCACAGTGGCGGCTGGCAATGTGCAGTGCAGTTGCGATGGCGGTGCAAACGTGCGCAGACGATGTGCTTGGTGTGAGGGCGAGGGCGGCGACGGGCGGCTGGGCAGGGCAACCTGCGTCCTCAGTTTACCGGTCTGGGGTGGCCAAACTGGGACCTTGGCTGGCGCGAATCGGAGTTTGTGACATGCCGGGACTTTTTCGCTACCTGAGCCCTTGTGCCGTGGGCCTGGTCGATTGGGGTCGTCGAACGGCCGTGACGGAGACAAAAATCGATGTCAGCGCCTGGCGAGCGGCCGTCAAGTGGTGGTGGCGAGCATGATGGTCATGGTCTTGGCGATGGGTGAAGCAACGGGGGGCCGAGCGGGCCCATTGTGTACATATATACTAGGTATCCGGAGCCGTGAGTGCATGGGAGGGAGGGGGACGAGGGGATGCGTCGCCCGAGGCCGACGTGGGCTCCACACATGGCTCACCGAGGCCCCCCTCGCCCCCGGGTCACAGCTAGTCCTCCAGTCATGCTCTGCCAGCCCAGCCCAGCCAAGCCAGAACCCAGCCACCCTTAGCTCAGTAGCCTCACCGCGTACCGCGTAGTGTCCAATCGGCCCACACCCGGGCCGACCGGGCGGCGCTCTTACTCATCTCCGCGCCCGCACATCCTTGCATCACAGCACCACTGCAGCAGCATCCGCATCTGCATCAGATCCAGACCCAGATTGAGATCGCCGCTTCATTCCCATGCCTGATGCAGACTTGGCTAACACACAGGCCTGTACGACACCTGGGTCTCACGCGACGTGTGCGGCACGCCCACCCGCGTCTTCTGGCCTTACGTCAAGGATCCGGTGGCCGCCCAGCGCGTGCGCGAAGAGAAGGTGTTTGAGCTCGGCGCGTGCTGGAACGGCATGGTCGCGTTCCCGACAAGGCACCACATCTACAAGCCCAACGCGACCGAGTCTGACCCCTCCGACTCTCGACGAGTAAAGCGGGGGTGGAAGATGGTCGACGACCCGAGCTACGAGGGCGCGCGCATGTCGCCAGCGCTGACCGAGCCGATCCAGTTCCGCTCCTCCGGTATCGACGCCTGCGACCACTCCGAGTGCTTCCTCTTCTCCTACGACCTGCACCGTCTCTACGAGGCCGGCAGCGGCGGGCCCAAGATCTGGATGAACCCGAGCGTGAAGACTGCATACGAGGACAAGTGGTACCGGTGGAACAACGTTGTGCTCCGCGTGCCCGTCGTGCAGTGGTGGCTGCGCAACTGGAGTCACGGCCCGCTCCTCGAGACGGTCGACTGGATCTTCGAAAAGCTCTCACGACACCGCGACCTGTGTACTTGGGGCGCGTTTGAGAAGCACGCGCCGGAGAGATGTCCCGCCCTGCCTCGCGCGCCGAAGAACCCGTGGTACATCGGTTGAGCGGAGCGTTTTCTTGGAGATCGGTTAGAGGTTAGATTGGTCGTTGTCCGAAAGGTTCTCTCAGATGGTGTCTGAAGGTGTCCGCAGTCATATCAGTTAGATGGGTGAGGGTCTTTTGGGTAGAAAGAATCAGCATAGGCACGGATCAGTTAGAGGCCGTTGTAGTATTTTCGCTCTTCATCTTGGTTTCGGGTCATTGTATGTATACGCGGCGATGCTGCTGGCTTAACAGTTCACAACACGAGGGCAGCCGAAGGCGGTCCGGAGGGCATGAGCGCTTCTCAGGCAGCAGCCGAAGCAAGGGGGATAGCAAGGTCAGTACAGCGAGCAGATTAGAGGTGTCCAACGGGTCGCGTGCATCGATAAGAATATAAGCTCTGGTGGAACGTTAGGAAGGACAGACGAGGAGAGACGACGAGGTGTGCTCGCCGATCGAGCAGTTCTTAGGCAGAGTCATACTACGGGGATCAACGTCTTCATTCCAGCGAAGCAACACAGTCTCAGGCTCCCCTGCATTCCACCCAGACTCGGCAGCTATGACGAATAAGCATCATTCAGCGTACGTTGCTTGGCATGCCGCGGTTGATGACGACCACAATCTAGATCGATGATCCAGACTTTTTGTTGCTCGGTGAGCTCACTCGAGCGGCATGCCGGACCGGTTCCGATCCTCTGCTGGAGCTATGGTGAGCTCGGTGGAGCCTAGGTTGGAGCTCAGCCCAGCCCAGCTCTCCCTGCACGCTATGGCCACGTGCAGAGCGTGATGCTCGGTTCCAAGCTCTTTTTCAAGCCAATAATCATCGGCGACGCAGCCTCAGGCTCGAGCCTTTGGCTGGCTGGCCCGTATTCCCCTGGCTGGCGACATTGGCTACATCCTGGATTCTGGATTGGATCCTGTCGTTCTGTCCTGGAGCGGGCCCGTCTGTCAGTTCAGGTCAGCGTCAGGTCAAGCAATCAAGCATCGGTCTCTCCCTCTTGCTCACGGCTCACTCACGGCTCATTCACGGCTCACGCATCGATCATCGTCGACGCCATCAGCCATCAGCCATCGCTTCAACTCCCTACACCCTTACTCACCTACCCACCGACCACCACCCACGTCCACCACGTCCTCCTCACCTCTAGTCAAATCCCATCC
Organism: Trichosporon sp. DN520; assembly: GCA_030347605.1. NCBI lineage: Eukaryota > Fungi > Basidiomycota > Tremellomycetes > Trichosporonales > Trichosporonaceae > Trichosporon > Trichosporon sp. DN520. Next base: position 248,475 of record JASJUY010000016.1, read on the forward strand.
GGGACATCCACTCGACTTCCTCTCTCACTAATCTATCCGCCCCGCTTTGCTCCATTTGAGCTACGCTGAGACCTCCTTCCGTCGGACATCAGTCTTGTCCACCTGAACTTCTCCACTTCTCCACTTCTTTACTTCTGATTTCTGCGCCCGCTCGCTCGCCCGCACCCGCGTATCCTACCCCGCATCCACCGCCCGCGCCCGCGCCCATCTCGACCTACCTTTGCATCCATCCCACAACCCCTTCCTCCCTCACCCTCACATTGCACGCAGCACACCCACTTTCTCCACATTCTTTCACTCTTCACCCCTCTTCACATTCACCTCATCTCAACTCGGCCGGTCCGTCTTCCTCAACTCCATTCTCAACAGAGCAAGCTCCACCACCCGCCGGTCTTTTCTTCCCCCTCGCTCGGTCAACCACACCGACGAAACCCCCTTCTCCACATCTCTAAACCCCCTCCCAGCCGCCCCACCTGTCACGCCTCAACCGCTCCCTCTCGAGTCGCCCCGCACTCGCAAGCATGGTCGGGCGCTCGAACACGATCATGGGCGGTCGCTCAGACTACGATAAGATCGTCAAGCTCGCTTGCAAACCTAAGAATGCTCCGCCAAAGGCAAAATACCTCGACGCGCTTATTGCCGGGACGTTTGATCAGAACTCGCTCGATCAGATTGCGAGGGCCCTCTCGACGCGCTTGAGGGAACAGAATGGCATCGTAGGTTGATCCCTCAAGTCCCCGCGCAGTGGTTGTGTCCGCCTTTGGATGGGTTGGGTGGTTCGGCATCTGGTTCTAAGGAATTTCGTCAGATGACCGCTCGCTTCATGAAACCTCGCCAGACGAGGTTCGCTCCAAGGGAGAAGCTTGGCGAAGGCAGTTCTCCGCTCTCTGAGCTCCTCACAGAGCTTCTCAGCAGCCACCTAACACCCCCACCCCACTCACTCGCTCCGCTCGCCCACTCGCGCTCGCTCCTCCCGCTGCTCCCGCTGACGCAACGCACAGGTCGTCTTCAAGGCGCTGCTCACGTTACACCAAATGCTGCGGTCGGGTTCTGCCGAGAACCTGCTGGCCCACCTGGCGCGGCAGGATGTGCTGCACCTGCGCAACATCCAGACTGGCGGCGAGTGGGGCGGCGGTGTGCGCCCGCCGAGTAACATGACGACGTACGCCTACTACCTCGACACTCGTATCAAGAGCTTCCGGGATCTGCGGCACGACCTTGTTTTCTCTCAGACCGAGTCGAACCGGCGGAGTACAGGCTTGGGCGCAAACTCAAAGGCGCGGCGGCTGCGGCACCTCCCCGTCGAGAAGGGGCTCCTGCGCGAGGTGAAGCAGGTGCAGCGCATTCTCGACGCGCTGATCCGCTGCACGTTCTACGACGACGACCTCCGCGACGAGAACACCGTCCTCGCCTATCGCCTGCTCATTAAGGATCTGCTCGTACTCTTCCAGGCCGGCAACGAGGGCGTGTGCAACATCCTCGAGCACTACTTTGAGATGTCCAAGATTGACGCGACAGACGCCTTTGAGATCTACAAGTCGTTCATCAAGCAGACGGACAAGATTGTCGACTACCTCGCGATCGCGAGGCGCTTGAACAACATTGTCAATGTCCCCGTCCCGACGCTGAAGCACGCGCCGACGTCGCTCGTCAAGGCGCTCGAGGAGTACCTGAACGACCCCAACTTTGAGCAGAACCGGCTCGAGTACAAGCGCTCGCTGGGCGTGGTAGAGGGCAAGTCTGGCTCGGCATCTAAGAATGGCTCGTCGCCCCAGCCCAAGCCCAAGGAGGATGCGAACGGGAAGAAGGAGGCGTCTTCGTCGTCCGACCCGGCTCCGGCCACAGCCGCGACGCAGCAGAAGATCCAGGACTTCCTCGACAGCATCGAGTCGGAGCAGGAGAAGCTGAACAACCTGCAGCAGAACGCGGCGCAGCAGCAGCAAGCCCACCAGCAGCAGATGATGCAGTTTGGCGCCATGGGCGGACCGGGCGGCCAGCAGGTCGGCATGGGCAGCATCGGCTCGATGGGCAGCATGAACAGCATGGCGACGTCCCAGCTGCACCCGCAGATGACTGGCGCGAACCCCTTCCGCCAATCGGTCATGTTCCCGCAGCAGACGGGCATGCCTTTGTCTGGCTTCCCGCAGCAGCAGCAGCAGCACATGCAGATGCAGCCGCAGGCGACGGGCTTCGGCATGGGCATGGGCATGCAGCAGCAGCAGATGCAGCCTCAGGCGACGGGCTTCCTGCAGCCCCAGCGGACAGGGCAGCTCGCGTTCGGCCATGTCCAACACCAGCAGCAGCCCCACCAGCAGCAACAGTTCATGCAGTCCCAGCCGACGGGCTTCCTGCAGCCGCAGACAACAGGCTCAAACCCGTTCAGGCAGAGCATGCTCTCGGGCTCGAACAGCATGGGCAACCTGGCCCAGCACGCTCAGCAGAGCTCGGGCGGCTTCAGCCCGCCGTCCTCTTTCGCCCGCTCCGGCTCGTTCTCGCAGCCCAGCGGATCCTTCTTCCCCTCAACCTCGTCGAGCAACTTTACCCAGCCCTCGCAGCAGAGCGGCTTCACCAACCAGTCCACTCCCTTCCAGCAAACATCGCAGCCCTTCCAGTCGACGACCTCGCCAGGCTCGCCGAAACCCCTCACGGCGCAAAAGACAGGCAGCAACAACCCCTTCGCGCCTCCAGGAGGCATCCAGCCGCAAGCCCCGCCGGTGCCCAAGATGCCGAACCTGAACGAGCTAGCGCAGCAGAAGTACCAGCAGCAGTTTGCGCAGGCGGGCGGCCTGAACCCGACCCCGGCATCGCAGCAGCAGCACCACCACCAGCAGTCCCAGCCGCAGCGGCAGCAGACGTCGCCCTGGGACCCCCTGGGACCGAGCACGAGTAACGGCGGCACGGGCATGTCGGACATTGCGAGTGCCTTTGCCCTGGACGGCAACCAAAACCAGAACCAGCAAAACCAGAATCAGCAGAACCAGGGACATGGGCAAGGGCAGACTAACGATCTCCTCTCGTCGTTCGACAACCTATCTTTCGGGGGAGGCAGCACGAGCCCCAGCGGCGCGGGCGGCGCGGGCGGGGCCGAGTTCCTCCAGCCCCAAAAGACAGGTTTCGGGGGAAGCACAGTCAAGCCCTTCCAGCCAACGAGCAGTTTCGGCAAGAGTCTCATGGAGTCGCTCCCGCCCATCGCTGAGCCGGGAGCTTCCCCCGCCCCGCTCTCGGGCCAGAACACAGGCTTCCCCTTCAGTGGGCAGTTCACGTCCTCGCCGGCCCAGTCGCCAGGCTTGCTCGGCCCGAGCGCGAATGGATCCGGGTCCACATCGCCCTTTGCCCCAAGCCAGTCGTTTGGCAACTTTGGCCAGAACTTTGGTCAGCAGAATGGCCAGCAGGGCCAGCAGCAGCAGCAGAATGGCCAGAATGGCCAGACCGCTCAGTCTCAGCAACAGAACGGCCAAACCCAGCAGAACGGCCAGCAGAACCAGCAGAATGGCCAACAACAGCAGACCCAAACGCAGAGCTCACTCTTCCCTCCAAGGGCGAATAGCATTTCGTCACCCACAAAATTCAACAACAGCCCCTTCGCCCCCCGCCGCAGCGCAACGACCGACCCGACCTTTTCGCAGCCCTTGCAGCCACAAACGACAGGCAGCAATCCCTTCCGCCAGTCTCTGATGCCGAGCATGACGGGTGGAGCCTTTGGATCAACATCACCCTTCGGCGGGGGCAACAGTCCCTTCTCGACCGGCGGGGGCGGCGGAGGTGGGGGCGGCGGTGCGTTCGGGCAGAACAGTCCCTTCAACACTGGAGGCGGCGCCGGTTTCCCCGGAACCGGAGGGAGCAATCAGCAACAAGGAGGAGTCATGTCCCACCCGACCGGAATCGCAGCCTTCGGCGCCCAGCAGTTCGGCCAAGGCCAATCTCAGTGGGGACAGAGCTTTGCCAGGCCGAATTAGGAGTCTGACCTGATGATGCTCGATGTGCCACGAGTCCGTAGTGCGCCGGGGAGCGTTGTGGGGCAGCATACGGGACCAGGGGCGGGGGCGGAGCCGTTTGCTTGGGCTATGGGGGGACGCTAGGGCTAGGTCGCGCTCGCACCTCTGTGGCTCGATAGGCTTGAGATGGCGAGGCTGGGGGTTGAGGCGGCTGCCCAGGAGGAGGGAAGAAGGGGGGGAGCCGGCGCGGAGGAAAGTACACGGCTGCTGAGGCGGAGTGAGAGAGGAAGCGGAGCAGGGAGAGGCAGCGGAGGAGGGAGAGGAGGAAGAAGTGGAGGTGGTAGTGACCAGTACTTCGGAGTAGAGAGAGAGAGACAGTACAGCGGCGGCGGCGGCGCAGAGAGGGGCTGGGCCATGAGGAGTAGTCGAGGAGACGGCTCGGGATAGAGTAAGCAGCAACGTTATACGTAGTCACGACATGTTCATTTTCCTTTAGTAGTTTTAGTCTTATTTAGATTCCCGCATGTCATGGGTTCTTGAGATTGCCACTGGCGGAGCGGGTGTGGTGAGCTGGAGAGGGTGGGAGTAGCGAGCGTGGAAGGAGAGCGACGGGATGAGTACAGCGATGGGAAGCAGTACAGCAACAGGAAGAGCACAGCGACAGGAAAAGCCTTGTGAACCTGGATGAGGACAGCGAGCCGGGATGAGCACAGTGAGCCCGTATCAGCTAGCTGGCTAGCAGGGAGCGACAGGCTGAGTTTGAGAGGGCAGCGATCTGAACTTAACCGAGCATAAAAGATTCCGAGCAGCTGAGAAGAGCCTCAGAAACTAGGAAGGGATCCTGGCACAGATGACAGCGAGACAGGACCTAGTAAGCAACCACCATGAGCCAGATCACAGCGCTGGTCAACGCCTCTCTATCTCTGTAATGCAGCACAGATGGAAGAGAGGCGCAGCGTCGAGCAGGCAAGGTCTGGAATCAACCCTCAAGACGATGAAGCAGTGGTGAGGCTATCGACCAAGGGGCAATTGGGCGATATCGAACGAGTATCTCAATCCTCTGGTGTCGCTCGTTGATGGCCGAGGAACGAGCACCTGCTGATTGGTAGGAGGCGCTGAAGCCACGGCGGGCGTGGAGGTATGATCAGAGAGGAGCATGGGAGTGTGAGGATGTGCAGCGATACCGGCGTAAGTGGTGCGTCAGTGCAGCGAGTAAACGCAGTGAGATGCAGTGAGGAAGAGGCAGTTATAGGGATCCGGGAGCAACGGAAAACGGGTCAGCTGGTATGACAACGGTGGCAGTTATAAGGTAACGATGGAGAGCAACCCCCGCCACATAGAGAGAGAGGGGCAGGTGGTCTTCAGGATGGCCTTGAACAAGGATGTGTCAGTGCACCACCGGACACACCTGCTCTTGCAGAATTTACCGAAATGACCCAGTCAGTGTTTGCAGGGGCAAATCAGAGAGTCGGGGAAGAAGGCGAGCGAGCACCACCGCTGTGGGAGAGAGGCCGCGGCCATCGCATGAGCAGAGGGAGTGTGAACCGGACTTGCTGCTTGCGAGGGAGCTGAACATGGTTGAATACATCGTGGGTGGCGTTCAGGGGCTCCTTGGTAGCTGATACGACTCTCAGCAGCTGCACAGAGTCAATGAGTGCAGAGAGGGAGTGTGGAGAGTGAAAGTGCTGTAGAGAGCCAGTTGGAGGCAACGAGGCGCCACACCATGGCAGTTATGAGCTCGTTGTAGAGAGTGTCAGCCGATGGACCGAAGCAATACGGGTAGCTCTAGCCGTGCAGAGTTTTGGCAGTTTGTGAGCGTCGAACTGGGTGAGCAAGGCTGCCGCAAGCCCACCCATGACAGTGGTCAGGCTGGAGCAGTGTGAGCAGCGAGCCAGTTGAAGCGACGGAAGGATAGTAGAGGTGACGAGCCAGCGGACCCGAGGCCAACATCTCACTGCTCTGTGACTAGGTTGACCGTCCCCACCTCGCTGCGAGTGGAAGTGTCCACCACCGGCTCGTACAGCAGATAGGCGATTGTTCTTCTATCAAGGAGACAGCCTCGAAAGCCGTCACGGATGTACATAGGTGGGACAAGTTGAAGCCTACCGTCTCGGAACTGTGGGCCTCGGAAGGCGATGCTCCAACGGAAGACACATGCAACTGTCCCGGAGTACTAAGGAGACCTTGGCATCTCGCATCATGCAGGTCTGCGACGCATCGGGATGTTCCATCCGACACATTCGCAGGCCAGGGCATAAGCTGCCTCACAGCCTCGAAGGCGTTCGTGAGACAGACGGGTGAGTGTGACCCCGCCACAGTGCGACACTCCGCCCCAAGTCGGAGGCTCACATTGGCGCATGGGCTTGAAGTTAGATCAGCATAGCGGCAGGCGTGAGGCGCTCAGAAAGCGTACGATTCGTGATCAGATATGGTCTACAAGATAGTTGCTGTCAGACGTCGGCAGTGGTTCCTGAAAGAGCCTCTAAGCGCGCAAGGCGGCAGAACCGTCACGTAGGTATGCGAGACGACCCTTACTGTGACAAAAGCAGACTTGAACGCAAGCGTCCGGCTTCATGCAATAATGCCCACATGCACCACATCAGTCAGTGTGATCGTCTGGATCGTCCGGATCGACCGCGGATTGGCAGATCTGCCGAGTTCAGCGCCCTGCGATGGACGCGTAAGTCACCGTCCTGGATGCCTACCGGCGACTTTGCAGCCATTTTCTGCATCGCATCTGGCTGTTGAACAGGGTACAGTCATCCCCTGCGCACGGTCGTGACACGCGGCCGAGCACTGCATGCCTTACTCTACCTCGACGCCACTTACCCTCACGCCAAGAGACGGATATAGCCACATCGTTTAGGTCTTCGCTTGGCTGTTTGGAATGCCCCAACCTGGTGCCACATTCCGTTCCCCACCTGTCGACTATGCAAACACCTGCTAATCTGTCTGCCGTATGGGTTGGTCAGAGGTCTCTGCCGCACACTCGGCAGCTTAGCATTAGAATAGGTTCTAGACGAAGATCCTTGGGTGCAAGCAGCAGGCGCCATGAGCTTTGACAGTCTGTGCGATCATCTGCGTCACAATTGCGTCCCAAGTGCCACCGTTCCCGAATACCGACCCCAAATGTCATCGAGCCTGCAAAGAAGGTATGCACGTGAAACGCCAAGACCAGGTGGGCAAGGGCCCCACCGAGCATTGCTTGGCGCTGGGGGTCAAACGAACATCCGCGCCTCGATTGCTGCGGAACGCGCATCAATGATGAGGATCTGACGGCGGCCGGAACCGACGACTCAATCACGAGCTCCACCGATCGCCAGACTGAATCAGGTCACGCGCCCATCTCTTTATCAACATCTGATAACCCCCCCACTCTTACTTCTGCCGTTCCTGTTTCCCCCACTTGGCAGTCTCTCAACATACCACCACCTCTATGGATTTCCCGACGCGTCGAAATCGCTCATACACGAGCAACCGGAACATGTGCCCGGGCCCCCGCCGTGCTCGCTGTGCTCGCTGTGGTCGCCGGGTTCGTGTTTCCGCGCAACACCTGCAATCACCCAGTAACATTCGTCGTGTAACTTGTCCTCCCCTAGATCTGTGGCCCCAGATCTGCAGCCTATGGCAGACCTACACGAGCAATTCGTGCCGACTGAAGAGGGGTGCCTTTAAGTCCCGCGCAGCGTAGCGTATCGAGCCCAACTAGCTTTTGCCGGGGCCAGGCAGTTCCAGGCTCCGAGACTGGGCTTCCGAACCAATCACCGGATCACGGCGGAAAGATGTTGCGTTCGCCTTCTGCGCCTGGCCGCTGGCCGATATCGCGGTATCGCGCCTGCCTGACACTGACTCTGGCAATAAGCTCAGCCGGGCACACATTCCAGCGATACATACGCCAGGCCCGAGATTCTGCCCCAAATGCCCCACTTACGAGACGCGCTCATGCCCGGCCAAAGGTGGACGCCCCAGCAAGAGACTGAAGAGCCGTTGGAAGCTGAGGGCCAGCGTCATGTGATCAACCCGATACGTCGCGTATCGGTGTTTGCCTCGCCTGATCCTGCCAATGGAGGGTCAACGGACCATGTCAGGAGATCAACGGAGCATGAACCTGGCTGGGAGCTGGGGCCGTGCGGGGCCGCGCGGGGCCGAGGTGTTGTTACCTGGCCTGAATGCACGTCTGTGACGCTGAAGGCGCGGCGGACCAAATTAGATTGCCAAGGTCGACCAATCAAGCAGCTGATTTCGCCAAGGCCTCAAGGCCAGGAGGCTAGGCCTGAGCGGCCCTCTCAGGCTTCCCCAAGCTGCCCCAGCTTCAAACTGACAGCAAGCAGGACAGCAGAGACTTCCGAGACTGGGCCTGACCTGACGGACGGTATGTTCCCAGCTATGATAGATTGGCTTCGCAGACAGGGTGGGATTACAGCACGTCTGATCGCATGAACGCTGTAAGCGCCAGATGACGAGAGATAGACAGAGAGGCAGATCCTGACGTTTAGGCTGATAATCAGTTGTGAGCGTGCCTTCCCCCTCCCACTGGTGAGACGGTACCGAGCACGCTCCCGGATATGAGGTGAGAGCTGCGAGATAGCGATGATAGGCGGGAGATGCCTAAGCCCACCTACTCAGACCTGATCAAAGGCCAGTTGGGCCATGGTTATAAGCTTTGCGTCTGGTTGGGATGTATCGAGCCCCCCTCCCCCACACTCTCCCATCACACCGGTCAGCCATGCAGGTGGACGAGAAGCACTACGACGAGAAGAGCGGCGCTGCTCTGGGCACGCCATACGATGAGAAGAGCGGCGTGGCTCTGGGCACGCCATACGATGAGAAGGATGTCGCTGTCGTCTCCGCCGTTGGTTTCGAGGATGACGACCTCGAGACCACCCACATCGGCGAGCACGGCATCAGGCGCGACCTTGTGAGTACCCTTCCACCCCCCGGATGCGGCCAACGAGTAACATGCTGACAACATCAGCCGCCACGCGTCGTGTCCATGATTGCCATCGCTGGCACGATCGGCACAGGTCTGTTCCTCGGCTCCGGAACCGCCCTCACCATGGGTGGCCCTGTTGGCATGTGGCTAGGCTACACTCTCGTCGGTATGGGCGTCGGTTGCATGATGCAGTCTCTCGGAGAGATGGTCTGCTATAGGCCTAATGTCGGTGAGTAAGAGCTCTTGGCTGATCCCGGATCCCACCCTCGCTCTTTATCGTGAGGCATCATGTTGACCTTCAGGCTCGTTCATCGAGTTCGGGACAAAGTTTGTCGACCCGGCACTCGGCTTCATGATGGGCGTCAACCTCACGCTGCAGGTCGGGTTCGGCGTGCCGACCGAGCTGGCCGCTATCGCGACGCTGTTCTCGTTCTGGGACCCGAACAAGAACCACGCCGCCGCGTACATTGCCGGATTCCTCGTGCTCACTGTCATCGTCAACATCATTGGCGTCAAGTGGTACGGCGAGATCGAGTTCTTCTTCGGTACGTGAGCTACATTTCTTTCAACTCGCTGACACCCGCAGCCTGTGTCAAGGTCGCGACGCTCGTTGGCCTGATGATTTTCGGCCTCATCGCCGACCTGGGTGGCATTCCGACCAACCGCGAGTTCATCGGCGGGCGATACTGGCGCAACGAGCCTTTCAACGATAACTTCATGAACATCCGACCCGTGCCGCTGTCTCGCTTTGCGGGCTTCTGGGCCGTGTTCACCAAGGCTGCCTTCTCGTTCAGTGCCATCGAGTCCGTGGCGCTGATCGCGGGTGAGGCTCACAACCCCCGCCGAACGATGAAGATGGCGATCCGGACTGTGTTCTACCGCATTGTGGGCATCTACGTCCTGTCCACGCTCATCATCGGCCTGACCGTCAGCCAGTACTCGCCGCTGCTCCTGACCTCGATGAAAGACGGCGCGGGTACGGCCGGTGCGTCTCCCTTTGTCGTGCTGTGCAAGCAGATGAACGTGCGTGTGCTTCCGCACATCATCAACGGCGTTGTCGTCACCAGCGCCCTCTCGTCCGGCAACGAGCAGATGTACGCCCTCTCCCGCGGCCTGATGGGCATGGCGCGCAATGGCCAGATGCCCAAGATCTTCCTCAAGACCTCCAAGCAGGGTATCCCATACGCTGGTGTGCTCCTCAGCGGGTTGTGCGGCTTCCTCGCCTTCCTCTGCGTGTCCGAGGGTTCCAACGTCGGCTTCGTCTGGCTTTCCAACCTCTCCGCCCTCTCCGGCCTCACGACCTGGATTTGTATCTGTATCTCGTACATCCGCTTCCAGAAGGCGATGAAGGTCCAGGGCATCGACCGCAAGAACCTCGTCTTCAGGGGCTTCCTCCAGCCGTACCTCTCATACTTTGCCATTTTCTTCTTCCTTATCATCCTTATCTTCAACGGGTACGCCGCCTGGATTCCCAAATTCAACGTGTCTACGTTCTTCGCGTCCTACATCACCCTCCTCGTCATCCTCCTCGCCTTCGTTACCTGGAAGCTCGTCAAGAAGACGAGACTGGTACCTCTCGAGGAGATTGACCTGTCGGGTGGTCCCAAGGAGGCGATGATGGGTACGCGCTATGACCCGACGTACAGCGGATCAAACTACGTGTATGCGTGAGGTGAGACATCTGTACGATATCATTAGAAGAAATTAGTAGCACTCATCCATTAGTAAGTCAGTAGGTAGCAATAAATTACACACTTAAGTTCTAGTAGTACACATGCACAGCTGCAAGATTCTATTTGCTTTGACGCACGTGCGGCGAGACGGACCGCGGTGACCAAACCTTGAATGCCGGCCTCCACCCGGCAGTCGACCGAGGGTGATGACGCCACTGAACAAAGCAATCCCACGTCCGAGCTCACCGCCTGCTCTCCGCTCGCGGCCATCACCCGGCGAGCTCGCATCACTCGACATAGGCCTCCTCGAAGAACTCGAGCTCGAGGTCGACAGCTGTCTTGAACGTCTCGGCCATCCGCTTCCTCGTCTCCTCGCTGGCGTTGGCTCCGATGCGGTTGACTTCGTCGCGGAGGAACGTCGTCCAAGCCTCGAAGGCGGGGCCGCAGTGCAGATCGATCCACTCGCCATACAGCCAGTCCTCTGGTTTCGACGAGTGGGGCTGCGTCGTCGCCCAGTCGAGATACAGCCACTCTGCGACTAGCAGCGCAGTGACAGCCTCGGGATAGTTTGTCTTCGACCGCTTCATGAGGTCGAGGAATCCCTGAGTTGCGGGACGTGGCTTGATTTCATCGATCTTGTTGCCGCCGAGACGCTGCAGCGCACGCTGGAAATAAGAGTCCTCGTCGCTAGCGACGAACCCCAGCTGTCGGGCATAGACGAGGCGAGCGTTGGGGTCGTCGACATTAGCGACAGCTGATCCGAGGAGTGCGACAAAGGCGTCGCAGAAGAGAAAGTCCTGCGAAATGTATTTCCGCATCACGCGCTCAGGGACCGAGCCAGCCCAGAGGTCATGCACGAACTTGTGCTCGACCGCGCGCTTCCAGGTGCTCTCGTTCTCCTGCTGCAGCTGATCAGCGAAGAGCATCGCGTCGGGTATTCGTTTCGGGTTCGGGTGTGTGTGTTCGGGTGAGAAGTGATGGGGAAAGTAACTGCATTCCGTTTTCGGGGCTCGGATTTAGCGTTCGGAGGCGTTCAGGATGCCCCAGATGGGTGGCATTTCGTCGGCATCTGCCGTGCCGCAACCACGGGCGGGCGAATGGACAGAGGCGTGGAGTGCCTGATGTCATTTATCTAATCACCGCGTATTGGGCCGTGCACTTGTTTGCATACGCTGACGTCGACGCTCCGCTTCCAGATCTGCTCTCTTTGAAAGCGTTAAGCGAGGCCAGGCCAGACCCTGTGTCCCTAGAGCTTCTACCAGGCAAGGTGCGATCGGCGCTTCGATTCAACGAACGAAGAAGCAGACACACGCACGTCTACGCCATACGGGCCATTCGGCCACCCACCGAAACCCTGTTCAATTCTCAGAACGCTGTGCACCTGCCTCACCAGCCTCACCTGCAGCGCCTGCAGCACCAGGTCAGCAGCACGGCGACCTTTACCATGGGTGCGACGCCACAAGAACTTTACGGCGCCTGAACAGCGGCAGATTCTGCGTCAGCAGCGGTGTATTGCGAGAGGTCCTAGCGCACTCAACGCGGCCGACGAACATTGGAGCCCTCGCTCAGAGAATATCACCGGTGAGGCTCCGTCCCCGGGAAGACTCCACTCGCCCGGCTTGCTCTCCTCATAGATAAGGCTGCTGCCTGCCGGGTGCCTCTCTGCTTTGAGTTCTAGCTTTTGCGTCTCAACTTCTAGCTTTTGTTTCTCGACTTCTCACCCCTCTTCGAAAACAGCCACAACCATGTCGCAGGATAAGATGAAGCAGTGGACCGTCACTCAGCGCAACGGCAAGCTCGACAGCCTCAAGCTCTCGGAGGTGCCCAAGCCGAAACCCGGACCCGGCCAGGTTCTCATGCAGGGTGAGTACTGTACCAATGCAAGACCTACCAGCTGACAAACAGTCAAGGCTCTCTCCCTAAACTACCGTGACCACATCATTCTGCACGATGCCTACGGCTTCCCGATCAAGGACGATGTCGTGCCCATCTCTGACGGAGCGGGTGAAATTGTCGCTGTGGGCGAGGGCGTGACTAAGTGGAAGGCTGGAGACCGCGTCATGGCCATCTTCAGCCAGGGACACCAGGACGGCCTGGTGACTGACGAGGACGGACAGACCGCTCTTGGCGGCGCCATCGACGGCATGGCCCGCCAGTTCGTCGCTCTGCCCGAGAACGGTGTCGTCCGCATTCCCAAGAAGTACTCCTTCGCCCAGGCTGCCTCCCTCCCATGCGCCGCTGTCACGGCGTGGAACTCGCTCTACGGTCTTGACGGACGCCAGCTCATGGCCGGCCAGACTGTCGTTACCCAGGGAACTGGTGGCGTCTCTCTATTCGGCGTTCAGGTGAGTCTAGCCAATCGCTCGTCCACAGTCGCCTGTGTACCTGGGAATTTACTGACTTCAGTTCGCCAAGGCCGCTGGTGCGCGAGTCATCGCGACCACGTCCTCGCAGGAGAAGGAGGACAGGCTGCGCCAGATGGGCGCCGACCATGTCATCAACTACAAGACTACGCCGGAGTGGGGCAAGGAGGTGAAGCGCATCGTGCCGGAGGGCGCGCACCACATCATCGAGGTCGGTGGCCCGGGAACGCTCGAGCAGAGCCTGAACGCTATCCGCCGTGAGGGTGTGATCAGCATGATCGGCTTCGTCGCTGGCGAGGGCAAGACCCCAGACCTCCTCCAGACGCTCCTGAAGTCGTGTATCGTGCGCGGTATCTGGATCGGCTCCCGCAAGCAGGCCGAGCAGGTTGTCGAGGCCATCAACGTCAACGGCATCGAGCCGACGATTGACCAGACGACGTTCAAGTTCGAGGATCTCCCGAAGGCGTACGACCACCTCGCCAATGCTCGCCACGTTGGCAAGATTGTCGTCACCGTCGACTAGAGTGAGATTGTGACTGAGTTAGATAAGTCGTTATGCACGCCTTTATATGAGTAATGGGCACTTCACGTTCAGAGTTAGCGGACAGTGTGGATAAGTCTGATATCTTTGCCACGGATCAGGCGGCAGTGACCGGGACGTCACGACTTCTAGAAGCCCAAAGCTGTTCCTTAATTGTTCGACAACCGTGCCAATGCAGCGCGACCGACCGTAATGGCACCGGCACATGGTGCCTCACAACGGCAACACCGGAAGCTACCATCAGTCCAGTGAACGGCCATTTATCCATGGCCGCAATTTGCGAGAGCACTCCAGGAACCACTTCGGCGCAGAAAGGCCAGTGAATGCAACAACGGCCCAGGTACCCTTTACATAGAACTAAGAGATGATACCGCTAACACTAATGGTATATACTTTGTCGCTTTGTTTTTGGCGAGGCATAGCGCCTTCCGAACTACAGCAGTTGTATGTCTTAAACTGTAACTATTGGAGATGATTTAGATGTTGATATTTTCAGAATGAATGTGTGTAGAAACAACCGAGACTTAGAGGCGGAGGCCGAGGGCGCCGTAAGCGCGGCGGAGCACCACGGCAGAGCGCTCACGGAAGTCGTCGGTGATGGTCGTGAAGTACATGGCGTAGAAGTTGATGAGCTTGCGCGACGTAGAGTCCCAGCGGGGCCAGTTCTCCCTGACCTTGGAGCGGTTGGAGCCGTCGCCGCCCGAGGCGTTGTTCGGGTCCAGGTTGTAGAGGAAGTTGAGGTAGTAGTTGTGGATGTTCCTCGAGGCGTAGTTGGGGAGAATGCCGTAGAAGACCTGGAGGATGTCGGCGCCGTGGAAGGTGCCCATAACAGGGGTCAGGTAGTTGTACGACGCGAGGTAAGACCAGGCGGGAACGTTGGGGTTGAGCTTGGTGCACTGCTCAAGGAAGACACGGCGGGTCAGGGTGAAGACGGCGTCTCCGAGAAGAGCAGCGAGACGCTTGAAGCCAGGGTAGATTTCGTTGAAGATGCCCGTGCGGTGAGGGGAGCCGTAGTTGAGCGCCTCGAGGCCGGTGCCGTACGAGTTGACGAGGTCCTCGATGTAGTTGCGGGGAGCCGACGGGAAAAAGACACTCTGCAGGTAGTCGGTCGTGCTCTTGACAGTGGCCGAGGTGTTGCTCTGGAAGAGAGCGAAGAGGGTGCCCTCGTCCTCCTGGTCACCGATGATCATCGGGACGGCAGCGTACTTCTTGTTGGCAACAAGGTTGTCGGGCGAGTCGGTCATGAAGGTGCCGTCAGGGCGAGGAAGGTACTCGAGCGAGACGGAGTTGTACGAAAGAATGGCGGGAACGGAGTTGGCGGCAGCAGTGAACTGGTCAAGAGGCAGGTTGCGCAGGCAGTTGAGCGAGTCCTCGGCACGGTCACAGCCGGCCTTCTTGACAACGGCATCGTAGGTGCGCTGGCCGCGCATACCGTCAACGGGGTCGACGGGGACCATCGAGCCCGAGTTCATGATGGCACCACGGAACAGGGGCTTGTCGTTGTACATGTTGTTGCCGTCGTAGGCGGCCATCTGGTCGAAGACCGAGATAGCACCGGCCGACTCTCCCCAGATGGTGACCTTGTCGGGGTCACCACCGAACGCGGCGATGTTGTCGGCGACCCACTCGAGACCCATACGCTGGTCGAGGAGACCGAGGTTAGCAACACCCTCGGCGAGGACCTGCTTGCCGGGCATGAAGCCCCAGCCGGCGACACGGTAGTTCACTGCGGTGCGTCAGCTTGATCGTCCCCTTTGTGGCAGGATGACTGGGAGCAGGGGAGGAAACACAACATGCGAAACCTTAGTCGGCGCAGCCCGGCGGATAGCGTAAGCCATTGAGGCCGTCACGGGCCGTGCTCAAAGTTCGTCGCTTCCGAGACAGCTCTGGCGACGAACGAATGGGAGAAGCAGTGGGCGCGGATAGGCCTGTGCGGTGCGGAATAGCGAACTCACCAGCAACGAAGACGAAGGGCTTGCCAACGTCGAGACCAGACTTGACAAGAAGGGATCCGTCGTACATAGAGCTCCAGCCGAGCTCGAAGCCACCACCGTAGATCCAGAAGAGAACCGGAAGCTTGTCACCAGCCTTGACACCCTTGGGACGGATGACGTTGACGGTGAGACAGTCCTCGGAGATCTTGAGAGCCTTCTTGAACAGAGTCGTCTGG
Organism: Trichosporon sp. DN520; assembly: GCA_030347605.1. Taxonomy (NCBI): domain Eukaryota; kingdom Fungi; phylum Basidiomycota; class Tremellomycetes; order Trichosporonales; family Trichosporonaceae; genus Trichosporon; species Trichosporon sp. DN520. Next base: position 264,090 of record JASJUY010000016.1, read on the forward strand.
CCGACGGTCGAGAGGACCGTGGCGAGGAAGTCAGAGCTGTCAGAGTCGGCGAGCTGCTGGGGACAGGCGTTGGCAGCCTTGGTAGCGTCGTAGTTCACGAGAGGGCTCTGGCGGCGGACGGGCTTGCGCAGGCGCTGAGCCGGCTCAGCGTAGGGGATGCCGTTAAAGTTCTCGGTCCACAGCTCTGACGTGCCGACGATGGAGCCGGCGGGGACATTGACGGTGACGGTGATGGCTCGCTCCTCCAGGCCGTCCTGGAGGCCGCCATCGCTGACGGTGACCGGTGCCGGGGAGGCAAAGGCGTTTCCGAGCAGCGAGGCAAGGATAAAGAATGTGGTAGCGACCTTCATCGTCGTTCGGCTGGTCTCTGGTCGAGCTCGAGGACGTCGGTGGGGGCGAAGCTGGTGGGTGAATCAGGCTCGTCACGCTGCATGTTTATATGCGAGAGGACTAGCCATTCACATGTCCAAAGAAGCGCTGCTCAACATAGGTTAGGCCTACCCGAGTATGGGTTCCGGGAAACGCCTCTCTTGGCATCTGACGGCACTACCGCGCCACTGAGGGTGGGACGAGATAGAGCCAGAGTCGGTGCAGGTACTTCGTCGGTCTAGTGCCTGGGATATAGAGTCTGCAGGAGCCTGAGAAGCCACCTCTGATCGCTAGCTCGCTGTCATCTGCGTTCAGAAGCTTGCAAGGAGGACAGGCGGTGTTGTATTCTCCGATCTGTTTACGGCATTTGGTGGTTGAAACGCAGGGTCCCACTTACCGCACGCCAGCGCCCTCGATGTATAGCATCCCTATTACGCGCCGTGGGGTCGCGCATGGGAACACGCTCGGCCAAGTTGATGGTCTGCCTCTGCTGGCGTGCCTTGAAGCAAAGACGCGGAGTTCGTGAAAGACAGCGTTTGACATTGAGAGCGGGCCGGTGCGATCGTAGTTTTTTGTGACTCGTGACCAATGCGCGTGAGGCATTGCTGACCTAGGGCCCTGGGATCTGCTTTTCTTGCCCGTTGCAGGTGTTTCTGAGGCTAGGTCAGGGCGGCCACTCTCCCGGCCGGCGTGTCCGGTGCCGCCGAGATTGCAATTGACTCGCCAAGAGTCGAGAAGCATGCTCGACGTGATCAGAGTTTGTTTAGACCTCATCAGCTCCACGAGATGAATTGCACCTATGCGCGCTACGGCTGTACTACGATCGCTACCGTCCGCGGCGCCGGCGTGCGCAGCACATGTGCAGTCTGCCAAGATCTTCTAGCTTGACTAGCTCTGCGCGTGATTGCTCAAGAGGAAAACGGGGGTGGTGCTGCCTCATTTGTTCTGATGTCCATTTGTGTGGTTGCTGAATCATGCCTTCTCTCGCTGGTGTTGGTGAGCAGTGCGTGCTCGGCGAGCAGAGGCAGAGTGCGTAGTCCGTGCAGTCAGATTGGTGGGTGGGCCCCCACTTTGCGCGACCTGACTAGACTAGCGCATACCCTCATCTTGACGACAGGCATGAAGACCCCGCATCGACCCCGTCGTCTGCCGGGCCATGCCGGCCGGCCCCACGGGTCCTCGGATCCTTGATAAGCGTGCTCATCTTCTCGTTCGATGGTCCGACGCCATCTTCTCACCACCTGCTTCGTTTGTAAGACGCCATCTACGCCATGGCGCGTGCAGAGCCCTGCAGTACCTGTTTCTCGGCATCTCTGAGCCAGTCAGCAGTCAGCTCAGTGGAGTCTATTCTAATCGCCATATCCGCCCGGTGGAGGCCGCGGTGGTGCGCGGTACGGCGGTACGCGACGCGCCTGAGCTCACGCAATTCATGCCCTCACCCTCATGTCCGGGCATGCGCGTAGGCTCGTCAGCTGATGTACGGTCAACCTTGCGTGGATCGAAATGCGATCTTGGCGCACCGTTCGTGGAGCTTACGCAACGCTACCAATCGCACGGTCAGCGGCGTAATTCTGGTGCAGCTTAGCTACCTGCTAGCTGCATTGGGCGATTTGCTTAGATTTTGGGTTTTACGAAGTCGAGGTCGAGATGATCATCGCCATTTTAGCGCTATTTGAGCCCGGAAACATGGCCGTCGGCCACACTAATCGAGCTGACATACTAGCACGCTAGCACGAGGGTGTTGGACACCTGTTCTCCGTTGCAGCTTTCAGTGGCATGGTGTTCTGATCTTCAGTCCGCGTGATGTCTGACATCGTTCTCACGATCCCACAGTTCGTTTTGCTTAGACCACTCAGACCAGAGCGCGCCGACTTACGGTCGGCGGCCGAGTGCCTGTGTCTGCTCAGTGTCGGACTCGAGCCAGGCATGTGCACGGACAGGAGAGTACGGCCTGACAGAATTATCATGCTCATGACACGGACATGTTGATGTTGTCTCCTCCTTGCAATCTTCCCGAGCGTTCCCCGGGCGCGACCCCGTGCCTCCTGTCTCCTTCGCGCAACGAGTGCATCTGCTGCATCGCTCGGACGTTCACTCGCTCTGCTCTCAACGCCAGGCTATCCTTTCTCTCTCTCCACAACTGCTGCTTGCCTCACGGTCCATAAGGTGCAGTCTTGCTAGGCGGGATTGCAGCGGAGACTAGTACTGTCAACGGCCCAGCTGGCCGGTGGTCAGACACGCTGCCAACCACATGCCAGCCGTACCACACTTCGCAACTGTACTAGCACCCACATCCGCCCGAGACAATGCGTACTACCGCGCACACATGCGCACTAGTCATCCGCAACCAGCACCACAGCTGTCTCGGCAGCGATACAAGCGTGATTCATTCGCGCTAATCGGCCACTTCCCGCATCCCTGGCACCGGTCTGTTTATCCGACATTTTCAGATCGCTTCAAAGTACTCAATGGTTAAGTCTTGACTCGGGGCCCGATCGAGCCCCGCGTTTCGCAGGCTATTAGGCCGAAGGACGAAGGACGCAGGACGCAGGCCATAGGTCGCAGGCCCGGCAGGACGCAAAGCCATCCAGCATTCCACACTCAGTAGCGAGCACAGACGCTCAGACGTAGATGTCCATCTCATGCGCTCATCGTCGGCGAGTTGAGTGAAACAGCCTCCTCGCTTCTCTATCCACCGCACAGCCTGCGACCATCGACCGTGCGCCTGCACCTGCATGGGCACCATGGGCTTCGTGGCGCAAAGACGCCTCTTCCGATCCCGGGGAATGTTTTCGGCCGACCTGAGCTCGGCATGCAGTTCGCAGAGTGGTTGAATGTGTGGAGGGATGAAGGAATGGTTGGTTGGTTTGATGGAACGATGGTGGCGGATATCCAGCGTTCCGGGTCGATCTCATTCACGACCTTGATCTGCGGCTGGTCGCTTCCCGCTTTCTGACCCTCCTGGTCCTCGGTCACGATTGCTCTGTTCCGCACCTATGCGCTGTGTTTGTCGAGGCAGGGGGGCTGTTGCAGTCGAGGGAGTGTGGACATACGTAGTCACGGCTTGTTTCAGTTTATGCTGCTCCGTGAGGGTACGACAGAGGGTGTTTGCCCCTTTACGTCTCAAGAACATTGCCATGTGTGACCAACTGGTTTGACGTTTGGTCAGAGCTGGGTTGCGTTCCAGCATTCGCCTTGCACTCCAGTATTGGCCTCGCATTCCAGCGCAGACTGAGCACTGGCGCTCGTGGGACGCTTCCTTGCTCGACAGCACAGACAACGATAATCCTCAGGCACGCCACCTTGGCGACAAGGGCTGCTTTCCAGTCCAGAGGCTATGAGCCTCGCGAGGATGAGAGAGCTGTAATTGTTATCGGAGGCGCAAAGGCTAATTCTTCACCCGCTTCGTTTACTGCCACTTTGCCCTCCCCATGCACGCAGGCTGGTGACCTGAATACCGTCCAATGCATATGACCAAGACAACCCTACTCTATATCTGTCCATGTGTTCGTTACAGCCTAACTGTGAGATGCGCGGTCCACTCGACGAGGTCGGAACTCGAGAGCAACTCCTCGTGCGTTCCTCATCCAGCGTGTGCAGAGAGCAACGCGGAGATCCTATGCCTCTCACTCGTGTGTACGATGCGAGGATGATCAATGCTGATTCGCCGTGTTCCCTTCTCTTTTCATCTGCGCGCCACCCATCTTGCTCCGAGATGAATGGTCCGAGGTGAAAAGAGAGGTCAGACTCCGCGGCGACACTGGACCTCCTCCCTATCAATGCCCAGCTTCCGCCAAGCATGCGTGTCACGGCGCGCTCTGCCACATTGACAGCCTCTAAGCCCGCCTGAACCCCCGTCGTGCGCCACTATTGTGGTGCCACTACTCATCCCGGTGCCACGGCCACTGGGCATAGAACCTCGTCTTTTGCACGAGGTGCGCGGCATGCAGGGCATAGAAGAAGGCGCCGTTCTTCCACCCATCGCGCAGATCGTCTCCATCCTTGCCCATGCCGTGCTCCTTGATGGCGTCCTCGATGTGTCCCTCGGACGGGTACAGGAATGCCTCACGGACGAGGAGCAAAGCGTCTTGCTTCCGCTGCAATTCCTCGAGAGGGATCTGGTTCAGGATCATTTCGAGACGGTTGAGTTCGTGCTCGGCCACCTGCACGCTGAACTTGGACCAGTCCAGCATGCTCCAGAACGTCATGTGCGACTGGTCCGCGATCAGCACAGGGATGCAGCCCGAGTACACGACGTCGGACAGGCGATATGTCCAGCCCGCAGTTCCAAAGGGGATCGGGCAGAAGCGCGTGTCGCCCAAGAGCTCAAGATACGTCTTGCCCTCCGGAATACGGTCCCACACGGGCCTGGGGTGCGTGTCGCTCAAAGCCTCAGCCAAGCCCTTCGGAAGCCTGCCCCCCGGAAGATAACCCCGCACGGAGTTGACTTGCTGACGGTCTCCTACCCTGGCGCACGTCACTTTGCGGCGCAGACTCGTGCCCTGTCCGTTCGGAGAGCCCTTGAATGTCGCGAGCGTGCCGCGCTCGGCGACCTTCTTGACCTTTGCCGGATCGCCGTATGCCGCCCGCAACTCGTCCTGCTGACACGTCCGCGGCGGGATGACGACATCTTGGTCCGGATAATAGCAAGGCGAGTTCAGGTCGCCCATCGGCTGCCATGCCGAGGCCAGCCTCAGCTCCTCCGCTGGTCGACTCTTCTCGCGCACATTCGTGAGGTGGTGCAGGACGGTGTTGCAACGACCCCAGTCGAATGTGAAAGGTACCTGGAGCAGGCCCCAGTAGAAAGAGTCGGGAAGGTACTTCTGCGCAGCGTTCTTCGCCCATTCGACTACTGGTGGGAAGCGCAGCGTGTACTCCCAGTGCGGGAGGAAGACCATCATGTCGTTTGTAAAGGGCTGAGAGATCATCTTCGCAGCGCGCTCCGCGACGCTGTCCGCAGAGTAGCACCCATGCCACTCGGTCTGCAGCCGATCGAAGTGGTCGGGGTCGTCCTTTTCGCGTTGCTTCTCGATGTCTTCCGGCACACGCGTCACGTTGATTGCAGGAAGAGAGGGGCGCAGATTAAAGTACCGCCGAGCATCAGGGCGAAGGACGTCGCGCCACGTGATGGGACCGGGCAACGTGCGCGGACGTTCAGCGCACGCAGCCTCCACACACATGCAGTCGCCCGTGTCAACGCAGATAGTGGGATGGTCGCACAGATTGGTGCATGTCCGGTCGTACTTGCGCGCCTTCCAGTCGCCCGCAAGGGAGCTTGGGATCTCGGTTCCGATGATAGGCACTTGCGCTGTGCGCAGAACGTTCAAGCGCTCCTCGGCCAGCGCGTGCGCCTTCTCCACTCGCTTGCAGAACTCGTCCCGCCGCGTGTGACCCCAACGGATGCGGTATTCGTCACGCTCGTCCAAGATGAAGCTCATAAGCGGATCGTCTTCGTATAGCGGCTCCGAGCCGAAGGGTATCCGGGAGGGACAGCACCAAGGCGTGAGCCGGAATTGCGTACGAGACAACCCTGTGTCCTCCGGCGCGTTCTCCCAATCGTTATCAAACTTCTTCGGCACATAGGGAGCACCGGTGGACAGCGATAAGTCAAGGTTGCCCGTCTTGGGATCAATGTCGTTTATCCGGAACGTGTGTCCTTCAAAAGTGATCCGGGTGTTGTTCTTACGCTTCCGCGTCGATCCGTGCAAAGAAAGCTCGATGTCGGGCCCCGAATGCCGTATCTCAAACGTCCATTCGGTGGGCATGTCCGTCTCACGCCACACACTCTCGGGTTCAGGCCACTGGCCATCCTTTTCCTGCCCTTCCTTGATGTGCGCGAACGCCACGTAGCCGTTGTTGTCCATGGCAAGCGAGCCAGTGCATCCTTGAAGACTCCCTGCCACCTCGCTGAGCGTGTAGTCCCGGGGCTTGGAGCAAGCGTTGACTTGCTTCCTGTGCAGAAAGGCGACCGTCTCCTCCGTCAAGCTCGTTGCAAGGCGAAGCAACCCTTCGTCAACAGTCACCTGCGGCTCCCATCCGGGCACGCGTGTGCCGGTCTCTGCAGGTGCGACCTCGGGGTACATGCCGTCTCGCGGGATGGTCATGACAGGGCTCTTGGACCGACCGAGAGCCATAGCTTTCTCGATTAGCTCCCTCACAGTCGTCGGCCGATTCGGCGCTACAGTGAACACCTCCATCGAGCTCGGTCCACTCTTGGCGGCGAGGTGGTTCATAGCGAGGACAATGGCGTTGACGGCGTCTGTAACATGGAGCAAGTCGACAGTCTGGTGGCCGGCTACCATTTGGATAGTGCGATGCGAGAGGGCATTGCGAACCACTGAAAGTCCCAGGCGGTCGGGGTGGTCGTTGACGCTGCCAAAGATGGTCGCAAAGCGGAGCGCGGCCGCGTGCACGTTTGCGCTGGGCTTGTTGTTGACGAAGTTGATCAACCACTCTTCAGCGTCCAGCTTTGTTTGCGCAAGGTCGTTGATGCGCCCGTCGCCCTGTTGCAAGACGACCTCGGTGGTCGATGCCTCGATGAACCACCTCACGCGGGCCGCGCTCAACGTCACAAGCTCCTGCACATGATCAACGTTGAGTCGACGACACCGAGAGGTGTCGGCTGCGCACTCGGCGACACGGCTTACGCCCGCCACGTTGACGATTCCAACAACATCTCGCGTCAGAGCTTTGGGCAAGTCGGTAGCCAGATGGCCCGCTCTTCCCTGTGTCACGATCAGTGTTCCGTGTGGGTGCGCTTTGCGGATATGGTCGACCTCATCGGGGTACACGATCTCATCGTAGAGAGTCACGGCTTTGCCAGCGTCGAGGAGACGGCGGATGAGCTGCTTTCCTGAGAAACGAGTCAGTCGGCACACCGAATGCGAGTGACAATGATTGCCAAGCACAAAAATACTCACCGAGCATGCCCATGCCTCCCACAACAAGGATGCGGCCGGTCTCCGTTGGACCGGCAGCATGGAGGGGATTGGGATCGATATCACCCAGCAGCGGGCGGTGATCATTGTTTCCCGCCGGCTTGGGAACATGATCGGCAGCGGTCCACTCAACGACCTTTACATTGACGAGATCCTGCGAGTCAGCAGACGCAAGGTGAGCAGCCGGGACGGTCCTTGCGTTGACCTGGTCGTCACCCTTGCTATGGTCGTCGCCACGATGCAGCCACCGCCGCGCGGCCCAACAATGACAAGACCCACTCCCGGCCAGATTCGATTTCACCTTGTCCCCAAGCCAGCTGAGAACTCACCGTCTGAACATAGAGGAGAGAGAATATGGAGAGAGAAAGGAGAGCGGCGATGATGTACGGCCAATGTGTCCGTCGGATCCAGAGAAGCATTGTTGTTACGACATGTGAGTGTCAGACAATGAAAGAGAGAGAGTGCGTGTGCTGCTAGGAGCTGCACCCGGTGCAGCTTCCGACGTAGAATGCGACAGGGAAGGACCGAGGAAGGATGAACGAGGAAGAAGTCGACTGAGATAGACGAGGAAGGTCGACACGATCGCCGATCACTGCTACTGACTGACGCGGCCGGCACGGCTTGGCTCAGGTGTTCGCTGCTGGCTTCCGCGTGCGTGCCCGTCGCGGGATCAAAAGAAGTAAGAGTGAGCGGGAGGGTCCATCCTTCGTGTCTATTGCATGGCGAAAGCGAGCGAAACGGTCGTGGTCAGCAGCGGCACTGGGGTGAAGCAGGGTGGGAGGGGGATAATGTGTGCATTCGCCGTCGAGATCGAGACTACTTGCTCGACTGAGCGGTTGTTGTGGTTGTTGTTGTCGGTTGCCGCTTTCGTGTCGCCCAAACCCGAGTTCGATGAGGGGGATTCGATCAGAGGCGAGTGGCCGGGGGAGGGGGGGCAGGGCCGTGAATACCTGACTTTTGACCCCCCGGACACTGGTCGATCTCCGTGCGTACCGGCCCCGTGCCTGAGTCTCAGATAACACGCCCCGACCCTGAGCGCATCGGCATGGTCGGCAACGTGAGCAAGATCCGAACGAGCAACTGTCACTGTCTGTGGTGTTTGCTATCTTGGAGCCGGCGTCCCTTGATCCCTCGTCGTTCCCAGCAGCCAGCAGCCTCGGAAATCACCGTCGATAGACAGGCATGACTCTGCTCTCGCACCCCTGCCCACCACTGTCCCCCATCTGTCCCCCACATGTCCATTTCGTCGAGGCGAGGGTTACGGGGCTCGCGGGGCCGTCGTGTCTTGGGCAGCCCCAGCCCCAGCCCAGGCCCATCCCGATACCGCTATCCCGGGCCGGGCGGCCGGAGGTGAGGTGAGGTTAGTATCATCTGCGACTACTAGTAATTTCTGTGACAGACTGACTTGGCTGACGCATTGACCGACCGAGTGACTGACTGCGACAGCCGCGCCCCCTATCAAGACACCGGCCGGAACAAACTCGAGAGAACCACACCAAGGTGGCCACGGGTACCCACCCACCCACCCTCGCATTCTCTGCAATGACGCATTGAGCATTCCATTCCTCTGGCTTTGGCTTTGGCTCTGGCTCTGGTTCTCGGACCCGCCACTGACCGATGCATGCTGTCCCGATCCAGTCCCGGTCCAGTCCAGTGCAATCTAGTTGAGGCGCAGCGCCATGCTCAATCGGGCTCTAGATCCTATCTGCAGCTCGGCTCACCCCTGTGTGCGCCCGCGTTCCTGCCATGCATGTGTGTGTCAAGTGCCGACCTGCCGCGTCCCTGTCGTCTGTCGCATGCACGGTCACATGCGAGTACCCCAACTTATCTCTGTTCGTCAGCACCGCGCGCGCCGCGCCGCGCTAGCCGCTTGGCCTTGGCCTCGCCTGCCAGCCCACTCATCCAGACATCTTTTACTCATCTCGGCACAGCCGTGTCCCTTTCCCCGCGCCCCGCGGTACTACCGGGCTACCGATGCTGAGCTGGCACCAGTGACAAGCGGGACAGGGGAACTAGATAGACGGACAGACGTAGATATAAAGAGGGCCACCTCGTCCTCGACGACGTCTCTCCTCCTCAACTCACCTCCAGTGATCTTTCTATCTGACGGACTCATACTCCCTCGCACCACTCCAGCGCAAGCTACCCCTTATCTCAACCCGCCTCCCAGCACACTACAACTTTGAACCCCGTCTGAGTGACCATGATCCTTAATGCCGACTCCAAGATTAGCAACCCCGCCTCGATGAAGGGCTCGTACCAGCCTTCGGGCGACGCCTTCTGGGACAAGTGTCTCCAGTGAGTACCCCATCCTCGTTCTATAATCCGCCGCAGTGAGCAGACGGTGGGTGGCGATATCCCGTTATTGTTGTGAGCCACTACTGGTCTCCAATTTCCATATCCGCCCCGGATCTCGTCATACTACCCCGGTGGTCGTGTGGCCGTGAGGCCATCGCCACCGCTTCCAATCATTCTGGCCCGTGCCTGGCAGCCGGTCTGACCTGGTGCACGCATCACCGGAACAAGGCCAGGCTGCCAAGCGCACTGAAACTCTTCTACGCCACCTCTTTGGCGTTAGCCCGCCTCCTCCCCGCCGCCCCCGCTCTGCCCCACATGCAGCCCGCAGCACCCGTCCCGCAAAAAAGCCAGAGCTGACTCTCCTTCCAGTGAGCCCTTCCTTACCCGCACCTACGCCGGCACGGTCAAGGAGATCACGATCGATGGCCAGAACATGACGATGGGCGACGTTGTCGCCGTCGCGCGCCAGGGCGCCAAGGCCGTCATCTCTCCCTCTGTGCACGCGCAGATCCAGGAGTCTGTCGACTTCAAGGAGTCGAAGAAGCACACCTCTATCTACGGCGTGACGACCGGCTTCGGCGGCTCTGCCGACACGCGCACCTCGGACACGGAGGCGCTCCAGCTGTCTCTGCTCGAGCACCAGCTGTGTGGTTTCCTGCCCCAGGGCGGCGACTACGATGCCATGCTGCTTGCCGCGATGCCCATCCCCATTGTGCGTGGTGCGATGGCCGTCCGTGTCAACTCGTGTGTGCGCGGCCACTCTGGCGTGCGCCTCAGCGTGCTCCAGTCCATTGTTGACATGCTCAACGCCGGCCTCGTGCCCTGCATCCCCCTGCGCGGCACCATCTCGGCGTCGGGCGACTTGTCACCGCTCAGCTACATTGCGGGCGCTATCTGCGGCCACCCCGACGTGCGCGTGTTCGACACGGCCAACAACTGCATCATCAGCGCTCCCGAGGCGCTGAAGAAGTACGGCCTCCCCACCGTCCGCCTGGCGAGCAAGGAGGGTCTCGGCCTCGTCAACGGTACCGCTGTCAGTGCCGCCGCGGGTGCGCTGGCGCAGTACGACGCCGAGTGCCTCGCCATGCTCGCTCAGGCCAACACGGCCCTCACCGTCGAGGCTCTGCAGGGCCACGTCGGTTCGTTCGCCGAGTTCATCCACGCGATCCGCCCGCACTCTGGCCAGAAGCTCGTCGCGGCCAACATGCGCGCTATGCTTGATGGCTCGTCCCTCGCGGTGCACAAGGAGGAGGAGGTCGCTCTGTCGGACGACGCCGGCGTCCTCCGCCAGGACCGCTACGCGCTGCGCACATCTGCGCAGTGGATCGGCCCGCAGCTCGAGCTGCTCGCCCTGTCGCGCAAGCAGATCGAGACCGAGCTCAACAGCACGACCGACAACCCCCTGATCGACGTCGCGGGCAAGACGTTCCACCACGGCGGCAACTTCCAGGCCATGGCCGTGACCTCGGCCATGGACAGCGACCGCATCGTGCTCCAGAACCTGGGCCGCCTGGCGTTCGCGCAGGTGACCGAGCTGATCAACTGCGAGATGAACCGCGGCCTGCCGTCCAACCTGGCCGGAGCGGAGCCCTCCACCAACTACCACTGCAAGGGCCTCGACATCCACAGCGGCGCGTACTGCGCCGAGCTCGGCTTCCTGGCCAATCCCGTCAGCTCGCACGTGCAGAGCACCGAGATGCACAACCAGAGCGTCAACTCTATGGCCTTCGTGTCGGCCCGTAAGACGATGGAGGCATGCGACGTGCTCTCCCTCCTGCTCAGCACGCAGCTGTACTGCGCGCTGCAGGCCATCGACCTGCGTGCGATGGACGTGTCGTTCCGCTCGCACGCCGCCGAGCTCCTCCACGCCTCGCTCAAGGCCCACTTCCCCGACCTGGCCGCGGACGAGCTGGCGCGCCTCGACAAGCTCTGCGCCCAGGCGCTCGGCAAGCGCCTCGACGCCACGCCCAGCATGGACTCGGGCCCCCGCTTCGCCGACGCCGCCCGCAGCCTCGTCGGCCCCATTGTCGAGTTCTGCGCCGCGAACGGAAAGGACTTCAGCCCCGTCGCAGGCTGGCAGGCCGCCTTCGCCAAGGACGCGGGCAAGCTCTACGCCCAGATGCGCGAGGACGCCATCAAGGAGAGCGGAAAGAGCATGGACGCCGTCCTCGGTCGCACGGGCGTTATTTACGACGCCGTCCGCAACGAGCTCGGCGTCAAGGCCCGCAAGGGCGATGTCGCAGAGGGTCGCAGCGGATCCACCGTCGGCACTAGCATTAGCAAGATCGTCGAGGCTGTTCGCGACGGCAGGCTCATGACCGCCGTCGAGGCTATGCTCGAGTACTAAGTTGTCAGTAGATAGACCCCATTGTATGCATCTAGGGATTACGTGTACACTGTGTGTGTTCAGCGGGTGTTGCGATGGCTCCTCACTGATCACTGACTGACCTTGGCTTGGCTCTGGGATGTTGCGACCTCCGCATAAGGTGATCGCCATTCTATGAGTCTTTCATCTACCGCACAGACACGGTGTCTGGCGTTCTACTGATCTTCATCTAACACACGGCGGTGCACTATCACGCCTGGGCTGCCAAGTGCACAGACGACGTTGCAGCCCGTCCTTGACCAAGAGTGAGCTTCAGCTTGTCCAAGTGTTGAGAGCGCCGAAGTCGGAATGAAAGTCTGCAGTCGCGTTTCACGACATAGCTGCAGATGCGGAGCAGGACAGAGCGCACTTGGTATGAGTGCGCATCGTCATCCATCGCCATACTCGTCTCCACTTCACCTGAACTGCCTCGTCTTCGCCTACTCCTGCCTCCCAGCCTCATCCCAGCTCCCAAGCGTCCTCAAGAACCGATCCACAGCCCGCGCAGTCGCCTCAGGTTCCTCCTGAATGACGAGATGGCTCGCGGGCAAGATCCTCTCATTCCTAGCCCGGGCAGGACGCCAGACGAGCTCCCTTGCAACCTCCTCGCCAGTCATCCAAGTCTCGTCGCCGGCCATGACGAAGCCCACAGGCATCGGCAGGCGGGACAGCGCGTCCCAGCCACGCATGGGCGCGTCGGGCTCGGAGAAGGTCTGGGCTTCGGCCCAGGTCGGCGTCGTGAGTGTTACGGCGCCTTGACCGTCCACGACGCGCATGGCTCCTAGGTTATTGGACGAGTCGCTGCTCTGCGCTCCGGGGGCTGCTGCACCTTCTGGGCCGAGAGACTTGGGTTCCGCTGTCTTGGCCGCTGCTGTTCCAGACGACGCCGCCGATGCCGAGGATGAAGACGAGGGTGAGGATGAAGAGGAGGGCGAAGAGGATGAAGGCGATGGCGAGGACTCAACAGGCACGAGGTAATGCGACAGCCAGATACCAAACTGCTCTTCGTCCCAGCGACTGAACAGGGCATTCTCGCGCACCTTTGCCGCAGCCTCTCGACTTGGCCACATTGCTCTCCGCTTCAGCGCTCCCTTCGTCAATGGTGAACCTTGTTCCTTCGCGTTCACCAGTGACGGCACAGTCATCGGCTCGACGAGGAGGAGGGCTTCGAAGAGGTCTGGGCGAGAGGCAGCCGCTTGCACGAGGGCGTTGCCGCCGTAGCTGTGCCCGAGGGCTATGATGCGGCGCTTGTTGCTGGGCTCGCCTGAAGCGCTTGTCTTCGTCGATGTCGATGCCGAGGTTGGAGAGGGCGAAGTCGGGGAAGGCGAACGAAGCTGGAAGGGCAGCTGGAATGGCGCTGCGGACTTCTGATCCGATTCGCGGGCAACCGACGGAAGCACGTTCTCGACAAAGTTGATCAGCTCCCTCGCACTGTCGTCCCAGCAGAGCGCATCTCCGAGCGCGCCGGCGTTGAGGTCGATGCTGACGCCGTGATTTGTGTCCTCGAGGAACCACACTTCGTTGACATGCGGCGCCTTGCCATCGACCTTGAGCTTCTCGCCCGTGCCAAACTCCCTTCCCTCCGAGCTCTCGAGCAGCGGGATGAGCTTGGCGATGACAGGCCGCCAGCTCTCCTTGCTGAAACCGCATGCGTGCGTCAAGATCAGCGTGACGCCATCCTCCCTCTGTTCCGGGGCGAGCCAGCGCTCCGCCGAGATCCACAGCGGCTTGTGCTCTGCCTTGAGCGCCTCATCGAGCGGCCAGACGGCGGTATCGTGTCGTGCAGAGATGCAGCGTCGGACCTCTTCTGCGATACGGGCATTACGCTCTTCCTTGGTCTCGGATGGCGACGGGAGGGAAGGGGAGAATGGGTGACTCGAGCGCGAGTTCGAGCCGATGCCCGTCGGGATCGAGCGAGGGTACGCAGCTGGCGAGGCGTGGTCGCTGCTCTGCCATCCACTCGGCGTTGGCAAGGATGGTCGCGCGGGCTGAGGCGGCGGTGCCGACTGCGCCGGATGCTCGAGGAGGGGTAACAGCGTCCGAGGGGGAATGCCTGTGCTACCCCGTAGAGATGCTGATGCAGGTGGCCGCGCGTAGTACGCTGGCCGGTTGAGGCGGGCTAGCGTGCGGAGCATATCGGGTGACTGCTAGTATGCTAGTGCCGTTAACGTGGGCAGCCAGTGGTTCTGAAGTCCGTCGAAATGACCGGTCTGAGCGCGGACCGGATCGCAGATTTCGATTTCGGGCTGCTTCTGCCGCTTATCTCGGCCACGGATCAGTGCACGGCAAGGTGTACGCCGAGACGAAGACAAGTGACTGCCTGCTGGTGGCTGTGGTTGTCACTCGGCTTCCCGGGCGTGTGAGATAGAGGTGCACGGAGCGATAGCGAGCGGCGGACGTTATGAAAGATATTAACTGAGCGGCATGAGCGGTGACCACCACCCAACTAGCCGAGATTTGGCCCAGCGCCCACCCAAAGTCGGCTTAGCCGGCTATGTGCTCACTAAGCAGGCGCGGAGACTGCCTTCCTCTCCGAGCGAGCAGTGCCTGGCGGCACCGGAGGTAGTTTGCCACTCGAGATTCACGTGGCTACGAGGGGGCGCAGGGACTGCGTGGGCCCCATGGGCGGCGATGGGCTCGGGCGGGGTGTGGACATGGTCTTGTCTCGTCTCGTATTGCCTGCTCGGTTTGGTGCAAGGAAGGAATCGGAGCTGGTGGTGCTGACGCGAGCGTCTTGCCATGGTCTCGTTATAACCGTTCTGGCTCACGTTCTCGCCGCGCCGAGGCACGGCTGCATGGACGCCCAGATGGACAGAGATGGACATGTGCACACGACACACGGCCAACTGCCGAGCGCTACGGATGCACGGATGGGCTCGGACGCGGCGCACACCGCTTGCATGTTGTGGTCGTCTCGTCACCGTAAGGATGCTGCAAAGCTGCGGCTATCTGTCGACGATCGCGCGTATATGTCATGCCCTATGCCCGGCAAGCTCAAGGTTTGCCGCGTTGCCGGTCCCAGACGTGCCGTGTAGTGTAGCGCGTGCAAGTGTAGCCAGTGTATCGAGGTATCAGCCGGGCATGCCGGGCAATGGAACACCCACGCTCGGTAGCTCGGCGGCGAACGGCGCCTAAAACGGTCTGAAACGCTGCACGTTGGAGTCTCCAACAGCCTAGAAGCCGGAACGGTGGAAGGGCAGCAAGGTCCTTGGGCGGAGCAAAGTTGGCCACCCAAGGTCTCAAAGATCCATGATCCACCTTGGTGAGGTAGCTCGGGCGGCTAAGGCCATGGGCCGCGGTGGATACCTTGCCACAAATGGCTTTGGGACCTGGACCTGGGACAATCGAAGTCGAAATAATCGGGCACCAGCTTGCGCAAGCCAAAGCATCGTAAGCGTCAACACACAGCGATTAGCGATTTCGTGATAGAGCTTGCGCGGGGAAAGCCCTCCCAGGCCAAAGTGCCCAAGTGGCCCCAAGCAGATCCAAGCCGGACGTAATGGATGGATTGGATTGATTGATCGGGTGGAATGCCAGGACGATGCCCGAAAAGCACCAATGAGGTTAGCAAGGTCGAAGCCACGTTTTTATCGCGTTCCGAGCCCGTCCCGGTCTAGATTGACCGTGCGGCCCAGGGTGAGGCGACGTGAGGCCCTGTCATGGCCGACCAGCCGTGCCCTAGCCCGTGTCCGAGGCGCGCCGCATCCATGTGATCCATGCAGGCCCCGGGCCCATGCAGAGCTTGCGTCGGAATGCGTCAGGTCAGGACTGGCATTCTTACGCTGGCAGGCAAGATGAGACGCTCAACGGCCAACGGTCGTCGGTTACGGCTACTACTTGCCAAATAATCTCCTACGGCACCACTGGCCCGGGCCACCTGCACGAGCTACTGCTTAGCTCGCTCGCACCCCGTCCCATCCTCGTCCTCCTCCTCCATCTCCGCTTACATCGACTCCCCGCCACCCGGCATATATTAAGTGCGACCTGGTCTTCTCGTTGGTCCCCTCCACATCTTCTGTCGATATTCATCTTATCTCCCCCATATTTGTTTAGCCACCTTACTTCTACCCCGCACTCCACCCTCTTCAGCCCCGCCGCCACCCCCGCGAGACTACCCTCACTCAACAACGCCTCAACCCGTTATCTTGTCTCAAAATGTCCAAGGTTCGCACCGAGCGCATCACCGTCGGTGATGGCCCTTCGGTCTTCATCATCGGCGCCGGTATCGGCGGTATCTCGATGGGCCTCGAGCTCGACAGCCGTGGCCTCACCAACTGGACCATGTTCGAGCGCTCCGACGGCATCGGTGGCACTTGGCATGCCAACCGCTACCCTGGCTGCCGCTGCGAGTGAGTTTTGCCTGCGACTTGATAACCTTGATCCTCCTGTTGCCACAGGCCGTTGTGGCCCGTCGGGTCCGGATCGGGTATCTCACCCCTTCATGTCCCCCATCTTTGCCTTGTCCCCCCGCGCTCTCCCTCATGCACGGAACTTGAACGTCTTGCTGACCAATCCCACAGTGTCCCCGCTATCGTCTACTCTCACTCCAAGCACCCGAACCCCAACTGGACCCAGTCGCACCCCGAGCGCGCCGAAATCCAGAAGTACTGGGAGCAGCTCGCCTACTCCCAGGGCCAGCGCGAGCGCATCCGTCTGAACCAGAACATCATGGGCGCCAAGTGGGACAAGGCCCGCAAGCTCTACATTGTCGAGGTCAAGGACCTGCTCAAGGATGAGATCTACCACGTCGAGACCGACATCCTCGTCACGGCCTCGGGCGGTCTCTCGCAGCCCAAGTACATCGACCTGCCCGGCGAGGAGAAGTACAAGGGCCAGGTCGTCCACGCCGGCGACTGGCCGCGCGACCTCACTGTGGAGAGCCTCAAGGGCAAGAAGGTCGTCGTTGTCGGCAACGGATGCTCTGGTGTCCAGGTTGTCGCGACGCTCGGCGAGGACCCCGAGATCGAGGTCGTCTCGCTCGCCCGTGCCCGCCAGTGGTTCGTCCCCTCCAACCCCGGAGAGCCCCGCCACTCGGTCCCCTACTCGGAGACTCGCAACAAGCTCTGGCGCAACGTCCCCGCCCTGATGGGCCTCGAGCGCTTCATCATGGCCTGCGTCATGGACTCGCTCTGGTACTGGTACAAGGAGAAGGACGGCAAGAACGCGCGTGCCAAGCTCCAGGCCTCGCTGCTCAAGTGGTACAAGGCCGAGCTCCCCGAGTACATGCACGACGCGCTTGAGCCCAAGCACCCCTTCGGCTCGAAGCGTCTCATCTTCGAGGACGGCTACTTTGAGGCCCTCCGCAAGCCCAACGTCAAGTTCGTCGAGGGCCGCATCGCCGCCCTCAAGGAGGACAAGGTCGTCGTCGACGACGGCAGCGAGCTCGACGCCGACCTCGTCGTCCTCGCCACTGGCTACGACGCCGACACGCCCCAGTACCAGGTTGAGGGCTCGACCGACTCGACCGCCAACTACAAGGCCCGCTCCGAGTACCACACCTACCGCGGCATCTCGCACCCGGGTATCCCCAACTACTTCAACGTCCTTGGCAACAACATGGGCCTCAACCACATGGGCATCACGACCGTCATCGAGATCCAGACCGCCTACATCGGCCAGCTCATCACTCAGATGCAGAAGAACAACATCAAGGAGCTCGAAGTCCGCAAGGACGCCACCGCCAAGTACGAGGCCTGGATCGAGAGGCGTCTCCAGGACACCACCTGGATCCAAGTCGACAACTGGTGGCGAGGAGCAGACGGCAAAGGCAAAATCTTCACTCACTACCCTGGCAGTGTGCGAAGGCTTTGGTGGGAGCAGCACAGGCCGATTTACAAGGACTGGATCGGTGCCGATGCCGTGGTTCGTAAGGAGCGAGTCCGCCGTGTGGTGTTCATTGCCGCCCTGATTGCTTCCGGCTACTTCGCCAAGCAGCACAACTTCGAGTACCAGTCGATGAAGGACACGGTAGTGAGCGAGGCCATCAAGCTTGTCGCCACGGCGAAGATCTACCTCCAGTCGTGGACCGCAAAGTCGGCGTAAACATCTTAAGGACGAGTGCCACCTTCGTGACGACCGTGAACGATGGAGGTGCAGATCATGCCACGTGGTGGCTGGCGGGAGCAGATCCGACGGACGGACGGACGGACGGACGGACGGAAGCAAAGTAGTAGCCAGGGCCGCCATAGTTCTATAGTTCTGTAGTCGGTTGTAATTCAAGCATATCATGGATATACCCTAGTGATTTGGACAGCTCGAGTGGAATCTTGAGATGCAGGCGTGCAGGCCGGAAGCGCGAGTAGTCGTGGTTGTGTCGTTTGGTAGGAGCTCCCGCCGGAAGGAGGACGCGGGGGAATGCAGAAGGCTCGTGGGGCACGCGGGGGTGGCAAAGCCGCAAACAGAGCCCATCATGGGACGTTGGCTAAGTGCATTTGGCGTGCGGCTGGCGAGCAGGTGTCCACATCTTGCCAGACTAGCGAGAACAAGCGAACAGCATCCGATCAAATGGCCATGGCCGGGTTGGGGGAGGGGGCTGTTCCTGGCCGGAGTGTCCCGAGGCCGCTAAACGTTTCGCAACCATCACGTTGTCAGTCAGACGCATCGTGGCCTATCGTGGGTCCGCGGATAGCGCAAGCGTCGCGGGCGTTGACGTCTGGAAGGCATGGACAGGTCGAGGACCATTCGGTCGGTGTTCTTAGTCAAGCTTAAGCTGGGTACCGTTGTTGGGAGTTCGAAGCTGGTGTGGGTGGCCGGTGAAGCTTCGATAGCGGAGTTGCGATGTTCAGATGCTGGAACCAGCGACGGCCCCTCCGCCGGCTTCTCTGACATGCGGTCTGCACATGCGCACATGCATCGAGTGATGACTGACCGGCTGAGTGACAGACTGGGCCCGGTTGCTAGTCCAAGGCCTCGAGGTCACAATCATGCGCGGCAGGCGCAAGCCTAGCTAGCGTTGCGTGGCGCAGCGGAATCAAGATTATTTCCACCATGACGCAGCTAACCACTCGCTGCATTTATGCATTTTGCGTCTCTTCTCTTGTCACAACCTCCACTGCGTGGTCGCAGCTCACGACCTCCTCATCTCATCCACACCCGAGGCTTCGATTGTCAAGGACTCGGAGCTAACAAAGGTGCCACCCCTACTGACTGGCCTTCGCTGCTTCTCGGCCGTACAGCATGTCGAGTAAGAGCCTGAAGTCGTTCATTTCCGTGTCGATTGGTACAGGTGTTTGACTTTGTTGAGGCAACGAATGCGCGAATGCGGTACTCATTGGCAGAGACGTTGACATCGTGTCCAGCGCGCGCTTGCAGATGGAGAACTTGCGTGTCGACCATCGCATGCATCGCACCGGCTCTGATGTGCTAGCAGCTGCGATGGTCACCCGGACGCACGGGCGCACGGACGCACCGACTCGTGGACGCACTGACGCATTAGCGTACTAACCCACTGACCACATGGCGCAGCAGCACGCAGCCGACGCCGGCAGCATGCAACGGTAATGATTGAGCTCTGGCGCCGATCGCTGGCCAGATACCGCCTGGCTCATATAGCTCATCGTCTGTACCAGAATCTGATTGTCCATCTACTCATATACATGGCCTGCTGGCAAAAGCCTTCCCCCATATTGCTTGCTCAAACTCTCCACCAGCAGCTCCAGTGAGTATCGACTGGAGAGACAGTGATTGCGAAAACTTCCCCGAGCCAAAGGACGGTCTGCTTGACAGCCTTCCTTTCGAGTGACCTTCCTCGGCCTTAGCCTTCTTTCCCCCTTCCTCGGCCCCCTACCCCTTCCTCTTCCTTTCGAGCGACCTTCCTCGTCCTTTCCCCCATTCCTTCCCCTGTCCTCTCCGACTCCCACTGTCCTCGCAAGCTTGACTGGTCAGCGCTCTGCATGCAGTGTGCTCGATCTCTGCGATGAATCCCCCGCAGTCGCAGTATACGAGTTGGGACCGTGACGACTGCTTTCCAGGAGCGCATTGCTAACGTCAGACACCTCTGCGCCGGAGCACCCGCTCTCGCGCCACTCCGCTCTTCACAGCGGGCCCTTCCAGCCCCGCAGTGAGTATAGACGCCAGTCGCAAGGCGAAGGAACTAACATCAGGCTGGCAGCTCGCAGGACGACGACTCGGTCAGGGATTCGCCGTTCGAGCTTGGCGAGGAGGAGGAGGAGGAGTCCGACGACGACGAGATTGCGGCCGACGCTGGCAAGAAGAAGGAAGGGAAGAAGGCGAAGGGCAAGGTGAGTGTTCTTCCTCTTCCTCTTTCTCCACACACACACCCACACGCACACACACACACATCCGACCACACCCACACCGACACACACCGACACACACACCACACACCCACACACTACGCACACCCACACACCTGCACTCTTACACACCTGCACTCTCACACACCTGCACTCTTACACACCTACACACCTCAACAACAGACAAAGACTCACCTGCGCAGACCACGCCGGCGAAGAAGAAGGCGGCGCCGAAGACCAAGCCCAAGGCGGCGGCCAAGAGGGGTCGCGGGAAGACGACCGCTAAGCCGAAGACGCCCAAGGCCAAGGCGGCCAAGTCCAAGACGCCGGCCAAGGCGTCTGCAACTCCGGCCTCGGCGGGTCGCCAACCCGTGTCTTCCTCGGTCGCGAATCACAACGTGAAGCAGGTAAGCCTATCTTGTTCTTCGCACCACCGTCTGACACCCCAGGTTTTGGCGAGCAAGTTGCCGGCTACTCACGAGTCAGCCGTGGCCGTGCTCGCCAAGGGCGCCGAGCTCGAGCTGGCACTCTATAAGGCCGATGTGGAGCGCACGCTGGCGAAGGAAGTCAACAACGTCTTCATTCCCCCATTCGAGCGCTCCCCGGCGTTCAAGCGCTTCTGGGCGCTTTACCAGGGCATGGGGGAGACGGCGGCGGAGGACGTCGAGGAGGAGGACGACGGTGCCGGCGAGGACGCGCGCGCCGATGACGGAGCGGCGGTACCCTCGTTACCGTTGTTGACGCACGACAGCGGTATTCCCGTCACCGCTGTCGGCACTGGAGACGCGTGCGCATCTCGAGGGCGATCAGTGCCTAACTCCGCTCTTGAAGGCATCACTGAGGTACGTATTGGTTGCCCTCTGTACTGGCTTCCGGTACTCGACAATGTGCCGAGCCGACGACAAGACCAAGTGGGACCTTCTCGCCGATCATCGCTGCGGGCTGAGGTGGCGCTGCACGGTCTTCTGCCCGTTGCCGGGCAGCGGCGGTGCGACCGTCAAGGACGTTCTCGTGTACGTCTCGCCCGAGTGGGTCAAAGGAGGACGACCTCACTTTGGCTCGTAGCTGTCGCTCGCTCTTCGCTACTGCGCAAAGTTCACCGCCGGCTCACGTCCAGCTCGCACACCTCCGGCTCACGTTGAGCTCGCACACCACCAACGCTCGCCACTGTCTCGTCGGTCTCGCGTGCCTCCCCACAGCAGCAATCAACACCATCACCTCTTCTCCCTCGCAAGTTCACCGCCGTTCTGCCAACCGTCTACATTGGCAACATGCCCAAGGCGCCCAAGACTAAGCCGACTGCAGACCTGCTGAGGTCTGCACGAGGGGTGTCGATGCGACGAGTCGACCAGCAGCTTGGCGTGCAAGTGCCGCCGCCTCCGCCACTCTCCTCGTCCCTCCGCAAGTTCTCGGCACGCCTCGAAGGCTGGTACAGGGACTTTACCAGCCGGCTGACAGACGGCCACGCTGTAGGCGGCAGGAGGTACCACGAGTGGGCCGACGCCACCGGCGCACAGGCGCCCGCGTGGAGCGCCAAAGCGATGAAGCCGTTCCTTATCTTCATCTCTCGGCGCCCGGGGCGCACTCAAAGTAGCATCAACGTCGGCACGTTCTACAACGATGTCATCAGCATCCTGAGTCTGTACAACAGAGCGCGGCGGCTCTGCGGCGCTGCAGTCCTCTCGGCCGACACCGAGGAAGCCGTGTGGGCCATCGTTCGCGACATCGGCAAGAAGCTCCCGACCGACCGGCAACCCCGTGCACACGTGAGCCGAGCGAGCGTACTGAGCATGATCGAAAGCGTGCCGATGGCCTGCGCCGGAACTCGGCACATGATGGGCTATCTGGTCTACATTTCAGTCGCATCATGCACAGGCTTTCGCTATTCAACGATCTGCCGCGCCGACGACAAGACGAAGTGGGACCTCCTGGCTGATCACCGCCGCGGGCTGAGGTGGAGGTGCACAGTCTTCTGGCTGTTGCCGAGCAGCGGCGAAGCGACCATGAACGGAGTCATCGCCTATGTGACGCCGGAGTGGGTCAAAGGAGGCCGACACCTCCTGAAGACCTACTTCCCGCTCACAACGGCTCCAGTTCTGGGCGCTTCCGCCAACCTCATGCTGCTCCTCACTGCGTTCCTCGACGCCGGCAGCACGTATGACGACCTGGTGGCAGTCATGTCGCCGTCGTACCTGGTGCACGGGCAGCCTCGCCGACTCGTACTCCCCGCCGCCATCGACGACCTCTTCCTTGTCCAGGACCGCAACCACCGCTCGCCTTCGACCTCCACGGTCAACTCTACCCTGAAAGCGATTTCGCGGGAGTGCGGCTTTGAGCTGGACGTGACGACCCACGCGTTTAGGCACCTCGTTAGAGACGAGGTGTTACGGAAGCATGGGTCAGATGCAGCTGAGCGCGTGCTGCTGCACAACCGCAAGAGCAGCACGCGCAAATACGTCAGCAAGATCATCCCCAGCTTTGTCACGGAAGCTCTGTTCGATGACGAGAACGGTGATTCGCTGTCACGGCTGGTCCGGACGAACGCCACGATCTCCGAAGAGGATGCGCCGCGGCCGCGTGACGTCGTCAAGAAGAAGCTCAACGAGCTCAGGCAAGATCCGGAGCTGCTTCATCTGCACGCCCAGCAGCAGACCATCAAGGAGTCTCTGGTGTACGCGCACGGCGTGATCGAGCGGATGCCTGCAGACGAGCGCGACAACTACCAGGCTCTGGCTCGGCGATACCGCGACCGGCTGAATAGGCTTTGTGAGGAGGCCTTTCAGGAGGAACGCCGGCTCCGGCGGTTCTTCGACGCTCGCCGACGCACGGCCGAGCAAGCGCCCTCTGTGCCGCAGGAACCGTCTGCCTCGGCGATGATCGACACGGATCTGGACTTGGCGGCGCATGCTCTCGAGCTGGTCTCGGCTGAGCAAGAGGAGGAGGAGGGAGAGGAGCACGGGATTGCGGTCCCGCGCTCCGACCTCGATGTAGCGAGCGCGCAGCCCGTCGAGCTGTTCCTGCGTGGATCTCTCCTCTCTCAATTTCCGCACACCCTAGACTCTCTTCGTCCGGAGACCGCTAGTCCCTACCTCGACTGGGTTGGACGAGCTGTACAACAGCTACCATCCTACTCAGTCACGAACCCGGTCGCAAGACTTCCTCTCACTCCGTACTCGACGGACCCTACCCCGGGTCGAAAGATCTATGAGATCACTTCGGCCCGCGACGCTGAAGCGGCCATTTCAGCAGCCCGCTGAGGCCGAAAGGCAGCTCATTTCAGGGCCAAATACGGCCTGCCTCACGACGAGCCGGAGCGCCACGGCGACGATTACGGGCAAGACAGTGACGACGACCTTGGTGACGCCGCGACGCCTACTGCTGGCTCCGGGGTTCAAGGTACGACGAGCCAGTTGTGCGGCCAGAACATGGCTACGGACGGCAGCAAGCAGGGTCACCGGACCGATGAAGACGCGGGGGAAGGCGACGATGAGCTTCCCCTCGGAGCCGAAGCAGGCAACTTCACGCTGGTGCGACAGCTCGCCACCTCATTGAAGAGTCGGCGCGTGGTTACGGTGACCACTGAGCTGCTCAAACTACTTGCCGACGAACGAACCGGACCTCTCTGCGCTCTCAGCCCAAGCCCCTCGACATCTGTCGACACTCACGAGTTCTTTGCAGCCGACTCGCAGATCGCCGCCGAAAGTAGCGCGCCCTGCAGCTCGCCGACATCAGCTATACCCTCCTCCCCCTTCTCGACGCTGGAGACACCGGAAGCGTCCCCAGAGCGTCCAGCGCCAAGGCCCGAAGCCGAGGGCGTGCCCGACACCCTCAAGCAACTCTAACTTGGGGCAGTTGGCTGCTCATGCCCTAGAGCTGGCCTCGGCTGAGCAAAAACGGGAGGAGAAGAGAGCACGCGAGAGTGGGGACACACCCGAGCTTTCGAGCAGTGACGGCAAGGAGGTGTCGAGAAGATCGCCTCTTTATCGGCTCTCGTTTCCACGTCGGACAAGTTCACGGACTCCGCGGAGATCGTGCTCAATTGTGAAGCGAAAGGTCGCTAGTCCAGCAGTGGGTGATACGAGCGCACTTGATCGACCAACATCGATTACCCATTTCCCTCACCCATACGAGCGTGCGTTCTTCTCGCACCGACAGCCCGTGTCACACTTACAAGATCACTGCCGCTCAGCCGCAGACAGGATTCCGAACATCTTTTTCTGCACGTGCAACAGCAACCGATCATGTTCGGGTCTGCCGGACCAGTATGGGATCGTCGAGCTCCTTTCGGCAGATCATGCGAGTATCACAATGAGCAATTAGTCGGACTGCCGGGACTCAACTGTAGACGGCAGTAGATGCTTTGGTCACCGGTTCGACGAAGGCACTGGTGAACACGATGGAGGAGCTATCTCTCGGACCGATGAGCTGGAGAATGCAACGCGGGTCAGGCAAATGTCTCGCTTCGCCAAGGCAATGGTCGTGCTTTCGGTGAGCAGAGCTGTCCACTTAGTGGGTGTGCGTTATTCTCTGATTGCCGTATAGACCCTGAATCGGCAATGGACACCCTGACCCACAGACAGTTTGCCCGCATACGCTTGCGAGCCGCGACATCT
This sequence comes from Trichosporon sp. DN520, assembly GCA_030347605.1. Taxonomy (NCBI): domain Eukaryota; kingdom Fungi; phylum Basidiomycota; class Tremellomycetes; order Trichosporonales; family Trichosporonaceae; genus Trichosporon; species Trichosporon sp. DN520. The sequence goes on from JASJUY010000016.1 coordinate 288,928, forward strand.
AGCAAGCATACTGGCCCTTCCAGTAGTGCTCATCACCGCCTCATTTTTCCCAAAGACTATGCACGTCCCAGGCTTTCACTCGCTCGTTAAAGGTCCGCAGTGTAAGGCACTAAAGTTTCAGCGGCTCATGTTCAGGGCAGCGTTGGAGAGCTCGGTGGCCGGCTCCCGGTTGCGAGATCTCCGGCTACCACGAAATCTCCGTAGATGTTTAGTTGAATGGCGTGTCTCGGTAGCCTCGGTATCCAGGACCTCGGGCATGGAGTGGTAGGGCGTGATGAACATCATGCGACATTCGGCCAGACTTGTATAGCCTGTTGAAGTTATGGTCTTGGCGTTGGGGCCGCCCTGGCGCTCTTGCCCGATGCACCTTGAGACAGTTCATGTTGCCGTGCAGATACGTACTTCGGGGATAGATCGGGCGGCAGGCGGATGCTGCGGTGCTCTGGAGGTAGAGGTCGCTGAACTTTCAGTGCGGGCATCGGTGAGCCAGCATCCGGCGGGCAACCTGTGGCGTCTAGAGACCTTACACTAAAGATGCATGCAAGGGGGGAAGATAATGTCTGGACGTACTCACCTGCGGGCGTTACCTCTCCTGACAGCCGTATCATCCTTTAGCTCTGGCCTGGCCAACCTTTCGAACGCGGGACTCGATACCGGCAAGCTGAGCCGTTGTACTCTGAACCCCGGTTCGACCGTCACGGGTCCGTCTCAACCGCCGTCGCAAACCTCCCTGTGTGTTTAGGGCCTCTTATGGCGCACTATATGAGCGGATTTTGGAATGCCATTGCAAGCACTCTCGCCATTTGCAGTACAAGATGCATATGCTCACTGTTTTCACTAGCGCCTATAGGGAGAAAGTGCATCATGGCAGTCAGCGAGGTGGGACGTCCAGGCAGGAGACAGTCGAACGTCTCTCGCCAAGACGTTCGTGTCGAAGCAGTGACTCAGTCATCTGCTGATGACAGCCGTTGCCCGTCAGTACCGTTCACATCGTCTGAACGCGCCGGGAGATCTTAGGACAGCGTAACGCTGTCACCCAAGCCGCGCAGCGCACGACTTCTGGCGATCTGGCAACAGCCGGTCGATCCGAGGAGTACAACCCTCGGTCGCCGAAATCCCTATCAAAGGTGACGGCCCTCCGGATCACAGGACAACAAACATTGAATGCGAGTTGCATGAAGTTAGCCAAGTCGGTCGTGTACCCGGTGGTCAGAAGCCGTTCGCCTACTTATTAAATTCTATCGCTCGAAGTCAGCAGCGTCGACCGAGCCTTACACCTCCCCTTCAACGTCCAGCTCTCCTTCGACACGCGTTCACACAGCATGAGCGGTCCGGCACTCCCACACCCCTTCGACCTTGCACCCCCGCTGCCCACCGCACTGGCCACCCCAAGCCCGTCCCTTCTCGGCGACTATGTCGCCTTCACCAGCTCTACCAACCTCCATCCGATGATAGCGAGCCTGGCGAGTACGGCATTGAACGAACTGGTTCGCTGCAGCCAGCAGCCCGGACGATCCCTTGAAGCGACTCTGAACCAGTGTTGGCTCCACCTCCTCGTCCTGCACCGGCAGTACAACCCGGTGTGGGAGAGCGCGGTTGTATGGCGCGGATCTTACTGGCAGACGGCAAATACGCTGCTGTCGATCACTGGAGACGTGGACGTGTCAGAATGGCAAGTCAAAGGTAAGCCGGCTTTCGACGATCCTGCGGATACAAGCTTACAGTTCAGAAGGGAAGAAGTATGCCGAGAGCTCCATCCAGTCGGCGATCCGCGCGTTTCGTCTTGCTTCTGGGTCGCTCCGGGCTCACGGAAGCGAGGGCAGCAGCTCCGTGGGAGACAGGTCGACTGGCGGTCCTCGAAATGGGGTGATCCGCCCGGATGTGCTCGTCTGTCTCGCCCACAATCCCCCCGATGGCCCGCAGACGACCGTTTGCTCGTTCGTAGGCGAGAACAAATCCGATCCCGACCAACCGACGGAGGCGACGGCCAAAGTGGGTCTGGCGCAGAATCTGGTGCAGCTCGCATCAGCGTTCGAGACCTTCGGCACCTCTCTGGGTGCCTGCGCGGTTAACAGCATGTACACCCGCTTGCTTGTACTCCGCCATGGCCTCATCGCAGTGGAATCCAAGCCAGACGTTGGCACTTTTCTACCTCCCTCAACATCCCCAGCTGAGCTCCAGCAGGCTTTGGCGGACGCTCCTCCAGCTGAAGTGTTTCTGCGCGGGCGCTTGTTGCGATCATTCCCCTTCCGCCTCGAAGCCGGGCGTCTAGAGACAGCGGCACCGTATGTCTTCTGGGTCGAACGAGCCATCTGCCAGCTCAAGGCTTACCACATCACGGAGCCCATGGCTAGACTGCCGTTCTCACCGTGGCTGGTCCCGATGCCCTCGAGCCAAAGGATCTATGGACTCCTCACGGCACGGGACGCTGAGGCTGCCATCGCAGCCGTGCGGCGAGGCAAGGACGCGGCGCTCTTTAAAGCCCGATACGGCTCTCCTGCCCCCGAGGCCCAGTCACACTCTCAACGTGACTCCGACAATGACGACGATTCCGCTGGCGCCTCGACACCGCGTCCCGACCCCATCTCGCTTGACGCTTCGGGCACGCACCGTGGCTCGGCGTCCCACATTTCAGGCGAACGAAGCGGCCCCGACTGCGACCGCGGTGATGCCCAGGATGAGGAAGAGCTCCCTCTCGGCGCTGAGGCGAGCTTCTACGCACAAATTCGTGTGCTAGTCGCGGCGCTGAAGGATTGGCGCATGGTCACAGTGACGACTACTCTTATGGAGGAGCTTGCCACGGAAGTCATCGGGCCACTCCCTGTCTCTAAGCGCTGTACAGGGGATGACAAGACAGGCTCGACCGACATCACGAGCCCCTCTAGTTGTCAAAGTCCGCCGTCCTCCGATATCGCTTCGTCACCCGTTCCAGCGCTGGAAACGCCTTTGGCCTCTCCGGAGCGAGACCTGCTAGGGTCCGTTGGTGAGAGCAACGTCGGAGGCGTCAAAAGGTTCAGCGCAGAGCCTGATCTCGCTAGCCCATCCCGGATGTCTCGGAGCTGAATGTGCACTGCATGAGTATCCACTGCCCGCGACTTCCCGGCTTGTCGTACTTCTGTGGTTCGTTAGTCTTTTCTCGGCCGTTCTGCTTACCCCCATCCCTCCCCCCACTCCCCCCTCTTAGAACATAATACAATGTAATGTAATGTTAGCTGTTAGCGCATGATCGTCCTAATGCCATCAAGACTGGTTTGTTCATCAGGAGACCATCACAGAGCACTCACAGCCCAGCCGTAGACCAGGAGCAAAGGCGGCGTCAGCGCAGAGGCGATTAGAGACTCGTCAATACTCCGTCAGTCGTTGTGTTGTGAGTATGAGTGCATGCCTCCTCTCGTATGCGAGCCTCTCGCTTAAGCCCTCTACTTAGCCGTACTGCTTCCAGAACTCGCAACCCTTAATGTTGTCGACAAAGTTCTCAACGTGAGTCGAGTGGCACCACGGCTTGATGCGCATCTCCTTCTCGACCGTCTCAGCGAAGCAGCCCAACCACCCATCGCGGGGGTACTTCTCGAGGACGCTGTCCTTGGTCTTGGGGTGGATGATGCCAGGGTGGGCGCCGACGTTGTCGTAGAGCGTCGCGAGCTGGATCACCTGTCCGAGCAGCGTGATGTTGCCCACAGTGCCCAGGTCCTGGTGACGAATGACCGTCTCGGCGACGGCCTCGGCCTGGTCCTTGTCACCGCCGGACTCGTTGATGAGGTTGAGCGCAAGGATGCCGCCGTACAGGTCGAACGACATGCGGGTCGCAAACATGTTGACGGGGGTCGCGCCGATGTCGTGCAGCAGACAGGCGAGGGCGAGAGTGTCAGCCGAGATCGAGGTCTTGAACTGCTGGGTCGTGATCGCGTAGGCTGTTGTTAGCTGGCGTGACCTGTCAAAGGCTCGAGTGTGTGCTTCTTTCCGTGGCCTCATAGTGATCTGCAGACCTGGGTCAAAGCTAGCTAGAAGGACGCTTTCCTCCCGCAGCCTCGCTGTCGCTTCATCGGGTCCAGAGCGAAGACAGTTAACGATCGGTATGAGGCGCGAGGACGTGGAAGGTGTAGATTGCTAGGCAGGAGAACGCAGATGGCCGCGGATCTGCTCCAGATCTGCTCACTCACAGTAGTAGTAGCAGCGCATCGAGTGGTTGTAGACCTTCTCGGGCAGCTTCTCCTTGCAGTGCTGGTGAACCTTGTTGACAACCTCGGACTCGGGCCAGGGGATGTGGGACAGCTCAAGGGGCTCAGGCTCGTGGATGAAGTCCTTGCCTCCGAGGACCTTGGCGGGGTCGACGGGAACGGCGGTCCAGCCGTTCTGCTGCTCGCTGACGGTGCTAGTGGGAGTAGCGGACATGGTCAAGGGTGCCGGGATTTCAGTGAGAAGGTGTTTTGGAAGACAAAAGTGGAGATGAGGAATGAAGAGCTGGCTGATAAGGACGAGGGAGGTGGAGCAGCTAGGACGAAGGAAGGTGTGGGGGGTGGTCTAACTCAGGTGGGCTGTTCAGGCAGATCCAGGTGGGCGCAGTCGGTGTCTTCGCCCCTCCCCTCCCCTCTCCTCCCCTTCGCTCGCTTCTATGAGAACACACCATGTCAGGCTAACTTCTCTTTCCTAAGTCAACTCTAATCTGCCGAACCCGGATCGGACTCAGATCGCGCTGTCATACGCCGCCTTGAGACGCCGACTTCGGACACGGTCAGCTGATCGTGTGGGGACAACGACTACCGACGCCTCGCTTGGTCATCACGGCCGTGTCGTGGCCGCGCCACTTTTGTCATTGCCTAGCTCGACCTTCTCATGCTCTGTCTTGCTGTAAAGCTCGTCACTCATACCATGCTCTCAAGCAGTGTGTGCATGCATTGCGCCCATCGGAGAGAGCATCTGTACAACGTAGACATTTGATGGTGGCAGGGCTCGAAACATGACATCATGGGGCCCAGGGACGGTGACTTCGCGGCTATCACCAGAGCGGCATGCGGCAACTAAGATCTCAGGATCCCTATCTATGTATACCGAGTTAAGAAACCTCTCCTGACCGTGCTTTCTTTCTTGTCCATTTCTCCGTCCGTGCATATGGCAAACGGATGCTCGAGTCGTCACTACTAACACTACGACTACGACTGATACAGCAGGGTACGGAACAGCCTCTCGTTGTCCCTCTGCACTCGAGCCAGCGTCGTTCGAGTCCACCACTTAGCCGCCTTGCTCCTCGCCTTGCTCGGAACTTCGCCGAAGACAGCCTCCCAAAGATCCTCTCCGAGTCGGAGGTGCTTCAGCGCCTGCACTGGACGCATTCCAAGCGGATGCAAGACGTAAGCCGATGGGTCGAGGTACGCGTACGCCTCAACTATCGGGGCCGTGGCGAGTAATGGGGTCTGGAATCAGCTCTTCACTTGAGCCGAGCGAGAGCTGAGGCGATTCTCTGACTGCCGCGGGTAAAGCTGCGGGCCAGATGGAAGGACAAGCTGACTAACCTGTGCCATGACAGCGGCCGGAACCGACGCACTCGCTCGGTGCGTAACGTATCGATCTCCCGCGAACGAGGGTACGATGATGTCCTGGGCGTTCAGCTCCAATTATGGGCGCTTCAGCTGCTTGGGAAGAGCTCACCGAAGCACTCACCATCTCGCCAACTAGGCGGTAGTACTCGAGCGTATTGACGCCTTCGTGAATCTTGAGCGCTCCGGCCTCGATCAGCGCGGCAGGAAAGTCAATGTCGCCCTCCTTAAGACCAACGAGGTGCAGAGTGAACGCCTCGCTGGTCGGTGACAAAAACCCGTCAGACAGGGTGTATCCCCACACCTCGGGCTCGGCTGACCGTCAGCTGTGTGTACAACAGGTCAGCTGAGAGAAGGATGGCTTACTCATCATGCTCTGTTCCAGATCTGACAATAGGCCGGTGTAGTCTCTGCTTCCCTGTGCTATGCGGCCGAGCACGCCAGCGTGGCGCACCCGCTTCCAAGGCTGAAGTTGAGCTTGAGTTCAAGCAGTCTTGCTCAGCTTACCAGCTCGTGTCTGCGCACACTTGAAGGAAGGGCGAACACCTGTGGTTTCAGCTCCGTCGCATGTAGGTAAGCTGGCAAGACGATCTCGACCGCATGTGTGGCGGCCCTTACGACTTGAACTCGAGCTCTAACACCTCGCTAACCAGACCGCTCGAAGGCAGATGAGTACTCACTGGAGCATAGTCATGAACCTCCACGCCCTCCCACGCCATATCCTCTCTCGCCCAACTCCGCAGACCCTCGCGCACCGCATGCGCTGCATGCTTGCCTAGCGTGAGCATCGTCAGCCGATCCCGGATCGGCAGGAGATGTGTCCGGGCAGCCTCGCGTGCGAACCACTCCGCCTCGTGCAGCGTGCACAGGACACGGGCTGAGGAGTTGGCGAGACTGGTCCAGACTGATGCGTGGTTCGGCCAGAACTTGTCATCGCCTGAGGTCAGCTACGAAAGCGAGGCGTGATCCAGCTGTGCGGATGGAGAGGCCCCATGGCTTGATCTACAGACGCTCAGGTCGAAATCAAGCACAGACGAACGAGGGGCACTCACAAGTGTTCACGATCACGACGTCGTACTCGTTTGCCTCGAGGAAGGGCTTCACGTCCTCGATGTACGTCGGCGCTGGCTCGCGTAGTAGCTGGCCTAGCTCGGTCCAGTCCCCTGCCTCGCCTGGGGTCAGCTACAATCTGTCGCGCCGAAGCTCACGATAGAGATGTGGCTTGATACCGATGTTTGACAAGATGCTGAAAAGTGCCCCGAAGACCTCTGAATGTCAGCTATATGGTGTACATCTCAGCTGCGAGATAAGGACGTCGCGGGCAATACCAGACGAGTTAGGGCCCTCCATCAAGCCCAGATTGTGCGGACTCCCGGCAGCCCATGACAGGAGGACCTCGAGGTGTCGATGCGGGCTGCCGGCAGGCCAACTATCCAGCAGTACAGAATGGCAGCGTACTCACCGGAGTGGTATGATGTCGGCTCGAGGATGGCAACACGAGGCTTCAGCCTCCCCAGTGTCGTTAGACGGTCGAGCGCCGGGAGCGAGTGGAGACTCTCTGTCGATGTCGCTGTGAAGAGCGAGTATAAGCCGATGAGCGCCGCAGCAGCGAGAAGCAGCGCTCGTTTCCAGAGCAGGAGAAGCATCATTCGGCCCAGAGAGTGTAAGTGAGAGCTAGGTGGAGATCGAGACAGTGAAGTTGCTAACGTGCAATAAGCAAGCACGCAGCGTACGCTGCATCCGTCATGCTTCAGTCTGGTCACAGTGTCCAAAGGACTGTGACTTGTGAAAGGGCAGCGAAGCCCCTGCTGTGCATGTTTCGCATAGACTGGCAATCCTGCGATCCTGGGAACATGAAGTGTAGGTGTGAGTGTGAGCGGCGCTCGCAGTTCGCTTCTGACGCTTCTGAAGCATATCGTTCACAGCGAGCGCACGAGAGGTGAGTGACGACGAGTAGAGTTGTGCGATCCTCGCTCCTGTGTCCCCGATCCTCGATCCTCTGTCCCATGCGAAGAAGCTGGCGATCACGCACGCTCGGTCGGTCCACCAGACAATCCTCTTTACCACTCTTTTGACGCAAGCTGAAACGCGCAGTCCAGACACCCGAACACGTGTCCGTCTTCTGGATCCCTCGCCATCTTCGGAGAGACGTGCACATGCCTCGTTTCGTCCTTCGAATGCCGTAGGTGCAAGGGGCGGGAATGGGCGGCGCACTCTCAAGCTCGCTGGCTGCCATGTTCGCAGCAGGAATGCGCCGTCGCTCCTCCTACAATATCCATGCAGCGACGTCGGTAAGGAGAGATAGATAGATGCTGCGTAACTCTCCTCCCTACTCCACATCCCAGCGCAGCGCCACAAACGTCGCCGACCACTCCGCTGCCCGCCCACATGGGATATTCAGGAGCGGCCCCGCAAATGGCGTCCATTTGACACGGCGTCCCCGGCCCGCAGCGGCGCCGTGTTCCGAGCCCATTGCGCCCGTGCGCCCCGTAGCGCCCGCGCCCAGCGGTGCCGAAACTCCGGGCCGGAGGCGGGCAGCGGTGAGGTGGCGTCCCTACTTTTGGCGCCGCGCGCACGTGCGGACGCGACCTCTATCTCCGCGGCCAAGTCACGTGCCAAAGCCGAGATATGCTTGTTCTGATCGACGGGCTGTGCCGTGTGCCTCGGCTGGCCTAAATTTGCCGCCCAGCAGCGAGGAGATGTCCGAGCTCAGCTTGTCTCGTTGATTACCATCTTCAACAAAAGCCGTCCCAAGAACAGCGACATGGGCAAGCGTGCCGAACAAGCGAAGAAGCGGAAGCGCCAGAATGCGGCCACGGCGCCGGCGCCGGCGAAGCGGGCAGCGCACGACCTGCCCACTCCTCCGGCTGAGGAGCTGCTTCTGCCCGAGGAGGTCGAGAGTGCCGTCGAGGTGCTCCGGATCCTGGCGGAGAACCCCTCGCTCCTCCACGGCAAGGACATGAAGGATCTCAAGCGCGGTGTGTACGACCTGCACCGCGTCATGGTCGAGGGCGCGACGCTGGGTGCGTCGCTGACGTCGCGCATCTCGGCTGCGCTGAGGGACTACCGCTTCACGGACGCTCTTGTGCTGCTCTTCGAGATGCATGCGCGCGGCCTGCCGCCGAAGCTGGGCGCGCTGCAGCGGTGGGTGCGTGAGTGTGACGCTACCTCGAATCCCGACGGTACGCCAGGTGACCCCGAGGCGCTGAGGTGCCTCGACATGATCCTGCGCATTGCGGGCGACACTGGGCCCGAGGCTCGGGCGAGGGGAGAGGGCGAAGTCTCTCGCGCGCTCGTCCGTAAGCCGAGAGTATGGACTGCGCGTCCGCCGATCGAGGGCGAGATCAGTCTTTGGCCGCTCATGCGCTCCGAGACACTGTTCGATACACCACCGACACTGCCCTATCCCGGCTTCAAGGCCGTCCATTTCGTGCGCGCGCATGAGCGCCGGCCACCTAACCTCTACGACTCGACTGTCTGGGGTTCCGACGACGGTGCGATCCGCCTCACGCCAGCCGACCAGCGCAGAAAGCCGACAAGGCTCGACGTACCGGGCCTGCCGGGTGCTTTCCTCGTCCTCGACGTCTTCACGCCCGACGAGTGCCTCCAGATCGTCAAGGCTGCCACGGCGCACGGTTGGGAGAAGGACCAGGCTGCCGAGGGAAGCGCCACGCAGAAGACGAGCATTCTCGCTCGCAACTTTGTCTGGCTCGCCGATCACCAGTTCCACGACCACTTCTACAACCAGATCAAGGACTTTGTGCCGCAGCGCGCACCGGACGAGGAGGGAAGGCTCGGGCAGGGAGGCAAGGTCCGAGGAATCAACAGGCGGTTCAGGGTGTACCAGTACACCGAGAATCAGCTCTACAGGGTGAGTGCGCACGGAGAGCGGAGAGAGGGGAGCGAGAAGGCAGCGTTGAACTACGGCGCAAGCAGTGTGATGAGAGACGGAGAATGACTATGAAGGCTAGCGCTAACGCCCAGCCGCATATCGACGGAGCCTGGCCCGCTGCCGGCCTCTCCCCGACCGGCGAGTACATGCACGACAGCCAGCCGGCGGACGACCCGCTGTGGTCTCGCTACACGCTGCTCGTGTACCTGAACGGCGGCAGCGACATTCCCGACGAGACAGGGTGCACGACCTTCTTCACGCCGAGCGCCGAGATTGGCGTCATGAACGCCCACTCGGTCCGCCCTGTTCAGGGCGCCGTGCTCTGTTTCCCTCACGGCGATACGCACGGCTCGCTCCTTCATGAGGGAAGCGCCGTTGGCGCTGACGGAGGCAAGCTCGTCATCCGCACAGACCTGCTCTATGAGGCCAAGGGATACGGCCAGTTCAAGCCGACGACCGATTAAGGCGTCATTAGGTGTTTATTGGCTATGTGTATTATTATCGTGGAATTGCCCGGTGGGCCCACTGACTCGACACGGGCAGCTGACAGCTGAGATTGACTACTGATGTTGCCCGGTCGGTGGCCGTCTGGGGCCCGGGTCAAAAGCGTCGGCACTCACTGCAGAGTGCGATTTGCCTCCCACAACCGCGCGCTCAATGGAGCAGAATGCGTTCGCCCAAGCGCAGATAAGAGCAAGGATGCGATAACCAGGGTGCACCACGGCGCTCTGCCCGACGCATACCTCAATACCCTTCTGCGTATCGCCACACATCCATGCGCAAGGCACATACCTCGGCCCAACTCTGCGTATCTCCCAATCCACAACACTTTGACAATCAATCCAAGGCCCGCCCTATCTACATCACTTCACATTCCACGCCCAACGCCCCCAATTGGCCACAATCAGCGCCAATCATCCCTCAGTGGCTCCTGTCTTCCACCAACGGCCTTCCACCAACAGCCTTCCACCATCACCTCCTACCCGAACCTGGCTTCCCTACCCTGTGAAGCGCGCAGGAGCAAAGGTTTGGCAACCCTGTGAAGCGTGCAGGAGCAAAAGGTTTGGCGTAAGGAGGCAACTGAATGCCCGACTTGACGAGAGTGGGATTCGAACCCACGTCCGAAGACTGCGGAGGGGGACCGGCTCCGATTGCTCGGAGGCGGGGATCACCTTAACACAGCGCCTTAGACCGCTCGGCCATCTCGCCTTGGTGAGGGCGCTAGGCGGGGCAGAGGGACGGCGTCGGCGGCGCGGGGGCGAGGGGACCAAGGGGGCGAGAAGGTGGCGAGAAGGTGGCAGGGTCAATCACGGGCGACCGACGAAGGGTTTTGAGTTGTTCAGTCCGTTAGGATCTCTCGCAATCCGGATGCTCCATGAGATGTGACTGGAAGACAAGTAACAGCTCAGAGACAACCCGGACTCGCTGTCCCCGAGAGATAGCACCACTCTTGGGCACTCGCCACACTCCTGGTCTCTACCAAACTTCAAGGACCATGACCCAAGGTGACGTACAGCAAAAGGCTGGCGTAGGAGGCAACTGAATGCCCTCTTGACGAGAGTGGGATTCGAACCCACGTCCGAAGACTGCGGAGGAGGACCGTCTCCGATTTCTCGGAGGCGGTGATCACCTTAACACAGCGCCTTAGACCGCTCGGCCATCTCGCCGTGATGGGAACGCCGGCGGAGGGTGGAGGGAGGGCACGGCGGCGCTGGGGCGAGGCGGCGAGGCGGTGATCGAGCCACTGTGACAGGACGGACTGCCGGAGGACTGCACGAGATGCGCAGAGCCGCAGCGCGTGTATCAGCTAAGCTGCTTATGCCCGCGCCAGGTCGGGGTGCGCCGGATATGATTACTGGACTCCTTGTGGACTAACCAAGACTACTCATTGCCACTGGGCCTCAATCACATCCCTCACGACCTGAACTCAGACGCGCATGGATCGTTGCCTTGCCATATTCACCCCCTGAATCAATCATACCCTTCGGTGTCGAGAGGCTGCCAGCTTCTCAGGACTGGCGACTTTGTCGCCTCCCTCATCCACTTCGCCAGCTTGAGAGCCACTGTCGTGGCCGAGCGAGGCAAAAGGTTGGCGTAAGGGAGCAACTGAATGCTCGCTTGACGAGAGTGGGATTCGAACCCACGTCCGAAGACTGCGGAGGAGGTCCGACACCGATTGGGTTTCGGAGTCGGAGTACACCTTAACACAGCGCCTTAGACCGCTCGGCCATCTCGCCTGCTCTGCGGAGGCCGCCGGCTGCTGCTGGAGGCGGGGCGCGGCGGCCGACGGCGTTGAAAGAGAGAGCAGCAGACGGACTAAACGGTCCCGAAATGTACTGACCACTAGGTCACCAGCGAGTGAGACTGAGCGCTTCAGTCGCCCATTCTGAAAGCTCAGCAAATGGAGATCGCAGTGATGCAAGCGGAATGCATTATGATAGGTACACCGTACAAGAATGATCGAGACTATGGAGACTTGTCTACGGGCTAAAGGCTATGTTGTGGGCTGTTTTAGAACAGAGCGGCGAAGAACTTCTGCCACCAGGTCTCGGGCTTGTACGTCTCCTCGTCGGCAGCCTCCATGTTGTCGAGAGCACGGCGGCCAGTCCAGAAGTCGATGTCCTCGAGCTTGACGGTGTGGGTGCGCTTGACCAGCTTCCAGATGACGTAGGCAAGGACGAAGATGGGGATCGAGATGTACGCAGCGAAGAAGCTCGACGTGTCCCAGTTGCCCTTGAGGAAGACGGGGAAGCCGTTGAAGAGCAGGATGAGCGAGAACCAGATGATTGAGTACCAGGCCAGGTAGGGCATGAGGGGTGCCTTGTAGGGCAGGTCGTTGCGCGAGAGACCTTGCTTCTTCATGCCGTAGTAGAAGCGCAGGTACGAGGCGAGAATCGTCCACCACGTTCCGATACCGGCAATGGCGGCAAGGTTGTACAGCCAGTTGAACGCCTCCTGGGCGGCCTTTCCACCAGTGTTCAGATAGGCGAGCGGGCCGAACAGACAGGTGATAATGATCGCATTCAGGGGCAGGCCGCGCCTCGTGCAGTATCGGAAGATGCGAGGCATCTGGCCCTCAACCGCGAGGGCGTAGAACGTACGCGACGCAGCGTAGACGTCCGAGATACCGGCGGAGAACGCGGCGGAGAGAATGACGGCATTGACAATGTGCGGGAGGACCTTGATCTTCGCGTTGTCGATGGCGATGACCCAAGGCGAGGAAGAGGCGTTGCCGCTGCCGCCAAGAAGACGCGGGTCGTTGTAGGGAACGAGGACCGAAATGAAGAAAATGCCGAGGACGTAGAAGAGAAGAATACGGAAGAACACACGGCGGATAGCCTTGGGAACAGACTTGCGGGGGTTCTGGGCCTCACCGAGGGTCGTACCCAGGATCTCGGTACCACTGGATTATGTCAGCCACAGGGCGCCTTCTGGAGTCATCAAACAGAAACACTTACATGAACGAGAACGCAGACTGGACGAGAATGGACCAGAAGGCGAGGAACTGTCCCCAACGACCAGGAACGACACCATCTCCACCATCGATTGTCATCTGGTTGAACGGGCCGGGATTACGCCAGTATCGGAATCCGATCGGGTCCTTGGTCGGTCCACCACCGCACATGAGGACGAGGCCGAGAATGATGAGACCAACAATGGTGATGACCTTGATCGTCGAGAGCCAGAACTCGGTCTCACCGTACGCGCGCGCACCGAAGAAGTTGACGACCCAGCACACGACCATGAACACTGTGATCCAGACGGCCGGATTCGTCTTCTCGTCCCAGTACTGGATGATGATAGCGACAGCAACGAGCTCAGTCGGGAGAGTGATGGCCCAGCTGTACCAATAATTAAACCCAGTGGCCTGTTAAAAGCGTCAGCAATGCGTTGCGGGATGTAGAAACACAGAGGAGGAAGAAGAGTCCGGATAAGATGAAGGAAAGTGTGGACGAAGGTGCCACACTCGCCTCCACATCCAGCCGTCCGCCGTTCCTAGACTAGTCGTACATGCCGCTGAAGCATAACCCACACGGCGTGTGGAGTGCGGACGAGTATATGCCCATGTGCAAGAGAGTACTCACGAAGCCAAGAGCCGGGTCAACGAAACGAGTGGCGTAATGCGTGAAAGCACCGGCGACGGGGAAAAGAGTCGCCATCTCACCCAGCGCAACCATCATGCCATACACCATCGTGCCCATGAGACAGTAGGCGAGCCAGATGGCGACGGGTCCACCATTGGCGAGAGCCTCACCCGAACCAACGAAAAGACCTGGACATGGTGAGCAAAAGCCATCTTAACAGGAACTCATTGACAGACGCAGCGCAGTCGAAGTTCCGGTTGCCCTTATCTGCTGTTGTACTTACCAGTGCCGATAGAACCACCGATGGCAATCATAGCCATGTGACGCGGCTTCAACTGACGCTTGACACCGCCCTCCATCTCACCACGGTCGTTGAGCTCATTTTGGTCGTACAGCGGCGGGGTCGACTTTTCGAGATCGCCGGTGGCGGGGTACGCCGGCTCGACGGTCGTGCCCCCGACGTCAGACTTCTTGTCGGAGGAGAATCCGAACATGTCGGGCAAGGGATGTTTGAAGGGGAGGGGGGTCCAAGGAGGAGGAAAGATGAGAGTGATGATCGAGGCCGTTCACCGGCGCGAGAGTGTTGAGGAGGAGAGGGGATACAGGCAGTGGCCGATCAATCCCCTGTCAATCGAAGCTCGATAGCTGGACTAGGTGGTGAAAAGAGTTGAGTAGGGAGCAGGAAGGGGGCTTGCTGTCTGCTCGCACTACTTTTGTTGAATCAGTTTCGCTGCTCCGGGAGCGCGGGGCTCGACCGATCTGTCCGGACTAGCGCGGAGTGGGTGAAGTTTTGCCGACAGACGTAAGCCTGCGGTCCGCTGGGTCAGCTGCACTCAGCGCCTAGCGCTCTGATAGTCCAGCAATTATCCTTCGCCTCGGATCTACACAGGGTGTGCTTTTTCTGTCAGCTGGGCTGCAGCTGCTCGTTTTGGCATCCACCCCACGCTGACCACATTCGGCCCTGAATATCCTGAGTTTAATCGAGCAATGAGAGAGCACGGTGGCCACCACGGCCGACCGCCCTTGCGGCGTGAGCAGAACTCAGCCATGCGTCCTGCTCGATAGGGATCTGCAACCCTCAGCAGCTGAGCGAACATGGTCGCTTGACCAGCGAGGAACAAATTCTCCAATTTTTGGCTCGGCCAATCCCGCGGCTCGCATGCCCCATCTTCCCTGACGAGCTCCACTTGTCAAAGGCCGCAAACGTCCGCCGGTGCTCGCCGCACGCGTGGAGAGCCTCCACATACGCCTTGCATGTACCTCATGCAGAGTGTAACGCCTATGCGTTGGAGCACTGCGATACGAAATGGATAGCAGAGATAAGCACGGAGAGATAGAGCGCACATGACCGGGCTACTGCGACGTTGGTGGGCTAAAGTTAGCTGGCGGTGGAAATCCTAGGATTTCAACATCCCAAGCCTAACGCGCCTCGAGCCGCCTACTGCCGGTGCCCGGCTGAGAGGCGGCTGCGGCAATGGCAAGCCAAGGCGCTGTGGGTCTCTTTTTCCGTTCAGCAGCTGTTCACGTGTTACCCCGCACGGCTGCTGCTGTCCAAGCGTACGTCAGTGCAAAAGGGTGCTACTAGTGCTCCAGCCGACATCGGCAGGCGACATCCGTGCCATCGTCGCCATCAGCCGAGCAGAGAGAGGGCACTCAACGGCCTCGTCGGATGCATCATGCGTCTCATTCAGCCGCGAGACTCCCCAGTGGGGTACATGCCTCACTCGCCGAACATATCGCTACACCCAGAGCAGCGGGAATACGGCGTGCCGTAACGAGTCCAGAGATGATCGCCCCTGTAGCACGCACACCCAAAGACAGGGCCGAAAGTCGCCGCTCTGGTTTTC
Organism: Trichosporon sp. DN520; assembly: GCA_030347605.1. Taxonomy (NCBI): domain Eukaryota; kingdom Fungi; phylum Basidiomycota; class Tremellomycetes; order Trichosporonales; family Trichosporonaceae; genus Trichosporon; species Trichosporon sp. DN520. The sequence continues at coordinate 304,286 of JASJUY010000016.1, forward strand.
CGGTTTTTCCGGCTTATATTCGGCGCGGCGCTTGTGCCGCCATGCCGCAAACCTCATGCCAATGCCGTTTGCTGTGGGTAGTGCACGTCGCGGACCGTGGGCCAAGGGTCCGCGGAACAACGCCGGTGCACAATGCCTGCTCAACGCAATTTTGATTCGTTGCTTCTGTTTCGTCTGGAATGACAGCCTGGGCCCCCACCCCCACGGAGAGCTGAGCTCGGAACGCTTCCTCAGGTACTTCTACTCCACTGAATGGTTGTCTAGACCTCTCGATCAAACGACGTCCCCCACTGTCAGACTGCATGTGGCGTCTTGCTGGGCCCCTCACTGGTCTCCTCCACCACCGAATGGAATATGTAAGCGCTCACTTCCAGCACTGAAACGTGCCCCGCAGTCAGCTAGCTTGCGCTGATCCGGGGCACTCGGCCTCGTCCTGCTGCGGCTGCACGGGTTTGCGGTGCCCTTCACCCCGGGTTTGCATGTGTATAGCGGCGTCGTCGAGAGCCTTGACGAAGGGGCTGAGGTGGAGTTTCCCCCGGAACGGCCGGGGCCGATTCTTTGGGCGCAAGATGATTGAATTACATACAGAATATGGCTAAATAGCAGGCCTGATACAGCTACCTCTCGGAATCGCGGACAAATAGAGGGCTCCTGAGCCGTGACTATGGACTACATTGCTGGCCAGGTAGTACCGTCTGATTGGACCCAGAGTGTGTCAAGCGTGTCGAAGCTGGAATTCGTGGGCCAGATATCGTCAAGCGCGATCGTTGGCGTCAGCGCCAGGGGGAAGCTGCTTTCGCTTGGTGCGCTCTCGCTCGGCGGCCCGGCAATGGGCATGATGGGTATGCTTGATTGGTGCTGCTGGAACGCCGCGTTCTCGAGTATGCTCTTGATTGAGTCGCGCAGGACTTCCACATGTTTTCGCGATGGCCCAGAGGCTGAGCTTGCTCCTTGGCCGCTTAGCCTGCGCTTCTTCGCTGATGGTCCACTGTGGCTGTCTTGCGGGCTCGCAGCTTCGCGAGCTTGCTTCTCGAGTTCGAGTAAGCGCTCGAGCACGAACACACTGTTTCGAGCCGCACTGCTCATGCTCGCGTGCTCGCGGAATGTGTTCAGGATTTGCTCCACGGCGTTGCGCTTCCCCGGCGCAGGGTCGAAGAACAGGTCGATGCACACGGGCACGGCAGCCGAGAAGGCGAAGAAGAGTACGATCCAAAAGCTCAGCAGGTTGGGTGCTCGTCGTCGCGCAACGTCCACCAGCCCTAGGACTGCTCGGGACGACTCGACGCATCGGCTCTTCGAGCGCTCATACCGCGCATCCTGGTATCCGCGCAGGAAGAATGGCCGATGGAGGCGCAGCAAGCGAATGTTTGCCTGCATATTCAGGAACACGCTGTCCATCAGAAGAGCTGGGTCGACGCTCTCTCCGAGTTCAGCTGGATCCTCGAAGTGCCGTGGCAGTGATGAGGCTAGCTCGATGATCGAGTTGTCCATTCGCAGAATAAACGAGTACGACGGCGTCGTGTGCTGCATCATGTGGTCCACGATCTCCCGATACAGCTTCACGAACTTGAAGCGGAAGATCTGCATCGAGATTGGCTGATGTCAGCGAGGCCAGAGAGTTTTGCTTACCGTGTACACTGTCAGAGGCTCTGCCACAGCGTCGTCATCCTCGAGCTGGTCATCTCGCAAGTTACTCGGAAGGGCACACAGGTTCTGCATGGGCACGACCTGGTAGGTGCTGCCGTGCGCTATTGCATTCGACCAGTCGAGCGCGACAAAGGTCCACCATAGTCTTCGGCCAAGCTCGCGGCGGAGACGTGAGCGCCAGAGTGGAGACCAGACCTTTCCCGGCGCTTCAGCCTCGAGACGATTGAGACCCAAATTCTGGGCAATCTTGATCGCACTCCCGCACAGCGCCCACGTCGCATCTGCACCGTCTTCCAATCCAAAGCCGTACACTGTCATGAGACTGATGGCCTGGAGGCTCTCAAACGTCTGCCGGTGCAAGAAGCGCGACATCCACAGGACCCCTTCGGCTACGTGGTAGAGATTGTCGGCAAGTCCGAGTGCATTCGTCATCCCCGGCAGCGTATCGACCACGGTTCGTAAACCTAGGCACACCACCATGAGATACGTGCACACGAAGTCGGGGTCGAGAGGCGTCTCGCGAGCCCACAATTGGCGACACTGGCGCATGAATGTGGGATAGTGCAAACAGCGCTGAAACCACTCGACATGATCGAAGTACTGCTGCACGAGGAACTGGCACGTCTGCTGATCTGGCAGCGCCTGCAGAGCTTTCTGCAGGTAGTCGCAGCCCTGGGGGACGAGGAAAGCCATAGGATGATCAGGAGTGACGGCACTCAGATTGATGCTCTCTCGCTCGCGGTCTTGCTCGCCACTCGGTGACTCGATATTGCGCATCGCGTTGATCCGGTGCGACATTTGGAAGTCCTCCAGCGCAAATACCATCTCGTCATCGCCCTGGTGCCTCCGCGATGTGACAGTTGCTGCCTTCGGACTGAGCCCGAGCGGCGGAGTGTGTTCCCGCGTTCCGGCCGCTGACCTGACACCGGTCTTCACCGTACTCTCCAGCTCCGTCACCTTGTCCTGCAGCACCTTCACCCGCTTTACGAGGATCTGGAACTCGCTCGCGGTCACACTCCGGTCTCCCAAGCCGGACAATCCGCCCAGGTCTCGCGATGCCAAATCCTTCAGCTTTGACAGCTCCGGCGAGCAGCTCTTCACGTCCTTGCGCAGCGCACATGGTCCGCCTATCCGTCAGCTCCGTTCTTCAGGTAGCATCTGTCGTTCGTTATTCGAAACGTACATGGGATCTTGCGGTCGCCTGGCGTCAGCACGGTCGCTTATGCGAGTACCCGGCCGAGCTCACACTTGATCTTGCGCTGCTTGCACGGCAAACAGTTGCGCATCTGCCGAGGACCAAGGAGGTCGTCGAGATCATCGAGTTCCATGTTGGCGTATTGTGTGTGGTCGTGATGGTGACGTGTCGATGGCAAGTCAGATGATGTTACCGTGGACCGGCCAGGATCACGGACGCCAAGTCGGCACAGACGCAGATAGGTCGGTCAGCTCGGCAAATTGGTTGGGTTAAGATCGGGCTTTCCTCGCTGCGGTTCAAAGTGAGTTGGAACCACAGCAATGAAGTGACCAGAATTGTTAGCAAGATGATCGAGGTCGCAGCAACCTGATTGCGAGCGTCGAACTGTTTAAAGAGTTGTGCCTGCTAGTGACGCTTCCACCTGGTGGGCATCTTCGTTCGAAAAAGCTTCTCAATAGCCTCGTTAGTGACTACCCTAGTCCATTGTCAAGCCGCAGAGATCTGCCAGGAGCGACTAGTGTAGCATCATCGCCTTCACTGCACTGATCTACGGCACCATGCCGAGGGCTGAAGCACACGATGCATGCCTTCGTAACCTCGGCTCTACGCCCCCAACAGGTGAATACCAGGTGAGTACCTCGTGGTACCAAAGCATTCCAAGTCTGTCCCGCCCGGCGCAGCTGCACTCTTGCCGGGGCCAAGTTCCGAATATCGCGCACGACCAATCCCCCGCACTTCCCGCGGTCTTCCCACGGCTTTGCCCTCACTCCGAGCTTTGGCCTTTGATGACAAGTGGGCGGCTGAGGGGAGGGTCATGTGATAAGAACGGGGAATGAGGCTATATCTCGGCTCTCGATCGTAAGGTCGCCGATTCGGAGTCCTTCAGCCAGTGACGCACCCGTGTCCGCCGGCGCTCAGCATATCAGCTCAGGAGAATACGCCGCCACCTCCCTCTGCACGGCGTATTTTCCGCTTCCACCATGCTTCGGGGCCGTTGTGTGCAGGGGGCGTATGTCTCGGATATTATGCATGCGCTGCCAGACAATACATCTTGGTGTGACTCACGGAAATCACCGTCCGGTGTGCAATGACGCTCAGTCGGCTTTGCTCAGCAATCACAGCTCAAACACAGCGCAGCGCGCCTTGCGAATTTAGAGTCCTGGGCGACGCTAAGATATAGCTTTCGGGGTATAGGCGTTCATAAATGGCTACAACGTATGTCTCATAGTGCTGATCTTCGGTGCGCGGTGACGTCTAGTCAGCGTTGCAGTCATAGAAGTCGCCAAGCTTGAAGAGACGCTTAGCGTTGTCTCGTCCGATGTCCTTGTACGCCTTCTCGCCTCCAACGGCCTCGGTGATCTGCTTCCTGTTGTTGTCGTACCACTCGCACCCAACGTCGATGTGCTCATACGGCGAGTCAACAGAGAAGAGGATGCGCTCGGGGCCGACGTGGTCGACGCAGAACTTGAGGGTCTCCGTTGAGAAGTTGCCAGAGGTCGTGAGCCAGATGTTGTTGCGGAAGTAGTGGAGGAGACGGTGCTTCGCGAAGGTGTCACCGCGAGACTCAGCGAGGGGGCGAGAGCAGTGCTCGAACCAGTGGTCGATGCGCCAGAAGTCGCCGGGAATGTGCTCGCCAAGATGACCGAGGATGACCTTCAGCTTGGGGAAGCGGTCAAAGACACCGTTGATAATCATGCCGAGGAGGTGGAGGGAGACGCCGTTGGCGAAGGATACGGGCGGACCGATCAGGTACTTGCGGTCCTTGTACTGCTGCTCGCGGTAGATGCCCATCGGCGGCTCGGGGTGCAGGTAGAACGGAACATCGAGGTCGACGCACGTCTGCCAGAACTCGTCCCACTCCGGCTGGTCATAGAAGATGTAGGTCTCTCCGTCCTTGCCGGCGTGCTGGACGTCGTTGACGAGCGCGCCGTGGAAGCCGTACTTCTCAACGCACCGGCGCAGCTCCTGAGACGCCTGCTTCGGGTCGTGCATCGACAGCGCCGCGAAGGCACCCATGCGGTCTCGGTGGTCCTTGATCTCGTTCGCGATGTAGTCGTTCACCTCCGAAGCGTAAGCCTCGCACTCGGCGCGATCAAAGTAGCCTTGCGGACCCGGGGAGTAGACAGAGTAAATCGTGTAGCCGATGCCATGCTTGTTCGAGAGCTCGAGGCGGTTGCCGCACGGGTTCGTGACCTCCTCAAAGTAGCGCTCTCGGTTCTGAGGCGCAATGTACAGCTCCGCCTTCTCCTTGGTCTGAGCAGCGAGCCGGGGGAGCTCGAAAGCCTCTTCGAGAGATACCTTTCCGCGCATTCTTGCTAGCTGTGGAGTGTGTGGGTGGCGATAGGATTCTGAACCGACGCGGCGGGCGATCGAGTACTCGTAACTAGTCAGGCGCACCTTATAAAGCGACCATGCAGAGCGTCTTTCGACAGCCCAGCAACGGGCTCTGTCTAGTCGCCGGACCAGGTGGTCAGTCACCCCTGAGGTGGCCGGCTCGAAATCAGTCGGGTCAGCACCCGCTTGTGGGGATCCCGCGGAACCTCCGGTGCCCACATATCGGTCCGCGAAGCAACCCGCCATTGCCGCGGCGTGGTCATGTGCCCACCTCCCAGCACGCACCCGGATACTTCGTCGTCATCCTGCTGACGGACGTTCACTTCAAGACCTGCTGATGGTAGGATCGCAACTTGGGCGCTGGAGCGAACATGTGTGCGGAGCCGCAGATGCGCGATGATATGATCCGAAAGTTGCCGATTCTGCATCATTTGCGGCCGGCGTTGCCGAGCCCAATCCGAGTTTAATGCAACTAGCGTGCTCGTTCGATATCTGAAACGTTGGTGTGTTGCAGAAGGCTACGGTCTGCACATGGCCTGTACGCTCATCGCATTCTTAGTGTTTGGGCGCAAGCTGGAAACGATCGAATAGCCTGGCTTCACAAGACCTTTGAGCAGAGCACGTCAAAGGCATACCACCGACGTTACCTTAGTACTGCTACTTCATGCTAGGACTACAACAATCTTCTATGCAATGCTATGGGGCGATTAGGCGGCGGCGGGCACTTGAGCGGTCGCGGCGGGGGTCGAGTAAGATTTGGCGGGTACAGTGGACTGCTTGCCAAAGTTGCCCGCCTCAGAGGCGATGTGGGCCTTCATGTCGTACTCGTTCATCTCGTTGACGGTAAGGTAGCCCTTCTTCGCGGCGAGGGCGGCGTCGGGAGCAGAAAGGGAAGTGAAGCCGATGCGCTCGTTGAGGTTCTCTGTCGCACGAGCCGAAGCTGCCTGGACACGGGTGGCGCGCGGCTTGCGGATGTGCTCGTACAGGTCCAGACCAGCCTGAACGTTGTTCGTGAAGCCGTAGTCCTTCGAGAAGATGATGCCGAGCGCAGCTGCGTCCTCGAGGGCAGTGCACGCACCTTGCGACTGATGCGGCATCATCGGGTGCGCTGCATCGCCGAGCAGGCATACTCGTCCCTTGTGCCAGGTCGGGTAGGGCTGGTGAACGTAAAGACGCCATGGCATCCGCTCGATCGAGTGCTTGATGAGCTCCTGAGCCTTGGGGTCGAGGCGCTTGTAGTCGCCGGCCATGATGTCCGAGACGGGGACCTCGGCGAAGACGAAACCTTCCTGGGTGTGGTTCGTCATCTCGGTCGGCATGAAGCAATAGAACGAGACGACATCACCGCCGGAACAAGGCGACATGACGATCTTGTAGTAGCGGTTGAGGTCGCCCTTCTCGAAGCCTCCCCAGAACTGGATCGCGGGATCCGTCGCATCCGGCATTAGTCCGTACTTCTCCAGGTCCTCCTTGCGGACGTTGCAGCGGTAGCAGGTCTGGTTCGCGGAGTGAGTGTCGGGGATAACACCGATCTCTCGGCGGAGGACAGAGCGAATACCATCGGAGCCGATGACAAGGTCAGCCTTGATGACCTGGCCGTTCTCAAACTCGACGATTCCTGCCTCGGGATCGCAGCGCTTGGCAATGTGATCAACGACGACCGATACCGGTTCTCCCGGCCCCTCAGGCGACGTCGCGGCCTCAAGGAGCATCTCGTGCATGTCGACACGATGGAACATGTAGTACGGGATGCCCCAATTCTTCTCGTACTCGTGCAGGTCGTAAAGGTTGAGGATCTCTCCGGTCTCCCAGTCTCGCATGACCAGCTTCATGAGCTCGACTGGTCGGCCACGGGCAGGGTCAACGCCCCACTCGCGGAGCCACTTGCCACCGTTGGCGGCACATGAAATGGAAGCGCCTACTTCGACCTTGAAGTCGCGGCGCTCGAAGATGGAGACTTTGTGGCCAGCGCGGCGAAGTGCAACCGCAGCTGCCATGCCGCCTAATCCGCCACCGACGACTGTTTGTCAGTACTACTTTTGAGCTCAGCGGGGCGGACACTGGCGGTGGTAATCGACACCGTGGTGCTGCGGAACCTGACTTACTGGCAACATGGAGCTGCTTGAACCCAGATTGCTTGTTACTGATAGCCATTGCTGCTGAGATGTAGAGAGCGCTGTTTCTGTGGGAGGCGGGATCTGTTTCTCGCATCTGTCGCTTTATATCCATCACCTCGCAAGCACGCATGATCCGAGACCATTGACATCTCGTGACAAGCTTTGGAGCTCTGACAATAAGTTGGAGAAGGCGCGGCCTCATGGTGGCACTGCCGCGGGATCGCCGGGAGGCCGAGCCGCGGTGAGGGTGCGGTGGCGACACCGAGGAATCTCCGCTGTCCTCACTTATCTATGAGATAAGAAACGGCATTTCCGAGCGAGATAGCTCACGTGGAAGTCGCGTTTTCGAGGCTTCGACTTGACGTCCAAGTACACTACTTGCACCCGTGGCTGACGTTTTTGTGTCACCAGCAGTTTCACGTGTCAGGCAAGGTTGTACCCATCCGTCACCAGCTACACAACCGACCTTCCGAAGGCGTCGGGGCCGCCCAATCCTCGAAAGACCATGTATAAGAAGGCCAATGGAAACTCTGGGGCCGTGCAGGGGGAAAGCGGGGCCGCTAAGGGTCGGATGCCAAGACCCGGGGTGCCGGTGCCTAGCATCAATTATTCTTCATAATAGGCGAAGACGACAGGGCAGGCGGGGAGGCAAGGCCGTTGTGGCCAAGGCCGCGACCCGAGAATGTGGAGATGTGGAGGCACAACCTGGGAAAGTGGAAAAGTGGAGATGCGGACGAGAAGAGGATGACCAAACTCTAGCTCGGGTGACGCCCCTTTCTCCCAGATCTGAGATCTCAAGGTGGGCGACCTGGTACTGCGACCAAGCATGATGGCCATTGGTACCGATCTCAAATGCTATGCTCTGATATGCTCGAATCGATCGCGAGTCACGCCCGCAGCTGGCTTAGGTGATGGACCTGCTGACCGGACATCTGACATCAGAACGCCAGGCCCGGCAGTCAGGCGACCGACTATCACAGTGGAGTCTGCGGACCCGCGTTGCGCCATCGCCAGGCGTTGGGAATCAATCATGCTGGAATCTTGATATCCGGTACACGGGGACGGATTATATAGCATTGCAGCCGCGAAACGGGAAACTTTGTTCGCCGTCCGCTGTCCGTCTGCTCACAGCCCTCACCGTGTTTCCGCACCAAACAACTCGAACAGCACGGCAGACACCCCCACACACCCTTCGACATGTCCAAGCACATCAACAGCCTCGACAGCTTGAACGACATGAAGGCTGAGGACGTGCAGATTGAGAATGAGAAGGGTCTGCCCGTCGTTGATCTCAAGGAGCTCGCCGAGCGCGGTCACGCCGTCACCGACGAGGACGGCAATGTGCTCCTTCAATTCGACCCCGTTGCGGAGAAGAAGCTGCTCAGGAAGATCGACCTCTACGTCGTGCCCACCGTCATGATGCTCTACCTGTGGTGCTTCATCGACAGAGCCAACATTGGCAACGCGAAGATCGCTGGCCTGGAGAAGGACCTCGGGATGAAGGGCTACGACTACAACGTTCTGCTCACTGTGTTCTACGTGCCCTACATCTTCTTCGAGATTCCGAGCAACATCGCTTGCAAGTATGTCGGTCCAAAGCTCTGGATTCCGTTCCTTTGCTTTGGCTTTGGTGTGAGTTTGGAAGGAAAGGTTGCAGGTGTGAAGAGTGGGGCGGAGTGGAGGGGTGGCGATGTGGCAGCTGGTGGTGGTTTTCCTCTTTTTCGCGCGACTGACTCTTCAGCTCATGTCCCTTGCTACGGCATTCGTGAAGAACTTCCACGCCGCTGTGGCTGTTCGCTTCCTGCTCGGCGTGTTTGAGGCCGGCGTCCTCCCCGGTATCGCCTACTACCTCTCTCGATGGTACCGCAAGGCCGAACTCGTCTTCCGCCTGGCCCTGTACTTTTCCATGTCTCCGCTGGCCGGAGGCTTCGGCGGTCTTCTGGCGTCTGGTCTCATTACGCTGAAGATCGGATCCTTGAAGGGATGGCCTTCTCTCTTCCTTGTTGAGGGCATCATCACCATGGGTCTGGCTATCATTGCCTTCTTCACCATGACCGACCACCCGTCCACGGCTCGCTGGCTGTCTGCAGAGGAGAAAGCGCTGGCGATTGCACGCGTCAAGAGCGAGAATGTCTCTACCACAGAGGTCACGGAGAAGCTCGACAAGAAGAAACTCATGGCCGGCATCGTCAACCCGAACACCATGGCCATCTCTTGGATCTTCCTTTTCGTCAACATTACCGTTCAGGGTGAGTAAAATACTATCTATGCTGTCCGCACAAGACTGACCTCCCAGGCATCGCCTTCTTTACTCCCACGATTGTTGCCACGATCTACCCGGACGCATCTAGGATCCGCCAGCAGTTGTGGACTGTGCCTCCGTACATGGTCGGCTTCGCGATCAACCTCATCGTTCCGTTTATCAGCTGGAAGATCAACAAGCGACTGCCGATCTTCATTATTTCCGCCTGTTTCCCGATTATGGGCTACATCATCTTCCTAGCGACAGGCCCAGGCGACGGAAAAGCGCGATACGCTGCTGTCTTCCTCATCGTCAGTGGCGCCTTCCCCTTCGGATGTCTTTGCAACGCCCAAGCGGCGGTCAACGTGCTCAGTGACAGCGCACGCTCGACCGCAATCGGCTGGAACGTCATGATTGGAAACATCGGTGGTCTCATCTCCACCTGGTCCTTCCTTCCTCACGACAAGCCGAATTACCCGATCGGCAACGGCCTCAACCTTGCCGGCAATGCGACCATTCTGCTCACCTCTATCGGCCTTCTCATCTATTTGAAGGCCGACAACAAGAGGCGTGAGAAGGTCGACGTGCACCAATACCTTGATGGTATGTCGCAGCAGGAGATTCAGGATCTCGACTGGAGGAACCCCGCATTCAGGTGGCACATTTAGGATACTCAAAAGCTTAGTTGTACTTGTCCGACAATGGGATCAGAGTGGATTTGGTGTAAGCTGTAGTTGTTTGTGGATGTATAGGGCGCACGTCGTGCTTCGGAATATCAGACACAACTCCGCCACGAGTCTCAAGTCGGTGTACGCCGGCAGCTGATCGATCCAAAGGAGGGACGTGACGTGATCATGTGGGCGTGTTGTGTCGTCCACCTCATCCTCTTTACTCAGCCGTGAGCCAGCCTGTAGGATCTGGGGCTGTTCGCTCTTCCTTTTGTCCCCTCCCGACGAACCTCGTGATGTCCTCTGACGGCCTGTCCAGAGCATTCTGGATCCATCGGCATCCTCCAGGGTATGCGCGCCTTGGCATGCGATCGACGCGTCTATCTAGGTTTCTCCGCTTTACGCAGCTGCGAGCGCACTTTCGGTGCAGCCACCCTGGTCCTTCTTCGCTTCCGGTGTATCCGGACCCGCAAATCTTCACCATCTCATTCCTTCTTTATCTACTATTTACTTCATCTTTCGGCAAACAAGTCTACATTTTCAACATGCACTGTTCACGAGGTCTTGTCCTCCGACACGGCATAACTTTTGAGCTCAGATCCGGAGACTCATCTTAGATTGAGTCAACACTGAAAACTGAGGTGGTGATACTGGCAAGGTCCGGCAGAGACAGCTCAATAGCGTCTGCGGTGTCCATCTTCTGCCAAGGTCCAGGGTTGGCGCCCCAAGGGTTGAGAAGGCGGACCTTGGCCTTGCGGATGTCGCCTCCTGCAGTGTAGGTGGAGTGCGTCTTGTCGAGCGCATAAGCGTGGTCGGTGACGAGAGTGTTGATCCTCTCGTTGTCGTCGTGATCGACCGAGTGCCAGAACTTGTTCTTGTCGTTACTGACCGAGATGACGGCCGAGATGTAATTCTCGCCATAAGGGACGGCCCAGCTGCCGTCGGGGTCGTGGGGGCCGAGGATCTCATCGCCGAAGGCAGTGTCGCGCGTTCCGATGATGCAGGGCTGGGGGTCGGTGAGGCACTTCTTGAGAGCGTTGAGAATGATAGGGTCGAGTCCCGGCTTGGCGCGAGTCACACAGTTGTGCTTCTTGCCCGTGATGATCTCAAGCGCATACTCGGGCCAGAAGCCGTCCAGGCCCTTGTAGCCGTTGGGCAGGGTCGCCTCCTTCTTGAGCTCGGGGTAGGCGTCGGTGAGCTTTGCGATAGCCTTCTCGAGCAAGCTCACGTAGGATGAATTGTTCGGCCCAGAAGGCCTGAAGCCGAGCAGGTCGGAGCAGTGCTCAGGCCCACTCACCAGAATGGGGAGCTTGTCGTCCACGACCACCTTGTGGTCCACGCCCTTCCACGAGAGCGTGAAGGTGTACGAGTGGCCGCTGATCGACAGGCGGTCCTTCAGGATGTGCGCATAGCCGTTTGCCGCGACGGAAGCCACAGCAGCACCGATGCCGCAGTCACCGATGCCGCCCTGATGCACATCGAGATCGGAGACGGGAGAAGTGCCGCTGTCCCAGATCGTCAGGGCAGGGCTGGGGTACGAATTTGCGTAGCCGTATGTGCAGTTGCCGCCGGTGGGAGTAGCGGGCTGCGCGTTGGGATCGGTAAGGGCCTTCTGGAAGTCGGCAGCGGTGCGCTTGTCCGAGGAGGTTGTGCCGATCAGAGGAGAGCTCTTTTTCCAAGTGCCGTACTCGGACCAATCTTCGGTGGCCTGGCGCTTGACGAGGTTGCCGAATATAGCGTCGAAGTCGATGACATCGCGGGCCTCGGCGGCAATTCCGACCCCGGCGCCACCAGGGGACGAGGGTGCCGCGGTCGCCAGCTGGAGGAGAGCAAGAGCAAGCCAGAGACGAGCGGCCATTCTAAGGAACAAAAGTCAGTCGGCTAGCCGTACTGAATCGGAGTGAGGGACTAGCCTCGTCGGCGTCGATCCCAGCTCCCCTCTTATATCACACACGGGCGCGCTCGTGACGCCATGGGAGTGTTCACGGCGAGAGACACGTGCATAGGTGCGGGACCGGACTGCATGGGCAGCATCGGGCACAACAAAGCAACTAAGAGATGGGGTGCTCATCGCGGATTGGAGGCTGTGCCGGATATGGTAAGGTTTCGATCGGAGGCAGAAGGCCGTACATCCATGGAAGCTCGGTCTTCTTTGATAAGTGAGACAGCGATGTTCGCCGAAGGCACGGCATCGCGCTATCGATCACGCGCAAGGATAGCGCAGGGTTTGCGCGGTGGGATCCGCTCTGGTTGAAAGCTGCTCCGCCTACGCAACTCTCCAATGGTCCCGATGTGCGGGAAGTCGAAGCGGCGAAGGCGCCGTTTGTCGATGGACCCGTGTACGCGAATGTGCAGGCCGAGGGCCGAGACCAAGTCCTCAGGAGACGAGAGGGAGACATTAGTGACAGAATTAGTCGTCTTTTTCTGCACGCTAATTTTGACCTTCTGTTCCGCTCATGCCATTCGCCGACTATGTGAGCGGCCGACATCGCGACATCGCTGCCGCCGGCACAAGTGGGCTGCGTCGCAGATTATCTGATCTTAGTCTGCCTGTCATTGAGCGCTCTTTGTGAACCCTTTGTGGATGTGACGCACCGTAAACAGAGAGCACCCACAATCGCCCATCTAGTGCGAACTCAAATTTCCGCGGGTGCAGGATCAGCACCTGAGCATGGTCCTCATTGCAATGTCGTCGTCGTTTGCTGTGCGCGTTGGCGTAGAAGTATGAAATGAGAGGAACATGAACAGTGAAGACCTCGTTACGGTGACCGGAGGCGCTGTCCGCATACCACGGCTGTCAATACTGACTCCGTGACCTTCAAGTGCACTGAGTACGATATCAGCGGAAACGGCTCATAGCCTGTTTGAGCGACTCATTATAAGGAGTGCGTAGCATCCCGCGGTGGGCTCATCTTGGTCAGCTGCGCCGGACTCGTGCTGCACAATTGTGGGGCTGGGTGCGTGGTGCTAGTGATGGCCACTCGGTCTTCATTGTATCTAACTCGGCATTCCTACCAGCAAAGACTCTGACACAGCCTCCACGGGCTAAACTGTGAGAGGGAGATGGGAAGGACTGATCTCAATCAATGACCGCACTGGCATATACCGCACTACCAGGGTAGCGTTCTCAGACACTCAGACCCCCATTTCACCGCCACGATTTACCGCATGGCATGGCATATCTGGCAATTCGGACGATGCACGTTCATGGCCAGGAGAGCGAGAACCACCTCGGTCAGCAATGACGAAGGTTTATGATGGCCGAAAGCAGAGAAGGTCTTGCAATGCCTCATCCTCGCGCGGTGACTTGCTGGAACCGACTGCAGCGATTGTACGAGCTACCTTCGAAGACCTCTGAAACGCTGCACTTCGGATGGATGTCCTCGTCCCGCCGGAAGATCGCACCTCACGATTCTGAGTAGGCAAGATTACTGAGGCTAAAGTGAGACTTTCCTATGCAATACCATCGACGCCGGAAGCTATACTGGAACATGGGTCATGCTACACATCTGACTGCTTTCTTGCGTAGGAACCTCGTCACGCTAGCTGCACACAGTCGGCCCGACGTTACATGCATCTGGCAGATGCCTAGTGAACAGTGTGCCCCGGTAATGCACACGTCGACGGTGCCGCGGTGCTCTGTAGGGATCAGCCCTCATGCAGCCGCCTCAAAAGCAACGCGGACACCGGTAAACGGAAAGGAGCGTACCTTCGAGATGCCTGTATGCGAAACATGGCGATCGTCCGGATATCAGTAGTTTCGGATATACAGTGAGCGCCACACGGACTTTTTGACGTCATCCGCAAGCGCAATCTCCTTCCATCCAACCACACCCTCTCTCGCCTCCATCCTGCCAGGAAATCACCGCAGATGCATGCACAACTGGCAAAAACGAACGTGCCCCCACTCAGAATCGAACTGAGATCTAGAGATTGCAACTGAGTGCTTATGAGACTCGCGTACTAACCATTATACTATAGGGGCGTTCGGCGATTGCTCGCCGATGCTCTGGCAGCTCGGTGCGCGTCTCCGTTTATATACTTTCCCCAGCTTTTTGGCTGAAAGACACTGGCCCACGCTCTTGTGGTGCTCGAGGTGATTCCCGGGAGGAGGCAACAGAGACGGCAAGAAGATGGAGTGGAGTATGCATGTCTATGTAATGGTACAACAGGCAGATGAGGCCAGCTCGGCGCTGCCTCTTTTACTTCTTAGAGAGCTGCTTGGAGCGGTATGCCTCGATCATCTCCTTCTGGACGTTGGGGAGGACGGGGGCGTGGCACTTGTACTCCATGGAGAACTCTCCCTTGCCCTGGGTCATGCCGCGGAGCTGGGACGAGTATCCGAACATGTCGTTGAGCGCGACCTCGCACTCGAGGGTGAACTCGTCGTCGCGGACCTCGGTGTCGAGGATAGTTCCGCGGCGCTGGTTGACGGATCCGATGACGGCGCCCTGGAACTCGATGGGGGCGATGATCTCGACGGCCATGACGGGCTCCTTGATGATAGGCGCCGCGCGGGGGAAGGCGTCCTTAAACGCGCCGATGGCGGCGGCGCGGAACGCCAGCTCGCTCGAGTCGACGGCGTGGTGCTGACCGTCCTCGATGACCATGCGGACGCCCTGGATCTGGTGGCCGGTCAGGAAACCGCGGTCCATGGCCTCCTGGAATCCCTTCTCGATGGCGGGGATGTAGGCGGTCGGAATGTTGCCTCCGACGACGCGGGTCTCGAACGCCGTGTCCTTGCCCGTCTCCGGGTCGAGCTCCATCGGCTCAATGTAGCCCTTGACACGACCGAACTGACCCGCACCACCCGTCTGCTTCTTGTGCGTGTACTCGAACTTGGCGGGCTGCGTGATCGTCTCGCGGAACGCGACGCGCGGCTTGCCAGTAACGCAGGTCGTGTTGTACTCGCGCTTCATGCGCTCGACGTAGATGTCGAGGTGCAGCTCGCCCATACCCGAGATGATCGTCTCGCTCGACTCCTGGTCAACGTGCACGCGGAACGTCGGGTCCTCGCGCTGGAAGCGGTTGAGCGCACGGGAGAAGTTCGGCGTCTCGTTGCCCTCCGGTCGGATCGAGAGCGAGATGACAGGCTCGGGAACGAACATGGACGTCATCGAGAGAGTCGAGGTTCCGTCCGTGAACGTGTCGCCAGAGGAGCAGTCGACACCGAACATGGCACAGATCTCACCGGCAGCAATGCTGTCGACATCCTCCATCTCGTCGGCGTGCATACGCACAAGACGCGGCACCTTGACCTTCTTGCCGGTGCGCGCGTTGTAGATGACACCACCCTTCTTCAGCTCACCCTGGTACACGCGCATGTACGTGAGCTGGCCGAAGCGGCCCTCCTCGAGCTTGAACGCGAGACCGACGAGGGGCGCGTTGGCGGCAGGGACGAGCTCGACGTTGGCGTCGGCCTTGTCCGTGTCGAGAGCGATCGCCTTGACCTCATCGGGGGCGGGGAGGTACTGGCACACACCGTCGAGCATGTGCTGGACACCAGTGTTCTTGATGGCCGAACCCATGAAGACCGGAGTGAACTTGAGGCCGACGGTGGCGCGGCGCATAGCCTGCTGGATGTCGAGGACCGAGATGGGCTCCTCGTTGAGGAACTTGTCACAGAGCTCGTCGTCAGCCTCCGAGAGGTGCTCGATCAGCTCGGCGCGCTTCTGCTCAGCGAGCTCCTTGAGCTCGGCGGGGACCTCCTTCTCGACAATGACATTTCTGTATGTCAGCTACCCACGGAAGATCAGCTAGCTTACCCCTTGACACCCTCGTTGTACAGGGCCTTCATGTTGATGATGTCGACGACACCGGCAAAGTCGCTCTCGGCGCCGATGGGGATCTGGACGGCAGCGGCGTTCATCTTGAGCTTGGAGCGGAGCTGGTCAATGACACGGAACGGGTTGGCACCAGCGCGGTCCATCTTGTTGATGAAGGCGACACGGGGGACGTCGTAGCGGCGCATCTGGCGGTCGACGGTGATGGTCTGCGACTGGACACCAGAGACAGAGCAGAGAACAAGAACAGCGCCGTCAAGGACACGGAGCGCACGCTCGACCTCGATCGTGAAGTCGACGTGTCCCGGCGTGTCGATGATGTTCATGCTGTACTTCTCCTTCTCGGCGGCGTCGCCCTCCTTGCGCTCGTTCGGGGGCGGGAGCGACGTCCAGTCGGCGAAAGTGGCGGCCGACTGGATGGTGATACCCTTCTCGCGCTCGAGGTCCATCGAGTCCATCTTGGCACCGACATTGTCACGGCCGCGCACCTCGTGGATGTCGCGGATACGGCCGGTGTAGTACAAGACACGCTCCGTCAGAGTCGTCTTGCCCGAGTCGATGTGCGCCGAGCTGACGTTAGCTCATTATGGATCCTAGAAGTGATCGCAGCTCAGATACTCACATACCAATGTTTCTCTGACGGGCAAGCTTCTTCTTGTCGGCCTCGGAGAGCTTGATGTCGAGCTTGGTCGGGGCAGGTGCGTCCTTGGACGCCCAGCGGCGCTGCGCCGGGATAGCGATGGGCGAGGCAGCGGCGCTGGCGACACGGGCGATAGGGCGGACCGAGGTCGTCAGAGCACGCGCCTGGATGGCGACGCGGGGGCGAATGACACGCGCAGTGCGCACGATGCGTGAGACGGCAGACATGTTGGCCAGCCGCGTTTTGCCTTTTGGGAGTGGTGGGATAGGGAGGGGAGGATAGCAAGGTCAACAAGATCACTACCAGCGGACTACTAGCCGTTCGCCATCCGATCGCCAAAAAGACCGCCATTCCGACTTTTTACGCCCGCCGCGTTTCACGTGGCCCGGACACCCAATCACTGTCCGTCTCCGAGAGAGTTATTCCGAGATTACCGCCTGCTATCACCACGACTGCCAAGACGGTCATGAGTACATGCATGTTGATGTGGTCAAGCTCTACAGTTGTTGTATCACTCTATTTGAATTTATGCTTGGATGCGTAAGGGAAGAGATTGATGCTTTAGTTCGTTACACTTTCCAACGACGCCCGATAACCAGAAGGCCGATCGCAGATACGATCGCACAGATACCCGAGACCGAGAAGGTCAGATCGAAGCACTTGCGGCCATAGCACATCGTCGGCGAGACCTCCTCCATCTTGCTGCCGCGCTCCGAATTGAATGCGTACAGGTACTGAAGTCAGCTCTCGTCCACAATGTCTTCGTAGCTTACCGAGAACAGGACGCTGCCGAGCGCCGGGAAGTAGGACACCATGCCCCACGTCAGCCCAAAGCTGGTCGCACCAAAGTGCGCGCTGACAATGGCAGGCGTCAGTGTGAAGATGGCGCCGTACAGCGCACCGACACCGGCGCTGAGGATCCACAACCGGGACTCGCTTTCCAGGAACCCGGCCGTCCACAGGAAGACGAGTCCCAGAGCGACACAGCAGATGGCATTGAAGGACGTGCGCAGAAGGCGGAAGCGCCTGGCGCCCCGGTGGGCACCAGATCCGTGAGTCGAGCCCTCGTCCGGCAGCTGAACCGAGGCGAGCGGGGGCGCGAGCATGTCAGCCAGGAAGCCGGTCGCGAGGCGTGCGACGGTCGAGCAGATCGACAAGATGAGGACGTGCTTATTGCGCAGCGCGAGGGCTGAGTTCTCGGCGGCGCTGCGTGCAAACGTAACGACGGTGGGGACAGCCTTGATGGCGTCCAGGACCTCGGTCCTCAGTGTCTCGGGAGGTAGGAGCGATGTCAGGATGTTGCCGATCGAAGCAATGACCATCTCGCTCGGGCCAATGCAGAAGGTGATGGCCATGCCAAAGGCCCAGAAGCCAGGGTTGTTGACCAGCTTCCAGACCGTCCATCGTACGTCGCGGCCGTGCTGCTCGGCTTCGACGTCCTTCCTCGCCGCCTCGATGCCGCCGATAAGCAGCGGGGTGCGCTCGTCGAGGTGAAGCGACGAGGCGAGGTCGGCGATAGTGAGCGAGTCGTGGCCGTAGGCCTCGTACTCGCTGTCGCTGTCCCAGCCCTGCGGGTCGTCCATCTCGTCCAGTTTGGGCGGGAGGACGCGCATGAACACCGAGCTGAACAGGTTGACGCTGAGGGACAGCATGCCGAGGAACGACAAAAACTTGACCACGTTAAGGTCACCGCTGTCGTCCTCGAATGTCGAGAGGTTGGAGAAGCTCGACAGGAACAGAGATGAGAGGCCCATGAACGAGAGCGGCACGCTGAGCGACAGCGTCGGGTGGGCAGGGAAGGAGAGCGAAGCCGTAGTCAGCGCGGCGAAGTATGCGCCGACGGTGGCGGCGCCGATGGAGAAGTAGCATGCCGTTAGGAGCAGGTAGGTGTTCTCCCACTCTGCAGCCCACGGCGCCTCGAGGATGCCTGCGAAGCAGAAGTAGCCTGCAGAAGACAGGAGAGCGGCGATGAGCGAGCTGACTCGGGGTCCTAATCGGTCCGTCAGAGATCCCAGCGGCGCTGCACAGAGGTAGACTCCGAGGATTCCACTGGCTGTCAGATAACTCGGTCAGGGATTCATCTCACCCAACAACGATTGTCTGAGACTGCGTCCCGTTGAGTCCCAGATCCCGCGCTACGACGGGTCCACTGTCATTAGTTGGGTTCCGACGCACAAGCAGGTGGCGGAGGTGTGTCACGCATTATCTCCCCGTATTTGGTGGGGGTGGCGCATGCAAGATAGGGGTCGGAGCTCACTATGTGGGCCAGCAGTAGACGCCGTTCGCCTGAACGGCGCTGATGCAAATGCTGATGCAAGTCGTGACAGTCTCGATGGATCGTCCGTCCCATAGCCGGCGGTACCATCTCTTGCGACTATCGACGATCGCCGCGACGTCGGGCGGTGCGAGGCTGTCGGGCTGGCTGCGCTCCTCGTCGTACTCGACTGTCGGTATCGTCGTCATGGCTTCTGATCTCTCTGCCGCTTCGCTTCGCTGGTGGCGAGTAGGTGAAGTGGCCAACCAAGAAAGATGTGGGGAAGAGAAGAGAGGAGGAGATGGGGCGAATGAGGAGGGCAGGCGACAAGGATCCAGTCGTATGTAGTATCGGGTGGCGCAACTAACGGTCACGCCGCTCGGTAGACGCGCTTACTGCATATCCATACACACTCAATCGAGTCGTACGCTGGGACACCGATTGAACCGAGCCAGCCAGGAACCGATGACGCCGAGAGTACAGCGGTGGGTGACCACTCGGCACGGCCGAACCACGTGACTCACCCTGCAAAGCCTATCCGTTCCACCCAATACACCACCCACGAACGCCTCCACTAAGCGCGTGAGGTGAATCTCTGACATCCGTCTTCCTCCTCACATCGACTGCACATTGCCGCACATCCCACTGCATACCTGCTGCGACAATGCCAGTCGAGAAGCGCTGCCACGTCGCGCCCCTCCTCTCAGGAGACGAGACAAAGTACAGACGTGAGCTACCGTGCAACGCCAACTATAGCTGACAATCAGGACGATACCGAGTGCTGAAGGACATGGTGAACGACCTGAGCGATGTGAGTTGCGTTTCTTTACTCCGAAGTGCGATACTCTTCTGCATGTGCCCATCGGAAAGTTGGAAGGAGCGACTTGCTCTACGCCGCCTCCGAGGGCCATGAAGGAAGGCTTCATGTAGACACCTTCCTCGTGGGCGGCGATCCATCCACGTCGCCAATGCGCCCCCCTGACATCCTTCTTTTCACAACAGCTGGTTGCGGTTCTGTACGAGCTGACGTCAGGAATCAAACCTCCTCGCTCTCCGAGTCCACAAGATCCAGCGCCGGATCTACGACCACTACCTCTCCGCCTACGGCCATGCGCCGCCCATCGTCCCCCTGCCAGCCGATGCGTCCTGGTCTCCCCTCGTGGGAAACAAGGAAGAGTACCCTCCCGAGATTGGTGCGCCGTTAGCCAAGCGCGCGCCGAAGCGGCACGTCGGCGATGCCGAGGAGCCTCTCCGGCGCGATCGCGACCGCAGGGATCACAGCGGTCATCCAGCGTCAGACATGCCTGACGGTTCGGAGCGGGGGCACGACGACCGAGACGGCGGCGATGGACGCGACGATGACGAGCTCTCCGTCGCTCACTCCATGGCCACGTCTCGGGCCGGTACGAGTATTGCGGGCGACAGGCTCGACAGGCTCGAGAGGATGGAGAGGATGGCGGGACCGCCGCATGGCGCGAAGCAGGAGTTCCAGCCGCCGCCTGATGAGTGGACTTTGGACCGCGAGCGGGCAGAGAGGAAACGCGGCGTCAAGCGCGAGCGCGAGCGGAGCGAGGAGGACGATTACCACATGGAACAGGATATGCGCGAGCGAGAGGCTAGGCATGCCGCGGCGTCGCCGAGGAGCGACGTGGATGACTACTAGGACTTAAGTCTTATGTGACCGGAGAGGTCGACGGGGGGACGGGGGAAGTCTTGCGCCGCGGGGACAGTTTTTGCTAGAGATTCATTCATGATGTATTAATACTACCTTTGCTGTCGCTACCTAGAGCCAGTGCCAAAGCGAGGTGAAGAAGAAGCGATGAACATAAGAGAGGCATCATTGCTGAGACGTACACGCATCGCGCCAGGGTAGTCGAGATGCCGGGGGTTGGGTGGGTTGATGTAGGAAGGATGATTGGGTTGTGTTTTTCACTTGCGTTGAATGCTACTTGCGCCTATGCCCGCTACGGTGGTACCTAGGCCTCGGTCTGCACTATAGCTGTGGATGGTGTCAGCCTCCAAATGTCCTCTCTAGGTACGTGTATCAAAGTTGTTCGTCAAAATCAAGAAATCAAGAAAGAGCAGGGGAAGGAGAGACTAGAAGAAGATAGTGTTCGTATCTAGGTCTGTCGCACGGACGAGTCTTCGTGAGTCGCTGCAAGGATCGAGGCTCGACACGAGCTCGAGAACAGGCCCAGTAATTTGATACTGACGACCGTCGTGTGGTTCTCGACCACGGCAAAAACACAGACATAGCAGAACAGATAAACAAAACAAGACAAAAACAAAACAGAGACAAGACAAGACACGACAGAAGAAGAAAGAGAAAGGAGTCGGTGTCCGACTGAAGCGATACGCGTTGATCGAGCCTCTGAATTTGAAGCGATTCGCGGCAATCAAGCTCCTAGGTCTCCCCCTCCGTCTGGACAATCGACTCACGTTCCCTCGTCTTCTTGCGGCCTGGGAGGCGGTCCTTGATGCCTCTTCCGATCCACTTCGCGCTACGGTACGCTCCGATCTGCGCCATTCCGCGTCCTCGGCTCTCGAGCTGGCGCTTGTGGGCCTTCTCGATCTCCCTCTTCTCGTGCTTGTCGATGACGCCGTCGTCGTCGAAGTGCTTCTGCATCTCCGAGATCTCGCTCTCGCCCTCGGTCGCCATCCAGGCCTCAAAGGCGTGCCTGCGGCTCTGGGACAGGCGGAGCTTCTCGTGCTGAATGTCGAGACCGGCGCTGAACGTCATCTTGGCCTTGACGCTACCGACGAGCTCGAACTTGTGGTGCTTGAGTGTCTGGTCGTTGATCACGTTCTGTCGCAGAACGTTCATGTTCGGACCGGTGATGACGGGGATCTCGACATCCGCCTCAATGTCGTCCGTCAGGTCCTGCAGCCATAACACCGCGATCGCCTCGGGCTTGCCTTGCCCGATCAGCTTGCCAATTCCGTGCGAGCCAAACTCGAATACGATGTGCGATTGATAACGGTTGTACACCGGGAAGTACTCGGGCTCGTCCGTGTTCCATCGGACGATATCGCCCTCGACGTCCGAGTGTCGCTTGCTGAGCTTCTCGGTCCACTCGTGCGTCGACACCGTGAGCGACATGCGCTCCGCCTCGAACTTGTCTTTCTTCGCCGGGTCGGCCTTCAGCACAATGTCCTGCACGGCGACAGTTCCTGTGTTCCAGCCACGCATGTTCACTGGCAGCTTCGTGCGCATCGACCGGAAGGCGAATGAGATGTTCGCCTTACCAAAGCCGACACCCTCTTGGATGGGGTACGTTGCAGTCACACTCGAAGCCTCACAGAAGACGTCCGCAAGGTTGACAGAGACAACACCCATGATGGGGTCACTCTCACGCAGTCGACTGTCGCGGATCACAACGCGTACCTCGGTAGTCGTGAAGTCACGGATGAACACCTCGGTACCAGCATCGAAGTACGGGTTAGTAGTGTACTGCTTGACGCGCGTCTTGTAGCACAGCTCGTCGTTGACGATGAACTCGCCGTAGCCACAAGGCAGGTTCTTCGTCTGCTCGCTCGGGTCGTCCGTGTCCTGTCCAGCCTCACCCTCACGGTCAGAGCCAGACTTGCCCTCAAGCTGCTGTCGCTCGAGATTGTTGACCTGGTGCAGAATGATCGAGAGTACACCCGAAGGCCAAGCGTCGTCGGGGCGAGTCTTCGCAACGTCAGGAGGAGGAGGAGGCGGGTAGTCGCGAGCGGGGTTCGGCGCCTTGTCGCCGGGCAGCATCTCGGAACGCGCGGCCGACTTCTGGGACGGCTCCGACCTTGCCTCCTTTGCAGTGGGCAGACGCTCGTTCGCCTTCTTGAGCGGCACCTTGTCGAAGAATCCAATGGACCAAGTGATAGTACCGGGCATCTCGTTGCCATCCTCGAAGCCCATGAGGCCATCAGTGCGGTCGAACATCCTGTTGGGGCGCTTGATCAGGTCCTTGACCGGAATCTGCACACGACCGACCAAGTCACTAGGCATCAGTATCAGTCCAAAGGCAGGCAACTCACTCAGCGCTCATCTTGTCACTGTCCCAAAGCATGACAGCGAGGTCCTCGTCTGAGCGGATTTCGTCCTCCGTCAGCAGCAGGGCGGCAGTCTCCTCGTAGACAGGGTTCAGGTCCTCAATGATAATGCGAGTAGAGTAGAGTGGGCGACCATACTTGGCGTACGCAAGCACGATGTAGGGGTCCGACTTGCCATTGTTGTCCTGCGCAGAGAGACCCTCGCAGTAGTGAACGGTGATGATGAAGACGCCGATTGCGCGGGTGTCTCCAACAGCCGCACCAGAGAGCATGTCCTTCAAATTGATCGTCATGCTCTTGGGGACACAGAGCTCGGACGTGCCCGCAGCGATGGCCTCCTTAACGAAGCCAGAGATCAGAGGAAGGTCGAGGACGTTAGGCAGGTGGCGCGACATCGGAATGGCAGAAACTTCGACAGCAGGCACTCCGCAAAGCGCAAAGGTGCAGTTGCGGACGAAGGGAGGCTCAGGAATGAACTGCAGGCGAACACGGGCGATACCAAAGATCTGCTCGATCTGAATCCTGCCATGGTCAGTATTGGCGTTTCTGCGGAAAGCTCACCAGATGGGAAGAGGAATGTGGAACCAGTCGTGAGTACCGAGGAAGAACTCGATAAGCAGATGGATATTCTTGTCGCGATCCTTTTGGCCAGGCTGAGCCGAGTACTGGAACGCAACCTCGAAGTTGTAGTAGTCACCAGCCTGGTCCTCCTTGAGAACGTCGCCGTCCATATCCTTGGTGGGGGTGTTGGAGCCCTCGTCAATCCAGTTGGTGTTGGGGTAACCTTCATCACCGGGCTGGTCGGGAAGGGCACGAACACTGGAAAGCTTCAGAGGGTTTCGACCCTGACCGAGATCGGTGATGCGGACAGCATCGACGAAGCTGGGAAGCGAGGCTTGCAGAATGTCCTCAACCATATCGGCCATGGGCACGAAGAGACTGGGATCGATGTTCTGTACGTCAGCGCACCGCTACGCTTCGGGGAAGGCAACTCACGCCCCAAACCAGCTCAATGAGGCCGTTGAGCCATTCAGCACTCTCGGGGTAGGGAGGAGCGAACGCCTGGCCGCGTGCCCTCGTAAGATCCAGGCGAATTGCATCAACCTCCTTGACAAGGTTTCTCGACAGCAGACCAGCGGCGGCATAGAGTCCAATGCCGACGAGGGCCAGGAGGAAGGTGCGCCACACCAGTGTCCAGAAGCCATTTCCGAAGGCGACAAAGAACCACAGCACAAGCACAGAGCCAATAGCAAGATACTGGATCTGCTGGATGCGCTTCAGTAGATCCTTGAGGGAGGAAGGCGCCGGAGGCGGGAATGGGTAGTAGGTGATGTTTCCACCAGCCGTGCGAGTGCGCGATGCCTCGAAGTCTGCTGTTAGCTCTGCATCGCAAAGAGTAGCCACCATAGTAGGGAGGGTCAGGCCTACGCATCGCAGGCTTGCGCTCGAGCCGTGCGATGCCTGCAGCCGCGAGGTGCTTTGCCTGGCGCTGCATGATGAAGGCCTGGAGGCCTAGGAGGAAGCGCTCTCGCATGCCTAGCTTCCCCGCACGCAAGGTCGTTTTGCCATAAGAAGATTACAGGGTGATGAGGGAACGCCAACATTGATCACCGCCTTGCGCCATGGCTGTGTCGGCACTCGCCTCGGCAAGATGAGCACGTACCTTTCGGATCTGCGTCCTTGACCACGACGACACCGCCGGTGATGGGATCACGTACACGACGCTCGCCCTTCTGCGCCTTCTTGATGCGGTCGGTCGGCTTCTCTGTGGCGTGCGTCAGTGTCGCCCCTGAGCTCGCTTTGCTGCTGCATACGCACCCGTGAAGGCCGTCATCTGGTTCATCAGACGCTGCTTCTCGGTCGCGCCGTTCTTGTTGTCGGCCTTCCTGCGGCTTTGAGTCCCATCTTTGGTGACCTTCTGGCCGGCAGTCGTGGGGCTGTCGTCCGGGTTGATGATATCGCCGTCGGCATCAACTTTGTAGTAGGCGGGCTCGCCTTCCTCCTCGGAAGTCGGTCCTTCCTCAGCGATGCGCTGCTCGTCGAGAGCAGCCTGCTCTCTCAACTCCATGATTCGCGCATACTCGTCTGCCTGCTCCTGGTGACGCTGGTTGATCTCCTGCCAATCCTGCGCCTTCGGAACCTTGTGCTTGCCAGAGTAACCAGTGCCAAACACATGCGGGGCTGGAGCAGGTGGCAGCTCGGGGAACTCGGGAGTCGTCGGCCGCTGCGAGGCAGAGTTCTTGGAAGGAGAGAGGTGCGTAGCCCCGCTCCGCTTTGTGGACTCGGGCGTTAATGCCCCGTTGGTGGTCATCGATGCGAGAGGGCTTCACCAAGAGTCGACGGGGGTTTCGGTAGTATCAGAGTTGATTGATGGGCAATGCTGATTCCTTGTGGACGAGAATGAGGGAGTTGCCGGAGACAACTGTGCACTGGATTAGACAGGATAGATGAGGATGGGCAGAGTTGTTGGTCGGCGGTGGTGTCAGGTAGCGTCAGCGCCGAGCCGAGGAGTTGAGGCATCAAGGATCGAGCGAGGCCACCCCGAGACGTCAAAATGGTGTACGACAATCGACTACGTCATACGTCAGAGTAGTGGACTGCTTCCTCCACCGGTCCACGGTCCATGGCGCCGAGAGGGGAGATTCGGCTGTGCGAGGCACTCGTTCGAAATTGCTTGCTGCCCGCCCTCTCAGCGCCCCCTGAACAGTGATGCATGCATCTCCGTGCGCGATAACTGCGGCGCGCTGCGAGTGTGCTCCCCTTCAACTTCGAGATGGTAGTATCACACTGCAGTTGCAGACAACCTTGTATGCATCGGTCGGGCAGCATGCAACCCTACGCCCATCGCACGGCGTTGCTTGCCGCTCTTCCTCTCAAAACATCACCGGACACCAACACCCGTGGCCGCGTCGTCCCTTTGCTTGGCGACATCGATCTTTACCTAACAGTCCCACCGTCTTTAGCTCGCCTATGACGTTTTCTCATTCATCCCGACTTGCGTCCCTTCGCGCTCCCTGCCATGTCAATGCCCTCATGCCTCGTGCCTCATCGTGCCGCGCCGCGATGCAATCAGAGAGATCTGGGTGACCCAGAAAGTGCTTGCACCTCGGTGTCTCAGCGGGCAAGAGCAGTCGGCAGCCCGTGCCTCATATCGGACTCAGATGTCTTGTGATCCATGCTGGACGAATCCAGGGTATATCTCCGTATTTCCATATCAATCCGAGAGAGACATCACTACGAGACAGCCTTTGCCCAGACAGCCAGCAGAGACATGGGGGCTGCAGACAGATAAGGAGAACTCTAATTACCACAAATGCATACAGTAAGAGGGGACATCTATTCGAAACCAACAGCGACACAGTAAAATCTAATCAGATATAATCGACGACGATCACCAGCTGCGCAACAGTGGAAGAACCTTGATGCTACTTTTGAAGAGGGTATGGGGGCCCATAAGCTAATTGAGGGGGAGGTTGTGCGTGTGTGTGTGTGTGTGTGCGTGTGTGTTGGAAGGGAGGTGGCTATCGCTTAGTCGAAGGTGACCTTCTGGCCAGCCGACTCGACGATGCCGCCGGTACGGGCACCGCCGCGGGGAGGGCCACCACGGCCACGGCCACCTCCGCGACCACCACCGCCGCGGCCGCCGCCGCGACCGCCGAAGCCGCCACGGCCACCACGGCCACCGCCGAAGCCACCCTCACGGTTGTCCGGCTTGGGGGGAGCGAAGTCGATGCGGATGCGGCGCGAGCCGAACTCGGTGCCGTTGAGGGCCTCAAGGGCGGCGGTAGCCTGGGCAACGTCGCCGAAGGTGACGTAACCGAAGCCCTTGGCGGCGCCGGTTTCCCGGTCGGTGGGGAGACGGACGGACTGGACGTCACCGTACTCGCCGAAGGCCTCGTAGATGTGGTCCTCGGTGGTGTCGAAGGGAAGCGAACCGATCCAGAGGGTGTCGGCGGGGGGCGAACGCTTGTCGTTGAAGACCTTGGCGCGCTTGTCCGCGTCAGGCTTGCGGGCGTTGGCGAAGTTCACGCGAACAGCGCGGCCGTCAAGCTCCTTGCCCTCGAACTCAATAGCCTTGATGGCAGAGTCAACGTCGGCAAACTCGACTGATTGTCAGCTGGCGTTCACAAACGTGACACAACTCTACTCACCATAACCGAAGCCACGCGAGCGCTGGGTCTCACGGTCAAGGACGATACGAGCGCTGACGACCTCACCGCACGAAGCGAACTCGGACGCAAGCCAGTCGTTGTCAATGTTCCACGACAGTCCACCGACGAAGACGGTGTTGGTGGCCTCCTGCTCGCCCTCAGAGGTCTTAACCTTCTTGACGGGGGCGGGGGCAGCAGCCGCCTCGGGCTCCTCCTCGGCCTTGCGCTTGTTGCTGACGGGCTTGGCCTTCTCCTCCTCCTCGTCGTCAGACGAGTCAGAGTCCGAGGACGAGTCGGAGTCGGAAGACGAGTCAGAGTCAGAGGACGAAGACTCCTTCTTCTCAGCCTTGGCCTCGGTCTTCTTCTCCTCCTCGTCGTCAGAGTCAGAGTCAGAGTCGGAGTCAGAGTCCGAAGAGTCAGAGTCAGACGAGTCGGACGAGGTCTCGTCCTTCTTCTCAGCGGCCTTGGGGGCGGCAGCCTTGGCAGCAGGCTTCTCGTCCTCCGAGTCAGACGAGTCAGAGTCGGAGGAGTCAGAGTCAGAAGAGTCGGAAGAGTCAGACGAGCTCTCCTCCTTCTTAGCGGCAGCCTTGCCCTTAGCGGCCTTGGCAGCAGCGGGCTTCTTCTCCTCCTCGGACGAAGACGAAGACGAGGACGAAGAGGAAGACGACGACGAGTCGGAGTCGGATTCCGACTCAGACGAGCTGCTCTCGGGGGTGGGCTCCTTCTTAGCCTTCTTGGACTTCTTCTCGACCTTGGCGACCTGTCGCGGATGTCAGCCAACAAATTTCCCATGCTCGTGCGACCTCTAACGTCACTGTG
This sequence comes from Trichosporon sp. DN520, assembly GCA_030347605.1. Lineage (NCBI taxonomy): Eukaryota > Fungi > Basidiomycota > Tremellomycetes > Trichosporonales > Trichosporonaceae > Trichosporon > Trichosporon sp. DN520. The sequence continues at coordinate 332,168 of JASJUY010000016.1, forward strand.
ATCGTGACGAAATGAGGTCAGCAACCGTTTGCGACTCACCTTAGCGGCAGCGGCAACGGCCTTGGTGTCCTTCTTGGACTTCTTGTCAGCCTTGGCGGCGCTCTTGGAACCCATGATTGCTGTTTTGGTTTTGGTGGGTATGGGGGTTGATGAACAAGAGGGAGGGCTCTGCAGCTTGTTTATGGGCCTGAACCTCCGCTAACCAAAATTCTGTGAGCCAGAAGATTTAATCGATAGCGCGGCATCAATTCAACTGATAAATACCACGTGGCATAGATTCCGCCTAGTTGCCAGAGCAGTCGACAAGTAATATCTGATTTCGGTGACCTGTGAAAAAGCAGGCGCTGATCTTGCTTGCAACACGCGACGGGTCTTTTACAGAATCTGATGTGGCAATCAGCATTGATATCGATCAGAATTCTTGTCCAAGAGAGAGCAGTAGTGCACAACAAAGGTCGCAGGGCGACACGTGCCTGAATGTGGCGTGCGTTGCTTCATATCTTATTGCTGACGGAACGGGTGGAGGGGGACGCCGGCTGGGTCGGGCTGTTAGGCAGCGGACATGGGTCGACTGTGTGCAGATGGCAGACGTGAAGAGTGAAACACAGACAGAGGCAGAAAGAGTTTACCGGCGGCATCGAAGACCCTGCTCTGGTGAGCCTCTCCTCGTTAGACGTGGTGCGCCTCATTTCCGACTTTGTCCTGTCGCAAAATGTCCTCTCATTGGCCAAACTGTCCTTTGCCGCAATCGTCGGCACTGCTCGGCGAAGACCGATAGATCCCTACTAGCCCTGCTACCTTTTCCTCCCAGGCGCTGCAATGTAGATGCTGCCTCTGTCGCCTGACGAGCATGTGGACGAATGTGCCGATCGTGCCGACTTCACGACCGCTAGCTGCCTTTCCAGCTCGTCGTGCTCGTAGTCGTTGTGCTCTCTATGTCGTCTGGCGAGGTAGTGCCTGTGCACGTACGAGTTGTAATAAGAGGCCGTCCTTCGCATTCTTGGCACTGGGTGTATTATGTAGGCCCGAAAGGTCACCGCAACTCTGCAGTGCCCATGCGTCGGAGATATCGCTGGTTATCGCTGCAAGGTGTCGTCCTGCGGGGTTCAGGAGGTGGCATGTCACGTGTCGCCAATGTCGATCCTCATCGGCCGACAACGCCGCCGAGTTTTGCGCTTACGTAAAGGCTGCAGTAAGGCCGTTTTGGTGGAGTTGTCGAAGCCTTTGCAGGGTGTGACGTCGTCCAGGCCGCCCAGTCCTGAGCAAGAGGGCGATCCTGATCCAAGCAAAGCTTTCATCGTGTTCAGTTTCGCATCCATCTGCATCCTCCTTCACTACATCTTTACAACAACAACCTCCCTCCACTTCCCTTCCCTCTCCCTCCTCCGTCGCCATGTTCGCCGCCCGCACTGCCACCCGAAGCGTCCTCCCCACCCTCCGCGCCTTCCAGGTGAGCAACACTGTCCAGCGGTCAAATTTGAACGAGCTACTAACGACGCAGGCTGCTCGTGGCTACGCTGCCACTGCCGATGTCACCTCTGCCTACGCCGGCAAGAAGGACGCCAACGTGAGTGAGACAAGCTCTTGATTAGCAGCTGACATGGCAGGGCAACTACACCGTTACTCTGATTCCTGGCGATGGTGCGTTTCACCGTTAGAGGCCGCCGAATGCCTGTTCGAGGCGGGGCGAGCGCTATCTGTTTATCTTTACTTTTTTCTGACGCGCAGGTATCGGTCCCGAGATCTCTGACGCCGTCAAGAAGATCTACACCGCTGCTGGTGTGAGTGCCACACGCCCATCATGCATAGGGTAGTCACTGATCGTACAGGCCCCCATTGTTTGGGAGGAGGTTGACGTTACCCCCATCCTCAAGGACGGCAAGACCACCCTCCCCGCCGATGCCGTTGCCAGTGTCAAGAAGAACACTGTCGCCCTCAAGGGTCCCCTCGCTACCCCCAGTGAGTACTCCTGGCCTTATCACAACGCCTGGCGCCCCGATCTTAGCGGTGCAGAGAGAGCTAACGCGATCAGTCGGCAAGGGTCACGTCTCCATGAACCTCACCCTCCGTCGTGCCTTCCACCTCTTCGCCAACGTCCGTCCCTGTGTCTCGATCAAGGGCTACAAGACTCTCTACGACAACGTCAACACCGTCCTCATCCGTGAGAACACCGAGGGAGAGTACTCCGGTATCGAGCACGTCATTGTCGACGGCGTTGTCCAGTCGATCAAGCTCATCACCTACGAGGCCTCTGAGCGTGTCGCCCGTTACGCCTTCCACTACGCCCAGGAGTCTGGACGCAACAAGGTCCTTGCTGTCCACAAGGCCAACATCATGAAGATGTCCGACGGAATGTTCCTGACTGCCTGCCGCGCCGTCGCTAAGGAGTACCCCAACGTCCAGTACAACGAGGACCTCCTCGACCGTGTCTGTCTCCGCATCACCCAGGACCCCGCTCCCTTCGCTCAGGAGGTCATGGTCATGCCCAACCTCTACGGTGACATTCTCTCTGACCTTTCCGCTGGTCTCATCGGTGGTCTCGGTCTTACCCCCTCTGGAAACATCGGCAAGGACGCTTCCATCTTCGAGGCCGTCCACGGCTCCGCTCCCGACATTGCCGGCAAGGGCCTCGCCAACCCCACCGCTCTCCTCCTCTCTTCGCTCATGATGCTCCGCCACATGGGTCTCAACGACTACGCCAACCAGATCGAGAAGGCTGCTCTCTCGACCATTGCTGAGGGTAAGACTGTTACCCGCGACCTCGGCGGCAACGCTTCCACTCAGCAGTACACCGACGCCATCATTGCCAAGCTCTAAGAAGCGGTGGTGAGGACTGGCTTGTATCTGTACTGTAAAACACTTCGGGGGTAAAATAAAAATGTTTTGTGTATCGCATAGACCCGTGATGCACAAAGATAATGAAGGCAATTGCGATGATCGCGGAAGGACTGGCGATCGGCAATCAAATAGAGCGCAGCTGACGCTCATCGCTCGAGAGGTTCTACTGATGATCTGCTCCTCGGAAGCAGCAGTCTTATTTTGTGCAGGATCAAGAGATCCTGCGCTTTTCCTTTAAGGCATGGGGCAGTCTATGCAGCAACATACGGCGCAGCGATGAACTGATCGCACACATCTCGTTTGACAGCCTGCCAAGGATCTGCGTGCTGTGATTGGCGCGACTGACAACGGAAAGTCAATATCGCTCAGACCCTCGAGTGGAGGTCTATGTCACGTGGTTGAGTGGTTGCGGTCAGACCGTGGGAAGATAGACTTGCCCCCCAGGCCCTCCCCTCCTTCCATTCGAGCATCGTGATACTTCCAGCATAATCCTATGGACGTTTGGTCCCGTCGTAGTGTCGTCACCATAGAAACCGGTTGTAGACATCACAACTTATGTATGGGCCGTTCTGCATCTTGACTTCACCAAACCAAACGAATAGTCGCAAAAATGTCTGCCGGCAAGCCCATTCACCCCGAGATTATGTACGCCGAGCGTTCCTCGGACAAGGACCCCGAGAAGGTGAGTGACCTTGCGGTCTGAGCGCCGAATGTGGCATCGAGACGAGATGAGCATATCAAACTGACTGGCAGAACTTCATTTACCTCACTTTCCGCATCGATGACCTGAACCCGGGCTACAAGATCGACCTCAAGCCCGAGTCGATCCACTTCCAGGGCACCTCTGGAGAGTGAGTGTGCTGCAGAGCTATTGTTGCTGGGACGAGCTAACAAAGAGCCCCTCTAAGGGACTTCCCGAGAAGCAGTGGGAGTGCACGCTCGAGTTCTTCGACGAGGTCGACCCCGACCACACCAAGCAGGAGCCCTACACCGGCCGCGACCTCCTGCTCATCATCCGCAAGAAGAACCTCAGGGCGGAGTACTGGCCCCGTCTGACCAAGGAGCGCCTCAACCGCAACTGGATCAAGACTGACTTCACCCGCTGGGCCGACGAGGACGAGCAGGAGGAGATCGCTGGAGAGATCGAGACCGGCGACGGAGACATGGTCGGCGGCATGGGCGGTGGCATGCCCGGTGGAATGGACATGGCCTCGCTGATGGGCGGCATGGGCGGCGGTGGTGCCGGCGGCATGGACTTCGTGAGTTGACGTGGCTATCTTATCGCTAACTCTCAGGCCAAGCTCATGGAGCAGATGGGCGGTGCCGGAGGTGCCGGCGGCGCCGGCGGCATGCCCGACCTCTCGGCCCTCATGGGCAAGGCCGGAGCTGCCGGCGGTGAGGGCGACGACGACGAGGGAGAGGAGGATGCCGCCAAGGGCGACGCCTCGAAGACTGACGCGTCCAAGTCCGACGCCAAGGTATGTCACCGCACCGTGAAGACCGATCAGCCGCTGACCGTGCAGGCCGACGCCGACGCTTCCAAGTAATCTATCTGTAGTGATACGTAGTGAGCATAGTGTATGCAGGCAGCAAATGGCAGTGAACATGTGCACGGGATGCGCTTGTGATGAGGTACCGCACGGCTGTTCTGTGGCTTCTCTCGGCTGTGATCGCTGTGATGATGGCTATTTCAGGTCAGGCGGGGCATGTCGTCATAGGCTGGTGCGCTTTGGCCAGGGTGGTTGCCGAAATCTACAGTGAGGCCGCTGGGTGGGTTTCCAACGGCCTTCCCCGCTCGTTTGCCTTGCATCCTCTCTTATCTCATCGTCGCGCGAGCTCAACAATCATGCTGAAAGTCAAGAATCTGACGCTGCGCCGTGACGACGGTAAGGGGACGGCCATCCTGAACGTGAGTATCGCTGTTCAACTCCCGCTCCCTATCTATCGATCGGGCAACAACAAGTGAGGCTGACGTCAAAACAGAACGTCAACTTGGAGTTGAAGGAAGGCGAGGTGCTCATCCTCTGCGGCGAGAGTGGATGCGGGTGAGTCTAGATTCTTCATTCTGAGCCCAAAATACGGGCTTGAGGGTGCTGCGAGGACTGTGTTTCTGCATCGGAAACGAACCGAGACACCAGTGCCTCAATGTCACCTTCAGCGGCGCGCCCCACCGTTGTGACGCAAAAGTTCGCTGCAGTTGTCAACATTACTTTCCCATGCCTCTAATTGAACGCCCCTCGAGCACCACGCGGTTGTGCGGCCCGCAGCATAGCTGACAGACAGCAAAACGACGCTCCTCAAGTGCATCTCGGAGCTGAACGTGTACCAGGGCGGTCGCATCGCTCTCCACGGCAAGACAGCGAAGGAGTACGGGTACCCATACTACCGAACACTGGTGCAGTACATCCCTCAGCGTGCTTCAATCCTGGCGGGAACGCCGCTCGACTTTCTGCGCACCTGCCAGAACTATGCGTCGCGCAAGAAGCGTGTAAAGGAGATTGCGGGCAACCGGCCTTCCCTCGATCCGATGGATATCGCTGAGGACTGGGGCATCCAGAAGTACCTCTGGAACCGGGACTGGGGAACGCTCTCGGGAGGCGAGGCGCAGCGCATTGCGCTTGCAATCGGGATCGGACTCGGCGGTGCGGACATCATCCTTCTTGACGGTGAGCAATGGCCCAGAAGCTGCGCTGCGAGCGACCGATAGCTAATCCGCAGAGCCAACATCAGCTCTCGACGCCGAGACGATGCGCAAGGTCGAAAAGACGCTCGTTGGCCTTCTTCCGCCAAACGTAAACGGCCAGGACGGTGAGGCGGGCTACCCTCGACACAGCATGGGCCCTAAGGCTCTCATCTGGATTACACACACGCAGGAGCAGGCCAAGCGCTGTGGCACTCGCGAGTACAACATGACGCCCCATGTGCATCACTTCGACACCCGCGAGGAGGCGGACAGGGAGTGCGACCGCCAGAATGAGACTGCCGAGGAGCGCGCCGCCCGAGAGCAGCGTGAGCGCCGCGAGCAGAACGGAGACGCGAAGCCGGACGATAAGAAGAAGAACAGCGCCAAGAACTAGTAGAACCTTATACACGTATGTTGATAGTATCGTAGACCTCCGTTGCTCTCACCCTTGGTGGATCTGATAGAACATTTGATGTACGAGTGTAGTCAGTAAAGAGTTCAGCAGCAAGCAAGCCCATCTAGAAAGATACATCAGAAACAACAAAGTCGGCAGCGCCTCTACAGCGCCTAGGCCTCCTTCCTCTTCTTCCGCTCGCCGCCGTCCTCCTCGTCTGCTTTCCTCTTCGTGCCCGTCTCGACTCCATCACCCACGGCACCCTCCTTCCTCGCCTTGCGGGCGTCACGCTTCGCCTTCTCCTGCTCCTTGCGGTACTTCTTGAGCTCACGGGCGGTCATCTTCGATGTGTCGACCTCAGGCTCAGCCTCCGCAGCGGTCGCCGGCTCAGCACCCGCCGGCTCCTCGAACGTCGTATGCTGCGACTTTGACGGCGTCGCGGAAGCTCCAGGCTTGCCCGCGGAAGCGCGGGGTCGATACGGGCGCTTAGCTGGGGGCTCCGGGAGCTCGGGGGACGCCGATGGTGTGCGGCGGGTGACCGTCGGCAGCGCGGGCGGGTTCGAGGGATCGTCGAGAAGCGAACCCGTGAGCGAGAGCATGTTGTTCGTGACCTGCAAGCTGGATGTTAGCTGCGACCGTGATCCTTAGCTTACCCAATGACGGTGAAGGGGACACGCTCGCCGCTGGCGCCGAGGGTCTCACCGGTCGCCTTGACCTTCCAGCGTCCGACCTCCTCGACGGCGCCGATGGGCTCGTCCTCGTCCTCGCTGTCGGACTCTGCCGCCTCGCCAGTGTGCTCGAACTCGTACTTGTCCTGCGGAATGTGCTGAAGAGGGATCGAGACGTTGAACGTCTTGCCGAACAGGAGGGATAGGTGGGACGGCGAGCTGAGCGAGTGCGTTCCCTGCAGCACCTGGCCGACCTTGGGCGCCCACACGATAGACCGGAACTGCACCTCGGTCACGCCAAAGGGACACTCGTTGATGAGCTTGATGCTGTCGTCGCAGAACTTGTGGTCCCAGTGCGCGAGCAGCACACCGCCCATCTGTCCCACGTATCTAGCTATTAGCTTCGCGATACATACACAAGCAGCCTCTCAGCCTCACCTCATGAGCATGCCGTCGAGCGACTCGCGCACACCCTCCATCCAGTCGGCTGAGAACTTGGGCGGAATGGCCAGCCGCATCCGCTGCACGCGGTGCTCGAACGGCCCCTCGACCTTGGGCACCACGTCCCGCGCCTCGTGCTTGTGCTTGCGCTTCTCCTTCTTGTCCTTCTTCTTGGACCGGCGGTCCTTGTGCTTGGACGAGCTCGCCTCGGCGTTCGACATGGTTTGCGCAGAGGCGGTGGCCGGTTGCAAGGGGGAGAAAGGGGGCGAAAGCGGCAGCAAGTGGGTGGATGTTATGATGTGCGGAGCTGTGGCTTTCGAAAAAGTTAACCACCGTACGGATTCAGGCACGGCATATCCCATATTAGCCTGCCTGGACTGCCCTGTAATACCATCCTGGCTTAGCCCTGCACGGCCTGTCTGCAAAGGTCTGCCTCGGCGTCCTTCTGCATTGCACATTTGACTGACTGTACCCGTTTCGGAGACTGCAAAGTTTCCTAGTACTTCAACGTGCGATACAATGCATGCAGTGTGGTATAGAACGATCCAGTTTAGAAAGTTGAAATGCCGGGGTGTGAGGTAGAGAGGTGTGACGGGTCGGTCGTCTTTACATTGCTTAAGCCTTGGGGGCAGGGGCGGCCTCCGGGGCCTTGGGCGCAGACTCTGGTGTCGGCGCAGACGGGGCAGCCTTAGCAGCAGCGGCGCCCTTGTAGGCGGCAGGAGCCTGCTCAGGCGAAGGGAGAGTCTGGCCGGTCGTGATGTGCGACCACTTGTGCTGCCACCTGTGCGGAACCTTCAGGATACCTCCCTTCTATGTCAGTTTACCGGCATCGTGCTTCAAACTCACCCTCTCCAGAAGCCTGACAACAGTCTTGGTGGGCTGGGCACCGACGCTGAGCCAGTAGTTTATCCTGTCGACGTCCCACTCGATGCGCTTCTCCTTCGGCAGGATCGGCTGCTTGCCGAACACCTGGGTCGCCGTCGGCAGCTTGTACTCGCGGGGCACGCGGGGAAGCGGGTCGTACTCTCCGAGCTTCTCGATGGGCTTGGCATCTCTCCTCTTCGTAGCGTTGATGGCGACGAGGTGGTACACGGGCGTGTGTCGCTGGCCGTGACGGGCGAGACGGAGGCGGATAGGCATGGTGAAAGAACGAGTGGTCGGGGGAAGGACGCGGAAAGAGGCGAAAGAAGCAGCTGTCGGCTAGGTCTCTGTTCCACTAGACCACGACGTCGACGTTCGGAGAGCTCGAGCTGCGCGAGTGTGGTGTGCCGAGGGCGATGTAGGCAGTGTTGCAGGTGTGCTCGCGACCAGGCTTGACTTTTCCGTCGCCTGATCTCCCGACCGTAACAGGGCGTTATCACCAGTCCGAAAATTATGACACGCCATAATCGTCCGAAGCTGACCTCCACCTCTGGGTACCGCCACGGATCGTCACAACGCGCGACAGATACAGTCACCCGAGCCAGATCCCCACCTCCTCCGGTCTCTGCACACTCACTCATCTCCTAACAGAGCAGAACAGTCGAGCAGCATGTCGGGGGGAAGACGCGCTCTGACCGCCATGGTCCCGTCCCTCTCGGACAAGGTCAGTACTGATCGGGGTATCGAGCCACCCTCAGCATTCCGTGATCAGTGGCTAACCGATGCAGTTCAAGTCCGCCGATTCAGACCTCCGGTAGGGCGACTGAAGGGACGAATGTAAGACGCTGACCTTTTCAAGAATCATGGCGCTTGTCGATCTGAACAAAGAGCTCCAGCAGATCCTCAACGAGAAGCCTGCACCGAGGACCTCATCACGGATCCCGGATCCTTCGTACACGGATGAGACGGCTGAGAAGATCCTCACCGAGATGGTCCTTGGCTTGCTCGGAGACTCCAACGCCGAGGTGAAGAATGCTGCTGCTGCTTGGTAAGCTGCAAAGTTTCTATACCAGCTGACTGTCCAGTCTTGCCAGCATGTCACGGAAAGCTCGGCCAAACTACCTGCGTCAGATCGTTGCCACTGTGACGGAAGGCATTGGAAGTCCGGGGCAGAAGGTGGACGAGGAGAGTCGCGATATCTGCTGTCTTGGTAAGTTATCCTTACTACTCCAGACCGAAAAGACCGAACTAATGTCAGCTCTGAAGAACGTTGTCGCTGAGATGCCCGTCGACGGTCAGAACACGCCGGAGTGCCTGTCTATGATCCTGACGCGGATTCGTCAGAACGTCAATCATGTAAGCTATGATCTTCCTAACGTAGCTTACAATTAGCCTCAGGCAAATCGCCAGCTTGCTTCTGAGCTGCTGCAGATTCTTGCCGACGTCTACTCGCGCTTCGGGGACACCATCGCCTCAAACGCCAAGCTGCAGGACCAGTCTCTCAGCTGCTTCCTCGAGGTCATGTCATCAGCGCCGCTTTCTGTGCGCAAGCGTGCCGTCCCGGCACTCGCTTCGTTTATCTCCATCTGTCCTCAGCACTTCTCGAGCTTGAAGGCGGAGATGTCTCAGGGATTCAGCAGTGGTGGAGATGCCGCGAAGGCCTGGGTAGCAGCGGTCGCGGGCATTGCCAAGACCTCTGCTGCGAGCGACGTGGGCGCACTGATAGCCAACGACAACCTGGTCGATGTCATTCTGAAACAGGCAGATGATCTGGAGGACGCCGATGCCGTCGAGGGCGCTCTCACTGTGGGTGCCGATCGAAGGGGAAGCGCTGACGCACAGGCTCTCGAGACGCTTGCACTGCATTGCCCGTCTGAATTGGCGCCTTACGTGCCCAAGATCGTCGAGCGCACGCTTCAGCTTGTGAAATACGACCCGGTTGGTGAAGAATGCGCGAACGTACCCGCTGACGGTGCAGAATTACGTTGAGTTCGACGAGGACGATGTGGATATGGACGACGAGGACGATCTCGACGACGATGATGAGTTTGACCACGAGTACTCTGACGACGACGATGACTCGTGGAAGATCCGACGATCTGCCGCCAAGCTGTTGACCGCCATCATCAGCACTCGCGTGGACCTGCTGCAGGACTTCTACAAGACGGCGGCGCCGGTCCTTGTGGCGCGCTTCGCCGAGCGCGAGGAGTCGGTACGCTTGGAGGTCATCGCCGCTTTCAACGCTCTGTTACAGCAGACTGCCAACGCCCGGTCAGCGGACATCGCTGCCTCGGGACGGAACAAGCGCAAGCGCAGCGAGGAGATGGACGAGGACGCTGGACCGGATAGCATCACAGCTGCGCTCCTGAGCATGAGGGCGCAGATCGTCAAGGCCATCCTCAAGCAGACTGCCGCCAAGACAGTCGCTACTCGTCAGGAAAGCTTTGTTCTGCTGCGGAGGATTGTTGAGGCGCTCGACGGTGGTCTCGAGGGTGAGGCCGACTTGCTCTGTCAGGCGGCCAAGGGTGCCCTTCGTTCATCCGACAGCACGACGCCATCGCTCACCATCGCCGTCCTCACCTTCCTCGCTGCCTTCTTCAACCACCACGTCGCTCGCAGCTATGCCGAGTACCTGCCGGACCTGACCGCGGCTATCACGCGGTGTATGAAGGACAAGCTGCAGCGTGTCAACTTTGAGGCATTCGCCACGGCTTCGGCTCTTGCCCAGTCTCTTCGACCTGTTCCCAACGGCCTCCGTCCGGGAGCTGGCTCAGCTTCACCCCTCCGTCAAGGCTACGATGGTCCTGTCCGCCAGCTGTTTAAGGCTACAGCTGAGGTGCTTGGAGCGACGTCTGTGGACGGCGACGTGCGTGAGAGGGCCCTGATCACTATGGGCGACCTCCTCGTGCACGAGGGTGACGCTCTGTCCCAGGAGCTTCCGTCCGCTCTCGATCTCATCAAGACTCGCCTTTCGAACGAGAGCACGGCGTCCACCGCTACCGTCGTTATCGGACGCCTTGCTGAGTCTCCGCTCGTCAACGGGCCTGCATTCGATGACTGGCTCCTGGAAGTCCTGCAGGAGATTGTCGTGTCGATCCGCCGCAATAAGCGATCTGCCTCCAAGGCCAACGAGTTCACCACCCTCGAGCGTATCCTGAAGCGTGTCGGCAACTCCCTGCCCGCCGATGTCGCCAACGGCATCATTCTCGAGCTCCAGCCATTCATTGACACCCCGGCTGCGCTTCGTGTCGTTGCGCTCGTACTACAGGACCAGCCTGCCAGCCGCGCTTCCGTTGAGCAGAACATTCTCCCCGAGGTGCTCAACGTCATCCGCAACTCTGCAACTGCCACTCTGATCGACGAGCTGCCGGCGTTCATTGCCACTTACGTTGCCGGCGACCCCGACGTTGCTCTCCGCCTCGTTCCGACGCTCGTCATGAACGTGACGAAGGGCAGCAGCGCGGACTCAACCCTCAGCCGTTCGGTGGCCTTCCAGACGACGGCCAAGTGCATCGGCGCCGTGGTCGCGACCAGTCAGCGCAACACGTCAGGCATCCTGATGTCGTTCCAGAAGACGCTAGAGTCGAAGTCCGCGACCATCCCGGAACTATACCTCGCTCTCCTGTCCATCGGCGAGATCGGCCGCGAGGCTGACCTGTGTGGCAACGGCACGCTCTTCGCCGACGTGCTCAAGTTCTTCAAGAGCGACAGCGAGGAGGTGCGCACTGCTGCCGCGTTTGCTGCTGGTAACATGGCCGCCGGTTCTCCCGAGACGCTGCTGCCGCAGTTGATCAAGCAGATCCAGGAAGCCAAGGACGAGGCCGACCGCTCTCTCCTACTCTACGCGCTGAAGGAGGTGATTCTCAACTCATCCCCGGGTGAGCTGGAGAAACTGACCGACATTCTCTGGGACCCTCTCTTCGGTGGCGAGACTGCGAGCGACGGTGCCGCTGCCGTTGGTGACGACGGTATCCGCAACATCAAGGCTGCGTGTATCGGCAAGCTGACGGCTGTGGCGCCGGCACGCTTCATCCCGCAGCTGCAGCAAATGCTTCACTCGACGCCGCAGCAGCGTGCCCTCGTCGCCGCGTCGATCCGCTACGCGCTCATCGACTCTTCCAGTGCGTCGAACGAGGTGATCGCGCCGATCGTGAACGACTGCCTCGCGCTGATGGCGGACGACGACCTCGTCGTCCGCCGCCTAGCCGTGGCGGCGCTGAACGCCGCGGCGCAGAACAAGCCCCACCTCGTCGTGGACAAGCTGGGCGCGCTTCAGCCGCACCTCTACCACGAGACGGAGGTCAAGCCTGCGCTGCAGCGCGAGGTCCAAATGGGTCCCTTCAAGGTGATCGAGGACGACGGGCTCGAGAACCGCAAGACAGCCTACGAGGCCATGTACACTATGCTGGCTAGCTGCTTCAACAAGATCGACGTGCCCGCCTTCACGGACCGGGTCATGGCCGCGCTGCGCGACGTGAACGAGATCAAAAGTCTGGGTCTCATGCTCCTCCTCCGCCTGGCTAACCTCGCCCCTGCGGCCGTGATCCCCAAGCTCGACGAGGCCGCCGAGTCGCTCAAGGCCATCATGAAGGATCTCGAGGTTAAGGACGACACGATCAAGCAGGACCTCGAGCGTAAAGGTGAGCTAGATAATGGAAGGCTTCAGCTGACGTTACCAGAGGAGATGCAGCGCTCGACGCTCCGTACCGCTATCCCGCTGTACAATATGAGCACGGCGGCGCAGGCTCCCGTGTTCCACCACTTTGTCAACGGACTGCTCAAAATGGACCAGTGGAAGGAGTACCGCGACTACCAGGCGTAAGCGGAACAAGCAGAGCGCGAAGCGCGAGCGACGTGTGTGAGCTCTGTGCGGCCCGAGTGTGCCGGTCGGATTATATCAACAAGGAGAGCCAGGGCTAGACCATGTGTAGATCATAATATGTGCAGAGATGAACGCTATCACTATCAACTTCACTTCTTGCAGGTTTCAGACCACACGCAGTGCATGGGAAAAGCTCTAATATGATACCATATAAATACCATGAGATGATGATCTCATGAGTGAGGGCGTGGAGTCACTTGCTTGCTCAAGTGACAACCAAAACGCCAAAGATTACAACAAAAGGAATGACTAATTACAACATGACGAAGCGCTCCTCCTCCTGCTCCTCGTCAGGCAACCCGAGGGCACGCTGAGCCTCGCGCTCCTCGTCCCAATCAATAGACTCAGGACGAGCAACAACGCGCTCATAGTACTTTCTAGCAATAGGCGAGATGCCCTCGGGGAGCCAGAGGCTGTTCTGTGCCCCATGTGTCCCATGCTCCCCATTACCTCCCTGCTGCCCCTGCCCCTGCCCACCTTGCCCCTGCTGTCCCTGCTGTCCTCGCTGGCTCTGCGGCTGCTGGCGATCAATCTGCTGGCGCCTCTCAGTAACCAGCGCACGAATAGCCCTCTCCCTCTGCCTGATAGCCCGGGCCCGGCGCATCTCGAAATCAGGCACCAGCGTCAAGACCCAAAGATACAGCGGCAGGAGGACGCGCGTCTTGAACCACCCCGGGCGGGTTGACGGGGCGCGGCGGAGTTCGGGCACGGGCGTAGGCCCAGGCATGCCGTTCACGACTGGCGGGGTGTCTAATACTGAGCTCGGAAGGCGGAGTTGGCGATTGTCCACGTCGAGGTTGTATAGCGCTACACGGGCCCAGTCGCCCTCCCTGGCGGCTGAGCGGCGGGCGGCGCGGCGCCGCTCGCGCTCTCGCTCACGTTCTTCGCGCTGCAGGTCGCGCAAGTCACGCACACCGCGGGCTTCACGGTCGCGGGGTTCACGAGGGTCGCGCGGGTCTCGGGGGTCGCGGGGGATCTGGAGCTCGCGGGGTTCGCGCAGGTCTTGCTCTGCCTCGTCTCCGAGTGTGGGCTGCAGCTCGCCGTCCGCGCCGTATTCCCGGACGACGTACCCGGGCCCACCCGCTGCACCACCAGCTGCGCCACGCTCACGGCGCCGACGACCCTCACGTTCCTCCATTGCCCGCTCTGCCCTCAGGCGAATCCGCTCCTGCCGCCTCTCAGCTAGCCAGGTCGAGTACGCGTCGAAAATCCACCACGCGCCGCCTGCAGCCAACATGAGCCAGAAATTCCCATCTGTCCAGGACAGGTTGCGGCCGAGCATGAAGATGATGAGGAGGATGCGGAAGGCGGACCAGAAGGCGTGGATTAACAGCGTCATTGAGAGACTTTGGAGGAGGCCGCCGACGCCAGGTCCGGGGCGATAGATGACGCGTACGCGGACGGGGGAGTGGCTTGCTCGGTGAGCTGGAGCCGGGTGGGGAGGGGACGGTGTTGGGGGCGGCGCCTGGGCGGCTTGCAGGTGCTGGTTCAGGTGTGGGAGCAGGACCGTGATGCGCAGGTAGAGGAGGAGGTGCGTCAGCTGCGACGGTACCATGGCCTTCAAGGGTGGTAGGTGGAGAGTAACGGGCCGCTCGTCGAACTCGACGGCCGTGGAGTCGCCCTCGGCAGCGAAAAGACGGCCGGTGGCGGATTTCCACAGCGACTCGACCTCGGCCAGCATGCCCTTGTGCGTTAGGCTGGTCCAGACCGATTCGAGATCGCCGTCGTCACCCTCCAGCACTGCTTCCCACCCTGCGCCGGGTGCTAGCGAGCGCAGGACCGAGGCGACAGCTTCCCGCGCTTCGCGACGCTCAACCGTCGGCGCAGGGTACATGTCCTCCCACGCGAGATTCTGCGTGCCAAGGAGAGCGCAGAGGTGCTCACGCGCAGCGAAGAGGAGGTAGTGTATCGTGTCGGCGAGGGCTGTGGCGGTCGCAGAAGGCTGCGGGGCCGGTGACGGAGCCGTAGCTGAGGCCGAGGTAGGAGCGGCTTCGTTGTTGTTCGACGGCGTGCTTGACGTCGGCGCGGGAATCTCTGTGATGGATGGAGGTGGAGCAGAGCTCTTGGACGGCCTAGCGACGAGGTGCAACGTCGGCGTCTCGCCCCGGGGCAGCGCGCGGCCGAGCACCTCAAAGTCGTCGAGCATGCGACCGCGGCAGATGAGCCGCATCCCCTCGCGCTCCCAGGTACCGTACCCCGCCGAGCCGTCCGCGAGGGCGTCCTTCGCCGCTCCGACAGACAAAGAGGCAGGCACGTCCCAGCTGATGGGCTGTGTAGCCCCGAGCTCGGCGTAGGGTGTTTTGATGTGGAGAGAGATCGTGCTCGGACTGAGCTGACGGCGAAGACGGAGGCGGTCGTGGTCGTTATCGGCGGCCGTGAGGGGCTGCGGATGTCGGAAAGGAGTGATTGGTGGCGACGAGGCCCCAACGGCGCTGGGGTCGGGCGCAGACGCCTCGGGCTGCATGTTGGGCAGTGGGCTGGAGCCGGGAAGCCGGGGATACAGGCCGGAGCTGTGTGGTGTGTGGGAGATATGTGAGTGAGAGATGGTGAGGAAGCAGAAAGTGGCCGCGCCGATAATGAACATGCCTCTCGAGCCTCCAATACTCCGCACAAGGGCATCAGGGCGGTCACCGCCCCGATCCACGTCGGCTGCCAACATGACGTTTACGTAAGTGCCATGTCAGCGTCGCTCAGCGCACGCCGGCGCAATGCATGCTGCAAAGCTCGCCATCGGCAAAACAAGCGCGACCATGCAACGAAGCCTAATCCTTGAAAGATATCTGCAGCTACTCTCTGAACAAAGGCAGTCATGCATAGATTGCAAAGACGATCACAAAGGACAGGAGGGCTCTTTCTGACGTCGACGTCGTGCTCCTCCACACAACAGCGGGCAAGTCGAGTGGGCGGGCCTTATCAAGCACCTTATGTACCTGGCCCCCGTTCATTAATCATTAGCTTCCGACGGTAAGTAGAATACAATGATCGATTAGCACAGATTGTAATGGCGTTCTCCAAACCATTTACGTAACCCAAGTCCATGCTGGCCAGGCACGCCCCCCTCGCTAATGTAAACAATCGCAGTGACAGCGTCGTGACTGCTTTCGTTGAACGAGTCGAGCAAGTGTCACCTGTACCATTCATCGCGACCATGGGCGACTCCCCACCACTGAGCCCGATCAAGGGTCCCTCTGTGTCGAGCCTCAACACGCAGCTGCTAGCTCATGGCTTCGCGAAGCGGCCACTGCGGCTCGACGCGCTCTCCGATGCTGAACAAGTGAACGTGACGGGGGTGATTGTTGAGTTGCTGGGCGCGAACGTGGTGAGTCCGTCTCTCGTCTCCTCCTACACCTCGCTCCCCTCATTATCACTCCTCTCACAACACTCTCTATCACTCTATTTATTCAGTCCCTCTCGCTTGCTCAGCTAGGTAAGCCTCGAAGACAAAGCTAACCCCAGGCCAACCTCAACCGCCTCGAAGACCTAAACGCGCGACACCGATCGCTACAATTCGAATGGGAGCGTCTAACAGAGAAAGTCGACCGCCAATCCAAAGCCATATCCCGGTTGGAGCACGAAGTGGAAGCGGGCAAGGCGCGCGCC
This sequence comes from Trichosporon sp. DN520, assembly GCA_030347605.1. Lineage (NCBI taxonomy): Eukaryota > Fungi > Basidiomycota > Tremellomycetes > Trichosporonales > Trichosporonaceae > Trichosporon > Trichosporon sp. DN520. The sequence goes on from JASJUY010000016.1 coordinate 348,535, forward strand.
CTCGAGGCGGAACGCCTCCGGTCCGCCGAAGAGCGGGAATCAGCCAAATTGCGACACGAAGTCGAGCGCGGCAAAAAGTCTCTGGACCAACTCCGCGTCGCAGCCACACAAGAGGCAAAACGACTCCAGATCAAGCTGGACAAAATAAGCGCTGCGCCGAGGCACGCCCTGCCTCATTTCGAGCTTCTGAACCCGATAGCTCCGGGCACGATGGCGCCTGCTGCCCCCGGTCCGCTGCCGCTCTTGGAGGCGGGGATAAGGGATCTGGACGCGCTCCGCGCCTCGGCATTAGAGGAGGCCGAGGCGTTTCGGCACGTTGTCGTCGGGATCGCGAATGGGCTCCAGGAGGCTCTGGCGTGGAGTGAGGGCCGTGAGGCTGAGCGTATCCTCCTGGCCGACTTTTTCGAAATGGACACGTCGAGGCAACAGCAGGCGAGGAGCTGGACTGCGCATCCTTCTATTGCGGACATTAAGTTGAAGCGGATGCTCGAGGATGTGCGGGACCGCCTCTCGGCTGGGCCGGTGCACGCGACGAGAAAGGAGGAGGAGGAGGAAGATCCCGAGGCTGCGGCGAGGGAGAGAGAGCGGCAGAGGATGGAAGCCGACCTCCGTGATCGCGTGAAAGACCTCGAAGTCGAGGTCGGCATCGCCCGCGCCAAAGAGCAGGAAGCCCAGAAGGTCGTGGAGGAAATGGCTAGGCAGAATGCCTCGGCCACCGTTCCCTCAACGACGGACTTTGCGGACCAGAAGCTGCGCGATGAGCTCGTGAGGCAGAAGAGGCTGCTCGATGCGGAGCGAGACGAAATTACGCGCGCTCAGGTGTTGATACAGGAGGAGAGGCTGAGTCTGGAGCAAGAGCGGAGGCGATTCGACGAGAGGCGGGAGGAGGAACTCGCTGCTGCTATGCGAGAGAGAGAAAGAGAGAGGGAGGAAGAGGCGAAGCGAAAAGCAGAGATGGAGACGGACTCAGACGACGAACCGACTCCAGGCCATGGGCATGATCATCGACCTGCAAGACCGAGCCCACTCAGCCCTCATCGAAAACAGAGACATGTCAAGAAACGACCAAGGCCGAGTTTGCAGCGCCTCGTCGTTGAGAAACAGCACCATGCTAGGGCGGCGGGATCTAGTGTTAGCAATATGCCATTGCCGCATGATGCCCCGACTTCAGCAGCCTCGTCTTCGTCAGCGGGTCTCTCAGCAGCATCGACATCGACAGCCCCACCGTCGACGGGCTCAACTTCCACAACATCGGGCAAGCGCACCCCACCCCCAGACCGCGTCCTCACCGAAGGCGGCGAGAAGGCCAACAGTGCAAACTCTAGGGAAACGCCAATGCTAGGCGGAGCGCGGCTCCTCAAAGCCGGCGTGACGCTGCGGCGGACGAGCGCGGACCGACCGAGGAAGAAACAGCCGACCAAACCGCCAGTTTCCGGCGGTATCAAGGCTGTGAAGCGGACGCCGGACTCGGCGCGAAAGCCTACGCTCGAGGCGGCCGGGATTCGCAAGTCGGCCGGGTCGAGGAGCTCAACGGGTTCGAACGCTTCGGCTGCCTCGGCAGGATCGACCGCGTCGGAGGGAGGGGTCGGTGCCGGGGTTACGCCGAGCCAGAGACGATTGTTAGCCGGCACGGCGGCCAGTAATGCCAAGGCGAAGAAGGTCGAGGTTGACCGGAGTCGGCCTGGGAATGTGTGGAAGTGAGCGTGAGGGCGGCTTTGTTGGCTGTTGAGCGGACGCCGGACTCGGCACGAAAGCCGACGCTCGAGGCGGTTGGAATTCGCAAGTCGGCGGGAGCGAGAAGTTCCACGGGATCGAACGCTTCGGCTGCCTCCGCTGGCTCGGCGGAGAGTGGAACAGGTGCCGGGGTCACGCCGAGCCAGAGACGACTCTTAGCCGGCACAGCGGCCAGTAATGCCAAAGCGAAGAAGGTCGAGGTCGACCGGACACGGCCGGGCAATGTGTGGAAGTGAGCGAGAGGGTGAGCGTGAGCAGTAGTCAGCGCCGAGCGCTCTTGTATCAGTCTGGGTTCTTTGGTCTTTGTATTCTTAATCCCGAGCTATGCACCATGCTCCATATCTACTACTTGCATCGGGCTGTCATCACGGAAACGACGTAAACGAAACGGTATGAGTCAGATGCTATGGTGTGGTAGTATTGCCTCGCTGGCTCTTAGCCGCGAGCGCAGAGTGAGTGTGATATTGTGGCAGACAAAAGCCTAATTTTCGAACAGTCGAGATCTGTCAGAGAACAGCTAGCCAAGCGAACGGCTATCGAAAGGCAGCTGCACCGGTCATCGCCTTCGCCGACCAGTACATACCTCCGACCCCAGCTTCCGCCGGCTACACCTCCTTCTTCCCGTCCAGCTTCATCTCTGGCGGCTCGCTCGTCTCCGCCTGCGGGAGCACCAATGGCGAGTTGTCCAGTCCAGTCCCTTTGCGCTGCTTGACAGCCTGGTCCACCCTATCCGCATTCTCCTTATTCAGTTTCCCGTCAAAGTCGATCGGCGTCGAGTCGAATCCTCCCGTGCCAGCTGATGACAGCGGCCTTGACTGCGGGGCGCTGTCCATACCTCCCGTCTCTGTGTGCGGCGTCGACGGACCCGAGGCGATCGAGTTCGTGAGCACGTCCATTTCGCGCTTGAGCGCTTCAAGCTCCTTCTCGAACTTGCGCCCGAAGACCTCGACATAGAAGTTGCCGCCGTTCCAGACTGCAACCACGAAGAGGAGGATGATGACTAGGTCTGAAGCGAGGCGCGAGTGCATGAGGATTGTCGCGGCGGGGATCATGAAGATGATGCTGTACACTGGGCGTTAGCTGGGTTTCGAGTTAGACGTAGCTGGTGTGAAAGACGTTGAGCACATGGTAGAGCGAGACAGGGCACGGCAATTACCGACGTGACTCACCAAACTGGCCAAAGATGAACCACAACTCGCGGTGGTCCGGCTTCACGGATCGCAGCGCGCGACCGATTGGTCCATGCTTGTCGTTAAGCAGGTAGTTGAACGAGCTCTGGCGCGCGCCGCTCTCGATCTTCTCCTTGCGGTCCACAAAGATGAACTTCCAGTACAATCCCTGCCAGACGCAGTACGGCACCGCGGCGCAGAGCACCTTCTGCCACCACGTGTAGTTGTCCAGCCCGCTCAAGGCCGGATACCGTGTGTCAGCGCCACGGTACGTGAACAGGATGTCCGTGAACACAATCGGCGGGTAGATGTGGATGAAGAGCGAGGTGACCTTGTCCAGAGAGTGGAAAACGAGCGAGTTGCGCCATGTGATGACGGCAGAAGCGAGCGGGCCTGGACTGTCAGCGCTGATTACGCAGATCACTCAGATCTGAAGGAGGGAGGACACTTACCCATGGTAAGAAGGTAGCAGCAGATGAAGAGGTAGGTCGAACCAGGCCAGATCCAGAGGTACATCAGATCGAGAACGTTGACGAAGTAGCACATGCTGTGGGGTCAGTCATCGGCAGCTTCTCCAAGCCGAAGACGTACTCTGCAATGTTAGCTTAGTCTTCGAGATCAAGACAGCCAGAACTCACCAAAGAGGAAGTAGTGCCATTCCTTCTTCTTATATGTGTAGGCACGGATGAGGAGGTGGAAAGCGACCTGGATAGTGTATGCGGCGGGGATCCACTCAGGCGCCCGACCAAGGAGGAAGCCTGTAAATGCGACGGTGAGCACGCCAAACTCGAACGCTGGGAGAGGGTTAGCTGTGAATTACGAGTGGCAGTGCAGCTATGCGCATGTGCGGTTACTCACAAACTTTCTCCCTCGTCCGCACAACCTTGGCGCTCTTCCACTTCGAGCTCGCAGCGTTGATCTTCGAGTTGAGGATGCTCTTGACGCGGTTCACCTCGCGCTCGACGTCCTGCCGGTAAACAGTCGAGAGCATCTTGCGCTTGGCATCCTTGTCCCGCGTTGAAATGTGGTCATCGTCATCGTCGAGCAATAAAATCGAGCCCTTGGGCGTTCTGAGTCCGCGGGGGATCATGGAGCCGGCCTTCTGGCGCAGCTTCTTTGATGACTCTTTCAGCTTCCTTTCCCATAGATCAAGCCGGGAATCTGTGTGTCAGTGGATTCGAGCATGGTCATTGAGGCCATCGAGCAATTCTGTGGGGATGTATCGTCGCAAAAGGAAGGGATCGACGTCCGAAAGAAGGTGACCGGACGAAAGGAAGACGAATAAGCGCCAGGCCGATTGGCCGACGCAGGCCGCCGAGCATTTGAGTGCGGGGTGAGGGCTAATGGACGTGCGCCGAGCGCCGTCGCACTATGCTCCGCACTTTGCAAGCTCGGACCGTCCAAGCGGAGCGAGACCGGCTACCGGAGCAGAGTGCAGTCGGCTATACCACGCCGGAGGTGATACGTGTCCTCTATCCTTCCTCGCGCATCACACCGAGAAGCACCACTCCGACGAAGACTCACCAAAGAAAGTTTCGACAACATCTGACGTTAGCTGTAAGCCCAACGAACGCAGCTCACCAAGCAACAATAAAGGACCCTCTGCCCAGTCCTCTCCCACCCGCTCGGCACCTTTGCTCAGGATACCTGAGAGGGAGCTCGAAGTGCGGGATAAGGAAGGTCGCTCGGAGGACTCTGTGCTGCCATGTCCGTTGTGTCCATGGCTATGAGAGTGGGAGTGGGAGTGGCTCGGTGGTGTCGTTGGACGGATGTTTGGCGAGTCTTCAGCCATCCTGGCTATATTGGTGTGCCCCTAGGTGAACGAAAGGCGAGCAACTGGATGTTTATCTAGACGTGAGGTAGTGATGAGATGAGGAAGAATGTTGATGTTTGCGTCAAAGCTGTCTGTCAGGTGTGATGAATTCGAGTGGCCAAATGTCTATGGTCTGTGGCCAGTGGTCTGTGGTCTGTGTGCACATGTGTTGCCATTGCCGTAGCGCCATGATAGCGTCACGTCCGCCTGCCAGGCGTGCTCTATCACGCCCCTGCACCCCAGGCCCTAGAGCTATAGAGGCTACGGCAGCTGGTGACGTACGTGACGATCCGCGATGTTTTGTTTCCGCTTCAAGCGTGCCTCAGCCCTTGTATTGACACCCCGCGCCCAGCGTCCAGCCAAGCCCAGCCAGATTCAGCCAGGCCGGCCCATCAGATCACTCAGATCAGTCAGATCTCGCCCGATATAGCTCGGACCGCGTCGCCGTAACTAATCACGCCCTTCGCCTTCGCTAATTGCTGGCTTTTGCCATGGCTGTACGGCTGTATCTTAAGGCTTGATTCAGCCTACCGAACAGTGACTGACCGACTGCTTATGCGTAAAGCACGCTAATACCATACGACCGGGCGACATTTCGATCCAGTCACGCTCGTACGCTCGCTGCGCACGTTTATGAAACAGTGACATCGTGTCTATGCAATACAATATGGCATGTAGGTTTCACTCTGGCTCGGCACTGCCCAGCTCTGTTCTGCTGTACACAAGAGACTCTGCTGCACTCAGCTCCAGCTCAGTCAAGAACCTTGGTTACAACTCCCAGCACCTTCGTCTTCGCCTCGCGGAGCAGAATGAGCTGTCCCTCCTTGACAAACTCGGCCTGCCCAATGAACTCGAACACGACCTTTGCGCGGTCGCCGGTGCGAATGAGTCCCGAGGGGTGGTCGAGGCTCACGATCTGCGTCGACGCCCGCACAGCGCCGCAGTGGAGCATGGCCGTGTATCTTGGCTGAATGGTCGACGAGTGGTGCAAGACCATGACCATGCCCTCGAAGCGCTTGACGGCCTTGGGCGGGATCTCAGTCTTGGCCATGAGGACCATGCCCTTGCGCACTTGGGAGCGACGAATGCGCTTCAGCGCTAGCCTGTTTGTCAGTTGTGTCTATGGAAGTAGGACGTTAGAAACTCACGCAACACACTGCCCCGCCTCGGCCGAGTCGACCTTAGGACTCGCTTCTTCTCGATACTCCTGATCGCTGTCGGGATGAAGTGGCCCAGCGAGTCGGGACCCACCAGAACCTGGTCGTTCGGCTTGACCACACCAGACTCCACAACGCCAGACACCACGGTGCCAATGAACGGCACGGAGAAGGCGTCGCTGATGTGCAGCTCGAACGGCGCATCGGTCACGTACTTCTCGTTGTTCTGCGACGATGGGAGGATGTTGAGGAAGCTCCTCAGGTTGGGCAGGTTGTCGCCAGTCACGTTTGAAAGCATGAACACAGGGCAGATCTTAGACCCCCGGTTTCTTGTCATGTCGAGAGCACAGTCGATTGCCTGCTGCTCGTTCTCGACGAAGACTGGCGTCTTGCGGCATCCAGGACTTTGTAGTACTCGCTTGAGCATCGACACTGTCTGCTCCATGATGTTTGGTGGTGTCATGTCGGTCTAGTGTCAGCTGTCGATAACCACAACGTGAGCTCACTTTTGTCACACAGACGATGATCGGGACGTTGAGAGCCAGCGCCACACCCAAGTGCTCTTTTGACATGCCGATCAAACCGGCGTTGCCTCCGACGATGAGCATGACGTAGTCGGGAGCGTGTCCTGAGAGGCCGAACACTGTCGTCTTGAAGTATCGCTCGTGGCCCGCCAGGTCGATGAACGAGACCACCTTGGCAGCCCGCTTGTAGATCTCGTCCCAAGCCAGCTTCTCGCGCTTCACCGAGTCGGCAATGGCTGGTGTGGAGGGGTATATCGGCTTGCCCTCGGTCGTGAAGCCGAGAATCTCACCGCCGATGGACGATGTTCGTCCCGTCTCGACCTCGTGCGGGTGTTTGAACAGCGCTACTCGTGCTTTTCCACGGCCGTCGTCGAGCCCACCTCTTGTCAGGACGCCGAGGATCGTCGACTTGCCGGCATCGACGTTGCCAACGACCGCTACGCGGACCTCCTGCACCTCCTCGACGCTGGCAGGCTTCAGACGGACGAGCCAGGTGCCAAAGGGGCCGTCCTTGGCGTCGTTGCGGTAGAGCTCAGTGAACTCCGCCTTGATGGCTTCACACGTGGTTCGTAATCGCTCGACGGCCTTGTCGAGCTCGGCAGTGGTGATCGGGGTGCCCTTCACCTCGGCGTCGGCAGTGATGGCGTGCGCTCCGAGAGCGACAATGTACTCGCCGTGGTCCTGGAGTAGCTTGGAGACTAATCGAGACTTGAGAGTCTCGTCATCGGCATCAAACAGCGCCTCCTGGTGGAATGTCAGTCGGCCTCGCCGAAAGGGAAACATGAAACACGAGGAAGACATACCTCCACGCTGATGTTCTCTGCCGCAACAGCGTCAGCGTCGCGGTCCTCAATGACGTTCACGACGACATCCTGCTGCTTGACTTTGTGGTGGTGCTTCGCCGCCTCTGCTGCGGCGTGAGCCTCGCGTGCCTCTCTGATTGCTTGTCGTTGACGCTCCTGCGAGAACTGCTCGATCTCGGCCTGGAATGACCTAAGGGCCGTCATGATGGAGGAAGGTTGTGGTGGTGGTGTATGCGCGCGTAGAGCTGCGCTGCGTGATAGCAACGGTGCGGATGGCGAGAAGGCGAGGCGGAACAGTTTGGGCAGAGTCGATGCTGATGACCTGACCTCTTAAGCAAGAGACAGGTCGATGCGGCGGACGGGGTGGATGATGCCTGGCGATCGATGTAGAGGTTCGTTGTCGAGTCGACAATCCGGAGACAGCGCATGTAGCGTTTGCCTCTAACCTTGAATCGCGCTTGAGTGCGGTACGGGTACGTAGGTGCTGCCTGGGCTAGAGCCGGTACGGTGGTTGCGCTACGGTGGGTACGGAAGGTGGAGGGAGGGGGATGGGGAAGGCCGATAGAGTGCGCTGTGTACCTGATGCAGCTTCCATAGTACTCGCCGCGCACATGGGAGCTGACTAGATGGTATGATTTGCTTCCGGGTGGCAAAGGCTCAGCCTATGCCCTGCCAGGATACATTGCGGCAACTGGGTGGCAAAAATGGGTACAATCAACCAGTGATGGTCCTTGGCGCGTCGACAATAGCTGACGTCCTCGTCGACTCAATTTGCCGCTACGCTTCAAGTACAAGGCGAAGCGGGTCGAGTGCACTGAGTCACATTTCTATGCATGTCGACGATACTCTGACTCGCAGCGAAAGCGGTTCCCTTGCCGCCGATCACGGGCGGAGTCGGTGGATCTGAGATCGCTTTAAGCAGTCTTTTAGGCGTATCTCACCACCTGCAGCGACTTTAAGCATATATCTGAGGACGTCTCGTTCAGAAGAGTCAGTTGAGACGCACCAGAATGGCCCTACTGCCCCCAGAGCGCCGGGGCAGGCCACGGCGGCCCAGAATGCGCCGATCATCACCTCCGCCATGGCGAAATGGTAGACGCGTTGCATTTAAGCTGCAAATCCATCTGGAGTGCAGGTTCGAGTCCTGTTGGCGGAGGTGGGAAACCTTTTTGAGCGCTCTTGGGCTATCTGGCGGGACTGGGGAGCCCTGGAAACGGAGGAAGACATGGAAAGGAAGGTGAGGAAGGTCGTAGAGGTGTCGGTTAGCGCAAGGTCAGTCGCGTCTTAGCGTGGTCAGCTGCGGTGGTGCGGTTGTGCGGAGGCTCAGCCCCAAGGTACGCCCCTCCCTTAGCCCAGGTCCCGAGTGATTGTCTCTTCATGTCTGTGTGTCTACCGTGTGTACTAAGTGAGCTATGCTAGATGCTAGATGCTAGACGCTTGGTCGTGGTTTGTCTGCGCGGCGCGCTGGCAACAAACGTGGCTGCACTGTCATTGATTTGGACAGTCCGCAACCTGCGGAGTGCCTGTGGCTGAAAAACTGACGCCTGACCACAGTGCACTCCTAGCCTCGGTGTGCCATTGCTCAAGAGATGAAGTGCAGCATGCAGACTGTGTCGGCAAGCTCGCTCAAGTGCAGGCCGCAGACGGTCCTCGACCGCAACATCGCTACCGAGGCAGCCGTTCTCATTCCAGCAACCAGCGCACATGACGCCGTCGTCTCACGCGCCATGGCTGTGTCAGCCACAGATACTCGTCTCCATTCCGTGTGGAGTGTGGAGCCAGCAGAGCCGCTTTCTCACATCTACAGTCCGCCCTTTCACCACCGAGCAATCTGCGCTTGTCGATGCACTTGCAGCTGCACAGGTCGTCTGATCACAACGACGACCAGCATGCTCTCGAAGTTCCGGACGCTTATCGGAGATCGGATACCCGCACATGATACGGACTGGCAGGGCAATCTGATAATGCCAAGGCCAGTTACGTAAGCTTCACCACTCTGCACCACATGGTGTCATGTCGGCGTCAGCCGATGAGCCTGCAACGATGACTGGACTGGATCGCTGGGCGTGCGGCGTGCCAGGGCACTGAAACGTCATAGGGAAGCCCGAGAATCCGACGGTCACTCACCGACGAAGGCCAATTTGCTGTGCAATTGAGCTCCGCTCCCAGAGAGGTTTGCTTCCGTCTCTACTACGACTCCCCAGTCGTCATGCAATGCTGGTCAACACCTAGGCTATGCTCGTCATGTCTCGTCGCGTCTATGCGGTTGAAGGCCAGCCGACCTCGTTCCACGATGCCAGCTGAGTGAAAGGTTAGAGCGATTGAGCCCTTCACACCGTCGGCGATACGCGAAGAAGCGATGGGCAGAGTCACGTCAACGTGCGTGCTGGGGCCCAGGCGATTCGCTGCTTTGCCACGCTCGACCCGCCAATCAATCGACCAGGGACACAGGGAAACGGCTGTGTGTTGCAGGGAATCGCATGCAGTCTGCGGGGGGATCGCGGGGGAAGATCTACTTCCGCGCCACGGCACTCCACCGCCGTGAATCCGTGGATGCATGATACAAGCGAAACAAGGCACCAGAGCAGAGGATGGCGTTCCTCGGCCGCCGTTCTGCCCGTCGCAGCTGTCATCACATCACACGCTCACACTCACACCCATACGCCCATACCCACACCCACACATATGCTCCGGCTTGGCGCCGGAACCTCGGCTGACCGGGCGGCTCACCTGACTTTGGGTGACCATTAGCCCCTCACGGCCCTGGTCCTTCAGCCTCACCCTAACCACCACCAGATCACAGATCGCGGCCCGGAGCGCCACAGCGCTAGAGCAGAGCACCAGAGCCCAGGCCGGCGGCTCGGCCGGCCACCTTGGGTGTTGTATTGGCCCGGCTGACGCATGTGTCGTACGGTGACTCGTGACTACGCCGATAAGCTGACTACGGTGGCTACCCTGGCGCCCTACGGTGGGGCCTGGAGCCTGTGCCCGCCTGGGCGGTGGTGACCACTATGCACTGTACTGCACTGCATCGCCAAGACATTGCTTCCGCGGGCACCACCCACCCACCCACCCACCCCCCTAGCCAAGTGCTCTTAAGCAACCCAGTGCCTCCCCGCATATCTCTTTCTCTTTCTCCTTTCCCCTTACAGTGCTTGCGCTCTAGTATCGTCCTACTAGCACCTCTTCACCTGAATGGCCAACCCTCCAGTCACCATTGACGAGCCCGAACCCGATATATGTGGCTATACCCACATACATCAAATCAACTCCAATGGTCGCACTGTAAATAATACTTCGAGCGCACTCAACCCCTCCTCCTCCCTCGACACCGACACCACTCTCCAGAACCCCTCCGAGCCCCCCGACCCCGACGATGAGAAGCATCAGCACGCCCTTCACCACGACTCCTCGCCCGTCGTCGTCGAGCATGCCGACCTCTCAGAGCCCAATCTCCAGCGCCATGACTTCGCCACTCACGACGCCAGTCTCAAGCGCGGCCCTGAAGGTGGCAACAACCCCAATGCGTCGGTCGACACCTTCCAACCCGAGCATGGCGACGATGGTGAGGCCCCCGTGAAGTGGGAGGACCCCACGTACTGGCAATCCTTCAAGAATATGATGCGCGGCGTCCCCATCCTCTGGATCACTCCAGCCCTTGTTCCAGTCGCTTGGGGCCTCCACTTCAGCCATCAGAACCCGGTCGCCGTCTTCGTCGTCTCGCTCCTCGCCATCGTGCCCCTGGCCGGTGGTCTCGGTTTCGCTACCGAGGAGCTAGCGATCCGCTGCGGTGACTCATGGGGTGGTCTTCTGAATGCGACATTCGGTAACGCGGTCGAGCTTCTCGTCGCCATCCTGGCCTTGGTCAAGGGTGACATCGACATTGTCCAGGCCTCCATGGCTGGCTCGATTCTCAGTAACATTCTGCTCGTCCTGGGTATGAGTTACTTCGCCGGTGGTCTCCGCTTCCACGAGCAGGTCTATGGCGTCGTCGGTGCGCAGACCATGATCTCACTCCTCGGCCTGTCCGTCTTCGCCATCCTCCTTCCCGAGGCGTACCACCTTGCATGGCCCTCGACGTCGACCGCCCGCTCCAGCGCCCAGGACGCAAACGTTCCAGACGAGCAGATGGCGATCATTCTGTCCATGTCTCGCGGTCTCAGTTTCATCCTTCTGGCGTGTTACGTGGCGTACCTCATGTTCACGCTCTGGACTCACGCGTACCTGTTCAAGCTGCGTGATGAGGTGGCTGTGCACGCCCTGCCTACGCCCTCGCACAGGCGAGTCTTCCCTCGTCCCCAGTGGGTGCCTAGCCTGCACACGGTCATGTCGCGTGACACGGACAACAAGAGCCAGGCTTCGTCCGACGACTCGCACATGCACCACCTCTCGGTTCCCACTGTGGAGCTGAACGGCTCGGCGCATGGCGGCGTACCCCGCAGCTCTGTTGGCTCGTCGCCGGGCGTCCACTCGCCCTCGATCCTGGCCAACTCGCAGCAGACGCCTCCCGAGCTGGACATTGGCCGCGCGCGAGCCTTCTCCAGCGCCTCCGCCACGCGCACCAGCCCCAGCCTGCGCTTCCGCGAGACGACCCACCCTCTCTCAGCCGTTAGCACGCTCGACACGCTTGACCTGGAGGCGCAAACGCACCACCGTGTCGAGGCCGGTCTGCCCGAGAACCCCCGTACGAAGGCCATCTTCGCCTTCGCCATGCTGGTCACCTTCACTGGTCTGGCGGGTCTCACGGCCGAGTGTCTGGTCGACTCGATCGACGGCCTGACGGAGAAGACGAATGTGTCACGCGAGTTTGTCGGTCTCATTCTCCTTCCCGTCATCGGTAACGCCGTCGAGCACATCACAGCAGTCACTGTTTCGCTTAAGGACCGACTCAATCTCAGTATGAGCATCGCGGTAGGCTCCTCGATTCAGGTCTCGCTCGGTATCTTGCCTCTTCTTGTGTTGATCGGATGGATGATCGGCCAGCCGATGTCGCTTCTCTTCGACACCTACGAGACCATCGTGCTCGTCATTGCGATCATCCTCGTCAACTTTGCCATCGCAGACGGACGCTCGCAGTACCTCGAGGGCTTTGTGCTCATGATGGCATACGTGTGTATCGCACTCGTGACATGGTTCTACGACCCTGTGCAATAAACCGCCGGCCTAAATTATGGCTGCCAACCAAAACGGTCGTAGAGAAAGTGTTTGTTGTACAAACAAGGACACCTTATCTAAGTCGTATAGTTCTAGCCTTGACGGCTAGTGTAGCAGCAAACCTGAAATCTCCGTAGTTGTGAATTCTAAACTAGTATGCATTCTCGATCATACTACCGCTTGTCGCAATGTTCTCGTAGAATACTGACGGCCTGGTGGAATTGCTGTGCCTCAAACGCCACAGACAACACCAGATCGCCACTATGGAATCGATGCTGGCAGGAGTGGAGGCCCGCCTCCACCGCAAAGTTGGCCGACACCGGGCTGTAGATGACGCCAGCGTGTTGTTGCTCTGTTGTTGCGTTCCTTGTCATCAGCCCGTACTTGTTCGCCATGGCTTTCGGACCAATCTACCCCGTCAACGGGCTGGACACGAGTAAGCTGAAGGATGCGGTGTTGGTTGTGGTAAGTCCCATTCTTTTCTCTCCACGCAGACACGGGCGAGGCATCAGCAGCGCTAGCAGCTTGCGCCGATCAGCTTGCACCCGCTTCCGCATCCGCAGACCTCATTTTGCGCCTTCCCTCCTTCCTTCGATACATGTCTTCCTCCTAGTGATGGCTTTCTTCTCCTACGGTCGCAAGTCTGCTCGCTGTATCTGCTGCCCTACTCTTCCATCGCCCCTTACTTGCACCGCCTCTGCTATAGCTTCTGCGGTACTGAGTCAAAGCTGACCCCAGCCCTCCGTATCATTGGGCAACGTCCCGCAACTCGCCGGCGACCTGCTCGTCTCCTCGCTCGGTCTCAAGCGCGTCGCATTCGTAGGCACAGGAGACACTGTAGCCCCCTTCGCAGGGTACGACAAGGAGTCGGGTGTCCTGACGGGCGGTCTGGAACGTGAGTTCAGCTTGTGATCTCGATGAACTGACAACAGTGTACGGTAATGACCAGAGCAAGCTTTATGTGCTGCTGCAGCGTTCGCCGACGCTGAAGGTCAGCTGCTCTCCGTGACATGCAAGCTGACGTTCTCAGACGAAAAAGGACGAGCACGTCGCGCTCATTGCTGCGACGGGGAAGGAGTTCTCCTCAGTGCTGGTTCTCGCTTCACTCGATGCCGCGAACCAGGACGATGCTCAGCTCTTGTACGTATTGATTCTTTCCCCCTTGATCTTCCCCGCAGATCATAGCTTTGTGCTTCTGAGCATTCGCCCTCGGACGAAGGCTCGTGGAGACTCGATCCTCTCCACGCCAAGCTCCTCCCCACGGCACTCCTCGTGATGAGAGCAAGCAGCTTCCGGCGTCACGTAAGCTGACATCAGAACCCCGCACCAGGCCATTGTCAAGGACGCCCACACCCCGCTCCTGGAACGTCTTGCCCAGCTTCCAGCCCTCAACCTCCGTCTTGAGGAGCCTCTTCGACCTCAACTGCAGGACAAGGAGAAGACGTATCCGCCATTCCTTCCCGGTGCGGGGTTGACACGACGTATACTCGCCGCGCTCCAGACACAGGGCACGCCAGGAGGCGCGCTGGCCGCTTGGGTCGTGGAGGGAGATAATCGGGGCGATGCTGTCGCACTTGCGGCCCGGACGCTGGAGCTGGCTTGCATTGGTGAGTTCGGAAGAATGCTGATTGGTGAGAGCAAGCTAACGCCAGATGCTCAGCTCAAGGAGCCGAGCAGCTGGAAGGGCCTGTTCGGCGGAGAGGGCTGGAGCGGTGGTGCCGGGCTCGACGCCGAGATCTACGGATAACCACATGGACTTCAGTATCTACACGTCTGATTGTGTTAGGACTCTTCGGCAGTCTAATGAACCCGAGAAGGCAAGGGAATGGCCAAGAATATCGGAGTAGTGCTTCCGCGGCGGAGTATGCGGAGTACAGCGGCAGTGCGATGGCAGGAGAGACAGCAGGGTTTGAGGTAGCGGAAATTCGGCTTCCCTTCAGCTCAGTTCTCCGCTCTAGATAGTCAGCAGGCTGAGAGAAGATGTACAAGTATCGATCGACAGCGTCGTGTCGCAACAAAGCAGCAGTGAGTTTCCACGTGGGCCATGTGCTTTCTGGAGCGTCTGGAAGGACGATCCGTGTTGTAAAGTTCAGGGAGTGGGATGGCCGCTGGTTTGACTGATGGACGTGCCGCAGAACAGGACATGAAACGGGGTCGAGAGGTCAGAGAGTCAGTATGAGACGCGGGGTAAAGGGTGAGCTACGGCCCGGTGCGCAGCTGAAGGAGCGGGATGTGTGTATGGAGGGCGTCGGAGTGTCAGTTGCATGCGGCTCAGCAGAATAGCTCTGGTTGGTTTCATTGCATTGCGTTGTTTATGATGGAGGGCAGTAAAGTGGTTTCGAGAGAATGTTTACGGCTGGTGAGTAGTGTGCGTGGCGCTTAGTCTGTAATGAATTGCTCATATGCTTTTGTGAGTCTGGACTCGGTGCTCATGTGCTGCATTGCTAAAATGTGCTTGTAAGCTCATGGCATGCAGGCTCTTGTGCCTTGTGTAGAGTGTGATGTCCTGCAATGTGCCGTGTGAAGGAACATCTTCCTGAGCTTATCATTACGAAGTGTCCGAGAGTGAGCCTTAAGAGTGGAAGCTTGCGTGATGGGTAGAAATTGGCTCTGGCAGAAAGGGGTACATGGTGAACACGGATAGGATGGCGCCGGCTCACGACGGCTGCGTCAGGGTGCAGGGAGCGCGTACGGTGGACGGTCACTGAGTGCTCGTGCCATCCGCGTGGCCCCCAGACTGCACCGGGGACGCGCAGAGAGAGAGACCCAAACGCCAAACGCCAAACGCGCTCTGACAGTGAGGTGAGCTTTCCAGGCACGTCGACCGCGCGCCGGCCGGCCGATGGATTGGATGGATTGGATGGCTCAACCGGCAAACAAGTGTCTTCCCTCTTCCCTGGCCGTGTCAACCCACTCACCTCTGTCCACCCTTGCTCACCCACGACGCTCGCAGAGTGTGTCTTTCCTGTCTTCCCCACCCGCAAACCCGCAGACCCGCCCGCAAACGCACTACGGCGCTAAACCCCTTGCCTTCCCTCTGGCTCCCTCCCCCGCTCCCCCGCTCCCCCTCTCCCTCCCCCTCATTCCGTCGTGAGCTGGAATCTTGCTCGCTGGCTTGCTCGCTCACTCGTTGCCATCTCCGTGCACCGTGCACACTCATCTCAACTCAGCTCTTCGTCGTCTTCCTCGTCGTCTTTCCTTCATCGCTACTCAGACTCTACGACTACTCTACCTGTCTTCTTTCCTTGCAGCTCGACCGGCTCTCTCGCTCACTCGACACCCATCGCCCTACCAGAGCCCTCACCGTGGACATTTTCTGCTCTGCTATTGCCCCCCTTGCCCCCTTTACGTTGCCTGAGGTATCATTCAATTGGGCCTCATTTCATTTACTCTGGCTTTCCCTCCCAGACTAGCTCTAGCTCAGTCAGACATACCACCACTGTGCTAGCTTCGACCTCATCTCAGCGAATCAGGCCGACACCGATCACCATCGACCAGCCCTCTCCCCCTCACCCTCACCTCAGCGCAGCGCCGACACCTACCCGACCTGCGATAACGACTAGATCACCCACCGACCAGCCTCCAGTCTACAGACCGACCGCAGCCTAGCCAGATCCCTCCGGCCACCGGGCACCGGCCAGCACATTACCTTGACCCAAGCTAGCCAATTCACACCGTCCATCTTCGCCGGCAAAACAAACAAACCACCTTTCACAACACAACGCCGCCCTCGCCCTCGCACCTCGCTCCCAGGCAGCCCTTCACTACCTCCGCATTCATTGTCAACTGCCGCATCCGCACCTCCTCCCACCGACAGTCACCTATTTCATCATGGCCTCCCGCTTCGGCGCCGGGCCAGGCACGACCAGCGCCGGCGCTTTCTTCCAGAACCAGCGACCGGCCTACATGCGCATGGCTTCGGATCAGAAGCCAAACGGCATGCCCCAGCCCCAGATGCAGCCGCTCAACAACTCGCAGAACGGCCACCCGCCGAACGGCGCTCCCGGCATGCGCCAGGTCCGCCAGCAGGCTTCCAACGGCGGCGGCACATCGCGAGGACCAACGCCGGGAGGCGGTCCCGGTCCCATCGGCGGCGGCGGAGGAAGCGGGAAGCGAATGGACAGGAAGGACACCAAGGATGTTGCCTGGGTGCACTGGAGAGCTTTGAAGGATTTCCTGGCCGCTTGGGCCGACAAGGGTGAGTCTGGCTTGATGGTCCACGTTGGTCTCGGTGTTGCAGAGGTTGCTGCGCTGTTGCGCTGGCACTTCCGGCAACACCGGACACTGCGCATGTCGCGGAGAGGTAGCCGGAGACTGTGGGGCGCTCGGGGGCGGTTGCGGAGTGATCTGCGTCGCATTGGAGGTGCAAAGCTGCCATGCAAGCATCATCTCTCGGGTTGCAGAGGCTTGGCGTCCGCGCACTGTCGCCGTGTCGACGCCCCGCAACGCCCGGCGCCCGGCGCCGTCCCGCACGTTAAAGGGTGCAGATCACACGCCGATCCTTTGTGATGGACCCAAGATTCAGCACAATGGGAGACAAACAATGCTGACCTGGACACAGAGTCACCGACTGCCCGCGCTTCCGCTCGAGACAAGCTCACCCGACTGACCCGACTGCAGTTTCTTGAACTGAGCACCGATGTGTACGACGAGCTCATGCGAAGACTGAGCGTCGAGCGAGCAAGCCCAGAAGGAGCAGGTAAGTTCTTTTGAAGCGGTTCGAGTGCTCTGCTGTTGCGGCTTCTGTCTCAGCCAGCTGCGGGGTGCGATGGGGTGGGCTCGTGCATCGTGCAGTTGCGAGCGCGAGCTCTGGCATGGATCTGTTCTGGACCTCGACGGCAAGCCTTCGCCCGCCGGTGCATCTTTGCATGTCTACAAATAGGCTTCCCACCCAAGCCCAGCGCCTTAGTGGCCAACCCCAACCGCAGCAGAGACACAATGGAGCACGAGATCAGCCGCTGGATTGCGACGTGCAAGAAAGCTAACATTGAACCTTCAGCTCCCTTCCTACCCGTGCGCGACGACTTCCACCCGAAACGCAACCAGGCGCGGCAGAAGCTTGCGACCCTCCCGAAGAACCGCTTCAAGGATCTCGCATCCGATGTCTTCTACGAGCTGCGCCGGCGATACCCCGAGTTCGACGACGAGTCGTCGCTGTACGGCGCCGACGACAGCCAGAGTGCGACCGGGCCACCGCGGTCCGACTCGCGCTCCGTGCTCAGCCATGACCGCAAGGGCTCGAGCTTGAGCTCTGGTGGGGGCGGGCAGATGGCTTCTGTCATGGGTTCGGGCGCCGGGCAGCGGGGCCAGCAGCAGGAGGTCCTCGAGCAGCCGAAGCGCTTCGCGACCCCGACGGCGGCGACTAGCGACATTGTCGTCCCCAACAAGAGCACGATCACGGAGGAGGCGATAGAGGTGCCGTACGCTCGCGACAGCGTCGTCGACACGACGGATGAGCCGCCAACTAGGGGCTTCCGGTCCGAGACGCCGGTCAGCATACGGAAGAACTCGCGGGACGATGTCGTCTCGCCGCGGACGACTGAGGAGAACGGCCCCGGCTGGCACGAGCGCGACAGCTTCATCTCGAACACGACATCGCGATCAAAGGCGGCTGCCGACGCCGACGCCGAGGACCGCATCCGAAAAGAGTACGAGCTGCGTGTCGCGGGACTCGAGCGGCGGTGCAACACGCTCGAGAGCGAGAAGGAGGACCTGCTCCGGCAGCTGAGCGAGGAGCGCGAGCGGCGCAAGGACTATGAGGACGAGGTGCGCGGCCTGAAGGAGCGCGCGACGACGCACGCCTCCTCGTTACGCAGCATCCAGCACGAGTTAGACCTTGCGCGGGATGCGCACCAGACGCTGCGGGAGCAGACGGACGTCTCTACGCGGGCGGCGTCGGATGAGGCGGCCGAGTGGCGGCAGCGAGCCGAGGCGCTCGAGGACGAGCTGCGGCGGCTGGAGGCGGAGCACTCGCAGTGCTCTTCTGGCGGAGCGGACGAGGCGGTCGTCGCCGAGCTGCACGGCGAGGTCAAGAGCCTCGTCGACGAGCTGAACAGTCTGAGTGCGCAGAACGAGGAGCTCGTCATGCAAGCCGAGCGACAGCGGGACGCCTACTCTGCCCTCGAGGCGCAGCTGGCCGAGTCGCGCAAGCAGTTCCAGGCCGCGCGCACCGAGCTGCGCAACCTCAAGGCGACGTCGATCATGTTCACCTCCCAGCCGCTGACGGAGGACCACCTGCCCGCCTCGCCGGACGGCAACATCGCCGACATCCACGTGACGGCGTTCCAATCGGCGATCGACGCCCTGCTGCAGGTCGCGCGCAGCAGCCAGCCGACGGGCGTCCTGCCGGCGATGAAGGCTATCGTGGAGGCAGTGACGGCCATCGGCGAGGACGTCAAGGCGTTCGAGGACCAGCCGAACCTGGACGTCGATGTGAGCAAGCTCGAGTCGCTCAAGCACGACAGCACGACGCGCCTCGGCGCCCTCATGACGGCGGCGAGAAACCACGCCATGGCGAGCGGCCTGTCGCCTGTGGGACTCATCGATGCTGCCGCTGGCACGCTGTCCGCCAACGTCGTCGAGATCATCAAATTGCTCAAGATCCGGCGGACGGGCGCCGCGCGCGAGATTCTCAAGAAGCGCGCGAGTATGAGCATCGCCGACATGGTGCGCCGCACGCCGTTCGACGAGAACGAGGAGGACGAGCACAACAACAATGCCGACCACGGTGGCGCCGCAGGCAGGGGACCATCACCCCGCCCAGTCGGCCACGGCGCTAACGGCGCCGGTGGTGCGAACGGGCACAGTCCGAGCGGGTACGCGCCGCTCTCGCCTCACCGCTCTCCGACACCCCGCGCCCAGCTCAGCGGAGGCGGAGGCGGAGGAAAGTACGAGACGCCGGCTTTCCAGACCCTTTCGTCCGGCGCGCCCGACCTGCGCGTCAACTCGTTCCAGAGTGCGTCGAGCGCGCCGCGCTCGGACAGCTTCGACCTAGAGCGGAAGCAGTCCTCCGCCTCTGGGGGTTCATACGCCTCGCACCAGCGCACGTCGTCGCACGCCGGCCGCGCCGCCAGCCCCGCGGCGCACCGGGGAGCGAGCCCCGCGCGCCTCACGTCCCCAATGCACAGGCGGGAACGCTCCGGCGCCGACGACTGGGACGACGTCAAGCCGTACCTGAACACGCAGAGCAGTGCGCTCGTGTCGTCGATCCAAAGCCTCCTAGCAGCAATCAGGACGGGCGACCAGGGCCAGACGCTCAACCAGCACCTGTCCGAGGTGATCGCTATTAGCTCGAGCATTGTCGGCGTGACAAGAAACTGCATTCCCACCAACCTCAGGGTCAGGGGCGATGAGCTCCTCCGCGATCTGGTCGCGAATACGAACCGCCTGTCCGAGGCGCAGGAGACGAGTCGCGGAGAACAGTTCGATAAGCAGACAAGGCAGGAGATTGCAAACTATAGCTTTGGCGTGGCTAAGAGTTTGAAGGCGTTAATGAAGTTGGGCGCGGAGTGAGCGGCCAGCTGCCGACGACGAGCGGAGCGAGGAGCGAGGCGGCGGGCTCGGGCTCGGGCTCGATGGCATGAGTGGAAAGCGCAGCTTGTCCCCGGTAGTTCCTCAGCGACTATCTTGCGCCTGCCAGTGTCCCCGCCAAGAGACCCCCGTTACGCAGGCAACGCCCGCTCTTTTCTGCTCCCTGCTCCCTGCTCCCGGGGAAAGCTCCCCAGCGTCTTAGGTCGCAACTGCAAGCATCACTCTCGACAGATCTTGTGCCACGATCAGTCGGTGCCACAGCTCCAATCGCACTCGCGCCGCCTTCGCCTTCGCCATCGCGGCATCGCGGCATCGCGCCATCGTCGGCTGTCCCGTCCCAGCGCCTACAGGCCAGTCGAGCCAATCGGCATGCGCAAAGCAGGCAGCCCAACCTGTCAATTGCCCAGATCATGTCACAGTGTCTACTCTATTTTGCTATTCCAGACTCACACTGTAAAACTCTGTAAAAGTAAGAGCAAAACTTTGCTCGCACACCTTCGATCTAGTCTTTGTCTTTTTGGTTCGGATGCAACTTTCTTGCTATTCTTGCACTCTGTTTTGCTCTCTGTTCTGCACTCGTGTTATGTCTGCTGTCTAAGGTCATGGTGAACGCCGAGCAAGACGAAGTGGACTGGATAGTATCGATCTGATGTGGGCAGACTACTCGCGATGGACACTGTCGCTGGCCGCTGACTCTGGTTCTAGACAGCGACAGACTCGGCCAGCTCAGTGACCACTCTACCTACGGAACGGAACGGCCATTCAGACCGGCGTGATCAGCGAAGACTGGTCGTCTGCATCTCTTGGGCTGGCACTTGATACCGCCCGCTTACTACTTCCTCAGTGCTTGCTCATTGCTGACGAACTGCCGGCTTGTCCGCTGACTTACTGTTGGCTCACTGCCGTTCTATCGTTATCGAACAGCTAGCCCACTGCCATAGCCGGCAGCTCTGGTGGTGATGAGGCAAGACATGTCGTAGATCCGTGCCGGACAAACGTAGCCACATCGAGCCCTAGTGGCCACATCGAGTCCCAGTGCAGCCACATCGACCAGCGTAGTCAGCGTAGCCAGCGCAGCCACATCGACCAGTGCAGCCGCACCAGATGACCCGACCAGGACAAACCGTCGCAAGTCGCACATCGTAGCTCTCCCACGGCACACGCTGCATCCTACAGAGAGTCAGCAGCGGTGCGTCATTCAAGTCTGCGAACGGCTTCTGGCGATGGAAGAGTGGATTGTAGCGATGCTCAGCTGCACTTTGCAGAGCCTCTGCAGCCCTCCGCTGCTCTCTGCGTCCTGCTAGATATCATCGCCCTCGATCCCCTGCTGTCCTACCCTCCCACCCTCCCCGTGTTGCGCTCCCAAGTGGCAGCAGTGGCGTGTCCGGAGCGAAGCCAAGGCGATAGTGATCAGAAGAGTTCTGAAGGAGAGCAGCGGCCACATCTGCCATGATATCGCGGCCATGACATCGCCTCGCTGGCATTGCTGGGCTGGCGCCACGTCCTCTCTCTCGGCGAGGACATGGACAAACATGATCAATTCACTCTGCACTAGGGCTGAAAACATCGATTGTTAGATGATTGAGCTTGCGAGCCAGTTGAGAGCAGCCGGCGGTCACTGCTGTCACTGGCCGGATCAAAGCCAGACTCGTGCCACGAGTGCTAGTATCGAGTACAAAGGTTGAGGAAGGTCAGGTTGATCAATGCCATCGGAGGTTACTGCCATGTGATTGTGCCAACTGCCACACTGAGATCATGAATGTCATCAGTCCTATCACACTATACACGAAATGTCTATGGAACCCTCGCTGTGGGTATACGAAGTTCTCTGTCGCCTCGGCCTCCGCGAGTCTCAACGAAACTACTCGGCAAGCTTTGAATTTGACGCTTGTCCAGAAGCAGGCCTGGCAGCTCATGGCTAGCAGCTCCTTCCGCCCTGCGTCCTCTGTCGAGCGCTTGCCAGACTCCGCTTTCGCCTGATGGCCGTGTCCTCTGCGACGCAGCCCTCGTTGTCCTCGCCTGTTGTTGTCCTCCGCGACTCTCTCCTCCGCTCCCCTCACAACCACTCGGCTTCTCTGCCTGGCGCTCGCGCTCGCTGCGCTCGCGACCCGCTCTCCTCTGCGACTTACTCCTCGCTCCACCCTCCCCCGCGACTCACTCCTCGCTGCGCTCGTCGCTCGCCTACCAAAGCCCCAACGCCTCCTCGACCCCCCTAGCAGTCCTACTCCCCTGCATCTCCATCGCCCTGTTCAAATATTCTCTCGCCTTGTCTCTCCTCCCCTGTCTCTCAGCAACGACTCCAAGGAGGTACCAAGCCTCAGCACAGTCCCACCCGGCATCATGCACGAGCTGGTTCAGCAGTCCGTTGGCATTATCAAAGTCTCCCGCGCGCGCATGCAAGCGGGCAATACACACGAGCGCGGCGGGATAATCGGGCCTGAGGAGGAGTGCCTTCGTATAGCTCGCCAATGGACCTTCCTGGACCCCTGTGGCTGCTGGGTTGCCATTACCAGGCGCAGCCCAGCCCGTCACCCCCACACCTGGGGAACTCCCAATAGTCCCACCACTAACGACGCGGCTGAGCGGCGCGCCCGAGCCGTTCGGCAACGCGGACGTCGGGCCAGGATTGGCGCTGTTCAGCTGCATTGGCCCCAGCGGCGCTGTACGCCCCGTCGCCGAGCCGCCACTGCGCGCCTCGGCTTCTTGCAGCGCGCCCAACTGCACCCAGATGGCCGGGTTGGCGGGATCGCCAGCCTCGGCCTCTTCGACTGCTACGAGGCATTGCTCCAGTTTGCCTGCGCGCCGGAAGGTCGCTGCGCTCTGTAGCCAGAGGTCGGCTAGCATGCGCTCTTCGGCTGGCGTGCGGCCAGAACGCTGTAGCGGAGGCGGAGGGGGCGGCGCGGCTCGAGCCTGGCGAGAGTGGTAGTGCGAGTGGATCGCCGTCGGCGCTATGGAGAGGGAAGAGGCGGAGAGGTTTCGGCCTTCGGCAGCGAGACCTTCGGGGTGCCCTCGGCCTAATTTTGTGTGGCTCCTAGCCACTGAGGGCACGTGGAGGTGTTTTGGCAGGAGGGAGCGCTTGTGTCGCCGCTCATCCTCGGATTCCACGACACCGCTGTTAGGAGTGCCGGGGGACGGCGAGGACCCAGCGCCAGGGGTGGCAGTGGCAATGGACGCCGCGGCCGGCGTTGGCGGGGAGACTTGCACATCGTGAGGCGGAGTTAGGATGTATGAGCCGCCGAGGTCTGAGGCTAGGCGCTCGTCCCGCCCCTGCTGGCCCTGCACCGTTTGCACCGTGCCGATCGACAGGGCTGGCGCTAGCGCCGCACCACCACCCGCGGGGGCGCCGACAGCAGGGCGCATCGGGTCGGTACGCGACGAGAAAAACTTGAACAGCTCCTGCTGCCGCACCAGAGCTGCGTCCGGCCCGTCGAGCTTCTCCACAATCGTGTTCAGCGTCATGCGTAGCTGGAGGATTTCTCTAAGGCGCTCATCCTTGCCTGGTTTTGCGTCTGGAATGGCCGGCGTCGGCGTCAGATCGCCGTTTGGCTGGAGCAGCGCATGCGCTGCTTTCGAAGGCGGCTGGCCAGCGTACGGCAGGTCGCCCTCGTCTGCCATTGCCGCCTCATCTGTCGTCTCCCACAGCGACGCGCCCGTTTCGGCCGCCTTGCGCGCAGCCTGCCAGTCGCCCGTCGCTGTCAAAAGCAAAGCGAGCAGGTGCCAGCACCGGACTGCGTGGCTGTCTAGCTCGAGCGCGTGGCGCACCGACCCAAGCGCGAGGTCTATCTGCCTTGACACGGCATAGGCATACGCGAGGTGGTAGTACGCCGAGACCGAGTTGGGGTCGATCGCGACCGCCTTGCGCAGGTGCGCCAGAGCCTGCGATTGCAGCTGCTTCCGCTTGCCGCGCTCGTTCAGCTTCAGGAGCGCCGTGCCGACCGCCTCGCCGCTGTTGGACATGCATAGCCGCACGATACCCTTCACCTCCTCGGCCCGCGCGGCTACGAACGGCGTGACCTTACCACGCTTCGTGACGTCGCTCGCGAGGGTAGCGTACCGCCACGCGTCGGCCGAGTCGTTAAAGTGCCGTAGCAGCATGAGCGCGCCGACATTGAGGCCCTGGACGAACTGGTCGTCTGTGTCTATGTCCGCGTCGTCGTGCACTACGCCGCCCGCCTCCTCCTTCGCGCTGTGGAACTCGTCCTGGCTCGACTCGGAGCCGCGCTTCGCGCCCGGCGCCTCTTTCTCGTCCGTATCCGTCGGGTGGCGCTGCAGCTTGAGCGGATGGTCGGGATTCTCCGTCTCGCGCGCCTTGAGGACTAGCTGGACGTACAGCTCGAACACGCGGCGCGCCTCCTTCACCTCGCCTGTGACTTCGAGCAGGCGCGCCAGGTTGCGCATAACGGATTGCGAGTGGTACGTGAGCTGCGTCGCCCACCAGAGCACATTGACTGCATCCCGGGCGAGCGACTGCGACAGCGCCGGGAACTGCGCCGCCCGGTTCGCAAAACTGACCACGGCGTGGTTGTACTCGCCCGCGCGGGGGAAGGACGTCGTCTCGCCGAGCAGGCGCTGGCCGCAGCGGAGCGCCTCGGTGACTTCGCCGCGCCAGATTGTGCGCGCTGTGCGAGAAGGCGTGCTCCCGCGCAGGAGGTAGGGCTCAGGCGCGCGCGAGCCCGAGGACGGGTAGCTCGTCTCCAGAGCGGAGACGTAGAGGTTGAGCATGCGCTGCCGCTGGCGCGCGCGGAAGCTCGGCGCCCAGTTGATCGACAGAGCATGGTACGTCCGCAGGATGCGGAGCGTGAGCTGGTTCTGGTCCGAGTGGGCGCACAGCGCCGCCGCGCGGGTTAGAGCAAGCGAGAGCCAGCGGAGTATCTCGCGCTGCGCCTCAAAGTTCGGGATCGCAGGCTTGGGCGCATTGGGGCCTGTTGCGACGAGGTACGTCGGCTCGATGAGCGGCGATACACGCAAACTCTCGGTCATGGCGACCGCATCGAGGTACAGCTCGACCGCACGCTGGTAGTCGGCCTGCGAGCCCATCTCGCAGCACATGCCCTGGATCACGCGCCCGCGGATCCGCTCCGTCACCGCAGCGTCGCCGTCGACGACTCCCTCGTCCGGCCGCGTGTCCCAGTCGTAGTCGTCCAGCAGGTCGAGCGCACCGTCGAGGTCGCCGAGCGCCAGGCGAGAGTATGCCAGAGCAAAGGCGACCGACGGCTGGTCCTGGTCCGCCGCGAGCGTACGCTGCGTCTCGAGCCAACGGCGCCCTTGCCGCACGTCGGGAGCATGCTGCTGGTCCACGACCCAGCCCCACACGCTGTGCGTCGCCCAGGCGTCGGGGCCGGCACCGTCCGGTCCATCAAGATCGCCATCAGTCAGATATGCCGCCGGCTTGGACTGAACGTGGACGTAAGAGGAGGACGAGTTGGCGCCCGATAGGCCGCCGCCACCAGCGACCGCAGCCCTCTCTGTCGATCTTCTCTCGCGCGAGTGGACCCGCACGACGCGGTCCTCGGCCGCATAGGGGATCACGAACGAGGGCGAGAGGTAAGATAGCGATACGTTGCGGATCGTGTGGACGAGCTCCATGTCTGTGATGGTCAGCTAGTGTCACAGGCAGTGTTCTGATAGCTCACTTCCGCCGGTATGCTTGCCCCACTTGCGAATGAGCTCGCTCCAGGACAGCGGCTGGCCATTCGGGGTGGTGCCCGGGTTGGCGTCTGCCCAAGCGCCGCGGACGAGTGCTGCTCCGAGGCTGGCATGGTAGTGAGCTCCTTTTGGAGTGAGGGCGTTGAGAGCGGGCCCCATGGCCGGCGAGGCGCGAGTGTTGTTATATGTTCAGTGTAAAGGAGGGCCGGGTCGGGGGCGACGACGAGAGTGAGGAGGATGGGGTGGGGTGACGTCGCAGTCCAGTCAGTCGTCGCAGATGATGTGACTGAAGTCGAGTCGCAGCAGTGGTGAAGTGTAGTGGTAGTGTGATGTAGACTGGATGAGTGCAAGATGGACGTCGACGTTGACTTGCTAGTCTGTAGTTCGTTCGTTCCGGGAGGGGTACCCGGTGACTTGCAACGTTCGCGTTCCGAACTAGGTCTAATCACTCGCTCCCCTTCATGGATTCGCAGCCGCCGCCGCTTACAGGGTTAGTGCGCGCGACGAGAGATCCACGCAGAGTTACGTAATTACAGCGGATCCGATCCGGGTGTGATCCATGATTGCTCTTGCCGTGAGTTCAGTTTCTTTTCTCTGCACTAGTGCCATTCCGCGCGTCACCACAAACCGGAAACGGTCACAGGAGCAGGAGCGCGCGTGCATGGGACAAGTATAAAAGACGAGCGAAGAGGAGCAGCTTTCGGACGTGTCCCCACGCACTACATGGGCTGTCAGCGATCAGTAGTGATCGCTCGCTCCGAAAGGGGTTCGTCTACCACGTTGATGCCATGCATTGATCGACGTCGTCATGCCGTCAGCTGCGTGCGTCCTCCAGACCAAGGCTGACAGAATGTCATCTCTCGAACTTTGGGTCGCTGACCTGGCCTCGACTTCTTCGCAGTGCAGTGCGCTCTGTGCAAGGCCATGCTCACTTTACCCCGAGATCTCTCTCCTACCTTTATGTGCACGGCTGCAAGCTGGCTTGAGCGAGTCTCGTTCCGATGATACGCCGATCTCCCTTGGATGGTGCGTGCCTGAAACGCCCTCCCTTACACGCGGGGCCTCCTTCCTTATGCGTGATCTGAGCGAGTCGAAAAGTCGTCCGCACTGGTCTTCCGCGTTTAGCCGGTAGACTCAGGTGATATCTGCAACTAGGACTCGACTTTGACTTTACTGACGACTCCAACTTTTCCGGCCGCTCGTCTCACATCACATCCACCTTAGCCCGCACCAACTCACTCACTCACTTCAGCCGTACTCGACTAAGCACACAAAAGGGGGCGTACAAAACAGCAGCACCATGTCCACGCCCGTCGCGATCCCGGCGCGACACCAGCGCACCACCTCCGGCTCGGCATCGCTGGGTCTCGCACACGCTCGCTCGCCCAACTCGTCGCGCTCGCCCAACGCCCGCTCGCCTGGCGCCGCGCACTCGCTCTCCCGATCGCCTGTCACTTCCACTACTATCGAGTATGCCTCGACTGCGCCGCAGGCTAGCTCTGCCCACCCCGAGGGCAAGGATGAGGAGGTGCCTGCGCACCTTTATGAGAAGCTGCCGAAGCAGTACCTCGAGAAGGGCAAGAATGGGGTTGATGTGCCGGATTACCTGCGCATGATCCTTATGTGTGAGTGGTCCTGTCTGCAGTGCACGAAAGTGCTTCTGCGAGGTGATGGTGGTATCTCTGGTGGCCATCGCGTTGCTGCAGACCTCAGGTCGCTGCGGTCTTGCTGCGTTATCTGGAGCGACGCACGGTGCAGTGCATTTCCGTCGAGGTATCTCTGCAAAAGTCTTCGAAATACTGCGACGGCTCCGCTGAGGGATCTCTGGTGCGCTGCCTCTGCTTTCGCTACCTTTTCGAACGAGAATGTTCTGTTCTGTTGGCCTAGCCGGAAATATCTGCCCTGTCGCCTCGCCGTGATTACACTCGGAATATCTGCTACACGAAACACCACTCTGCACTTCCAAGATACAATCTCAGCTGTGGAATTCGAGTTGATGAAAGCTAACATCCAGCCAAGGTCTACACGGCCCCTCTAAACCTTCAAGAAACCCCCCTCACGCACGCGGTCAACCTCTCCAAGCGTCTCGGCTGCGAGATCTGGCTTAAGCGTGAAGACCTTCACCCAGTCTTCAGTTTCAAGATCCGAGGAGCCTACAACATGATGGCCTCTCTGTCGGCGTCCGACAAAGCTCGGGGTGTCGTAACCTGTTCGGCAGGTAACCACGCGCAGGGCGTTGCATTGTCCGGCAAGGCTCTCGGCATTCCTGCGACCGTGGTCATGCCACTCTCAACTCCCTCAATCAAGGTGAACAACGTCCGCCGCCTGGGCGGAAACGTAGTCCTGCACGGCCAAGACTTCGACGCGGCCAAAGCCGAATGCCTGCGCTTGGAGGCCGAGAAGGGTCTAACGTTCATCCCGCCATATGACGACCCCTACGTCGTCGCTGGCCAAGGTACCATCGCGATGGAGATCTGCCGCCAGGTCGCTGATCCCGATGCGCTGGCTGGCGTCTTCGGGAGTATTGGCGGCGGAGGCCTTTGTGCCGGTATCGCGGCTTATATGAAGCGCGTGGCGCCGCAGACAGAGGTGTATGGCGTCGAGACGGTCGATGCGGATGCGATGGACAAGAGCCTCAAGGCTGGCCATCGGGTTGTGCTCCCCGAGGTCGGGCCGTTCGCGGATGGAACGGCCGTCAGGCTGGTCGGAGAGGAACCGTTCAGAGTGTGCAGGGAGTTGCTGGACGGCGTTGTTATTGTTGACAATGACGAGATTTGTGCTGCTATCAAGGACGTTTTCGAGGGTGAGTAGGAGGGCCGAAGGCCCGACGCACTGTGTCCGATTTGATGGCTCTGCTGGACATCTGCTCCGGCACACCAGCTTCCCCTTTCCCGGACCGGGACCGGGGACTGGAAGGTGGAAGCCGGGTGACGGTGACGAAGGAACACGGGAAGGATGGAATTCAGCAGATCCCCGCGAACTCAAGTGACACCTTTGCTGACCCCAGAAACCCGCTCGATCCCCGAACCCTCCGGCGCCCTCGCCCTAGCAGGTCTGAAAGCGCACATCATCCGGAACAACCTCCAAGGCAGTGGCAAGCGTTTCGTGGCGGTAGTCTCAGGGGGAAACATGAACTTCAGTCGACTCCGCTTTGTGGCCGAGCGCGCCGAGATCGGAGAGGGTCGCGAAGTGTTGATGGCGTTCAAGGTTCCCGAGCGGCCTGGATCCTTCGTGAAGCTGCACAACATCCTCGTCCCTCGAGCCGTCACAGAGTTCAGCTATCGGTACAGCGAACCAGAGCACGGCTGGATCATCTGTTCCTTCTTCCTGATCTCCAAATCCGGCCCAGAGGGGGGCATTAGTCCCTCCGACCGACAGAAGGAGATTGCCGACATTGTCTCCCAGCTCGAGAAACTGGGCATTCAGGCACTGGACCTGAGCGAGAATGAATTCGCGAAGAGCCACATTCGCCACCTCGTCGGTGGCCGTAGCCAGGTGCCCCACGAGCGCATCTTTAGGTTCGAGTTCCCTGAACGTCCTGGCGCATTGTCCAGGTTCCTTGGCAGTCTGACCCCCGGCTGGAATATTAGCCTGTTCCATTATAGGAACCACGGAGCTGATGTGGGCAAGGTGCTCGTTGGGTTGCAGCCGCCGCCTAATGGCGATGCGGACAATACGGAGCTGAACAAGTTCCTTGATGACCTCGGATATCCTGTCGTTGAGGAGACGGAGAATGACGCTTATCGTATGTTCTTGTGCGCTTAGGAGGCGAAGTCCACGAGCGCAGCGAGCGGAGCGAGTGGAGTGAGGAACTCGAGCGCAGCGAGAGCAGCGAAAGCAGCGAACGGAGTGAGCGGAGTGGGGAATTCGAGCCCAGCGAGCGCAGTGAGCCCAGCGAGCACAGCGAACGGGGCAAGCGTAACGAACGGGGCAAGCGGAGCTAGCGCAGCGAATTGGGCAACGGTAGCAGGGAGAGCGAACGGAGGCTGGGGAGCGGGAGCGATCGGAGCGAACACTGCGAACGCTGCGAATGGGGGAAGGGGAACGGGTGGAGGAGGCTGGGACACGACCCCGACCAACATGGCCAGCTTCGGCATGGCGAGCTTGAGCTTGGCTAACCTCACGCCCAGCTTGAGCTGTCGAGCTCGTTGAGCCTAAACGCGGCTAGCGCCGCGGGCAAGATCTGTAGTAACTCCCAGTCACAGCGGAGAGGGAAGGGGAGGCAGCGCCGGGGTGGGCGTGCATAGCTCAGTTGCAAAAGTATATAGACAATCAAGGCATGAGACAATGATAAGAGCACGAGGCGAGACTGTGTCGTGGCGGACCTTGCCGGAGCGGCTACGGCTCGCTGGGGTTCAGCATCAGGAGCGTGATCTGGCTATAAACTATATGGGGACGGAACCGACTCCAGGTCGTCCTACACAGTCCGAATATTAGCCCTACAGTGCAACTTGAAGCCCTCGTGGGACTGGAGAGATGCCAAGGAGCAGGTGGTGCGAGGCGTGTACTGAGAGCAACTAGTTTGGTGATGCTGTGCTATTCTTTCATTGACGGGTCCGCGTGCATGCGTGTGCATGAACTCATCGCGTGCACGACCATGCACGCGACGATCGACGCGCCACTAGGGATTCAGTGCGATCAGTGCATCGCTAGCAGTACTCCGTCTTCGGAAAAATCTCCCAGAGACGCGAGACATAGCCAAGACTCCTCGGTCATCAACACCAGGGCCAGCCTGGAAATCGTTACGGAATGCTTACTCCTCGTTCTGCGCGCCGGCGGCCAAGGTGCGGAATTCATGAGTGGAAAGGGTGCGGAATGTCGCCAAAGCGGGTGCAATCAGCGCATCACCCTGGACATCTCCCCGTGGGGTGGGGGTCATCTTGGCAAAGTTGGGCCAGCTGATCACTAAGCCGCAGGTGGTCGGTCAATGAAAGAATTGCATGGATTGGATGCGGTACTGTCCGAAGATGTAGGCTGCGATCAGCGCCGCGGGTTGCTGACTGAAGCAAGAGCAAGCGGCGTGCTGCGAAGATCTCCAGGAAGAAGGTGTGGTAGGCAGGCTGCTAGCTTGGGCGCCCTCGACTGGCTGACGAGAGCCAAAGGCTGAGGTTAATGAGCGCACGTTTCGCAGCGCGCAGCGCCTTTGGACTTGTCGGTGTCTTGGCCGGCGCCCTCATTCCGTCGATAACGCTTGCAGCCTGCGTTGTCCATGGCGTCTTTGGACGCGACTAGGGTCTTCGTTATCAGACATAGGGCGTTCGCTTGTCTGTGCGAATGCGCACGTTTCGTGTCGCCAGTGCGCTCTCAGCGTCATCTGCACTCTGCTGCATCAGCTGCCTTGCTATCGGAGCCGCATTCTGCCGCGTATGCTCGACGGAATCCGTGCGCGCAGATGGACATTCCTTCTGCTCGTCCAAGCGAGCCCACCGCGAGCAGCTGCGAGCAGACATTCTGGCGTCGTACACCGTGTGCCTGTAACCGAGCCTTCCCCTATAGTCTACGGCCAACGTCCCGACAAGCGACGGCCCAGCACTGATGCATGTTCTCACCAGTCACCAGTCGCATGCATGTAAGCCCTCGCGATCGCAAGCCACCGCAATCACCTGAGAAAGCTGAAAGAGCCACCGCATCACCGCACCCACCGCACCCACCACCCGCACTCACACCCAGGGGCAGTCACCAATTCACCGAAGGCCGAGGCGGAACCGCGCATTCATGTCATGTATCCTGAGTCAAATTCCCCATGCTGAGCTGAGCTGAGCGAGCGAGCGCAGCGAGCGTCTAGGCTTCTAGTCCAGCATGTACGCTCAGCATGCCAGGTGCATGCGACCTGCGAGCCTTGCGAAGGTTCAGGCTAGTAGACAAGTTCCAGGATTCGCTCGAACATTGCGACGAGCTCAAGATCGTACGTATAAGACTGTGAGCCGTTGGTAACACCCACCATAGCTACCCCGCGCACACGCTCTTCCGCAAAAGCCGCACCTCACATCGGCCTCTTAACTCGTACCTCGACCTCACCTGTACCCTACGCTCCCTTCCATCGCATCGATCTCAGCACGACACAGCACACAGCGCCATGACTTCGCTTCCAACCACGCAGCACATCTGGGTCCTGGCCGAGCATCTCGCCGACGGCCCAGTGACGGACAAGACGTTCCGCCTGGAATCTCGCCCACTGCCAGAGCTCAAGCCGAACCAGGCGCTTGTCAGGCTCGACTACCTCTCCAACGACCCTGCTTTCCGATACCGCATTCGGCCCGGAGCTGCTCTGGGACTGCCCCTTGGCCAGTCGCCCTCTGTCGGCGCTGTCGCTACCATCCTCAAGAGCACGGGCAAGTGGAAGGAGGGTCAGCACGTGCTGGGCCAGTTTGGGTGGTACGACTATGCTGTTGTTGATGACGATGTTATCAAGACTGAGGCTGCGTGAGTGTTCCCTATCCTCCTGTTTCTGCAATCCTCAAGACTGGAAGCTTGCAGTGCCCTGCTGGGCACAAAGCAGTCATGGGCAAAGCTGTCGCGCCGGCGTCTTTGTGACAGTCCGGCAGAAGCTGAAGGCGACGGACCGCTGCGGGCTCAGGAGTGTCGCTGCCGGGATCCAACGCAGCGAGCTAGCTCTGGCAGGTGGTACCAGCGATTGAGGTTTCTCGCAACGGTCGAGCTCAAGCAGCTGCGAGCTCTCAGCACCCGCGAGCAGGCGGTCAATGTCCCCTCGACTCCCCTCCCCTTCTCACCCCCCACTCGGAAGACGCTGACAGAAGCGAACTCCCCGGCAAGCCCTGGACCTCGATCTCGCCCCTCGGCATCTCAGCCCTAACAGCATACCAAGGCATAGTCGACGTCCTCGAGGTCGGTCCCGAAACCACTTTGCTCGTCGACGCAGCCGCCGGGTCTGTGGGATCCTGCGCGATCCAAATCGCGCGCAACCGGGGCGCGAAGAAGATCGTAGGCATAGCCGGGGGACAGGACAAGTGTGACTGGGTCGTCGACGTGCTCGGCGCAGACGAGTGTGTCGACTACAAAGCGCCGGATTTTGAGGACCGGCTCGCGAAAGCCCTGCCCAATGGCGCGGATAGGTATCTCGACATGGTCGGAGCTAGGGTCTTTGATCTCAGCCTCAAGGCTATGGCCCAGCATGGGATTATTGGCGTTATTGGGGCTGTTTCGACTTATAATGGGAATAACTATGGGAGCGTTAACCATGTTGAGCTTGCTGCTAGACGGTTGACTGTTAAGGGTGAGTTTAAGAGCTCGGAGCGAACGGAGCGAAGCGACGTGAGCTCGAGCGAGTCGAGATGGAGCGGAGTGAGGCAAAGGGGAGGGCGAGTGAGCGGGTCGCGGCAAAGTGGTCTGATGAGTTCTGGGTGTCTGGTCCCTCCAGAGCAGGGCTGGGATTTGAGAGCTCCGACTCGGACACTCTTGCTTGGATCGAGGATTACTGCTTGGGGTCTGGGATCTGCAGTGGTTCGTTAGCTGCTCGAAGTCTCGGACCAGCTTACGGAATTTCGGCAGCTGTTCTTTGTCTCGGACCAGCTCTTTGAGTCTCGGATCTGCTCTTCGGGTTTCGGATCAGCTCTTTGAGTCTCAGATCAGCTGTGTTGAGTCTCCAAGTGGCTGCGTCGAGCCTCAGACCAGCTCAGCAACCACACTCGCCTGAGTCCAGAGTTCTCGCTCAGCAACTCAACTCCACCCCATCCCAGCACCTAGATCCAACTCGGCTCTGGCTCCAAATCTGAGATCAACTGAGATCATCTGAGCTGAAGACTCGAGGACCAGCCCAGCCCAGCTCAACGTTGCATTAGCTCAGCCCAGTCCTCTGTGGCGTCACCTCAGCAGTTTTGCGTCCCTCCGAGCGCTCACACTAAATGTAAACCACAGAAAACGCTGACAACCAGGCTTCACAGTCTTCGACTACCTCGACCAAGCCCCCCACGCCTACGCCCAAATCGCCGCCTGGATCAAAAACGGCACATACTCAGCCGAGGGCCAGCACGTCGTCGACGGAACTATTGAGCAGGTCCCGACTATTTGGCAGGGTCTGTTTGATGGGGCTAATAAGGGCAAACTCATCACTCGGCTGGAGCATAAGGCGTGAGCGGCCGCATGAGCGACCGATAGGTCGCGAGTGCCGCTGCGCCGGCTGGGCTGCTTGAGTGGTCTGCGGCGTGAGCGGTCTGAGGCTGCGATGGTTGCTGGGCTGCGTGGCTGCTTGGCTGGCTGAGGGACTATACGTGCCGATGGCCGCTTGGCTGGTGACGCTTGGCGGGGGAATGACGGTGAGGGGAGAGTTGTGATGGCCGTTTGGCTGGGGCTGGCTACGTACGGTTTCGAGTGGGTTGTCTGCCGCAGACTCGTATCCATGCCTGGCCGGTCAGACGAATGAGTCGATGTGAACGGCTGGCAGTCGAAGGATGAGGATTGAGCAAATCTGTACAACGTATAAGGAACAAAATCTAGGCAAATCATGCATTCTTTACTCATTGGGACTTTTCCTTGCATTCTTGCATTTCTTGCTCTTAGGGGAGCTTCCTGTACTCTTGCATTCTCTCACTCATTGGGACTCTGCTGCACTCGTGTCGTGGACATGGCCAATGCCCTTGAGGAACATCAGGAACGGTTCTTGCCTTGGGAAGAGCCCGCGATCTGCTGTGCTGACTGCACGGCTGATAACTCTCTCTTGGCTGTTATCTTATCGCCTGTGCCTTGCGCACGGCTGCCGTTCAGAGCCGTTTCGACTGATTTAACGGTGCTAACAGTGCTAGCTGGGTTTAAGCTGGTCCCAGCTCAGAGTGGCGCCTGCGGACGTGGTCAGTGCGCCACTCGCAGCCGTCGCGTAGACCACCACTATTGACTACAGAGCTCAGCAAGTCTTCTGCCCTCTCCCTGTCAGTTTCAAAGTTGTTCAGCACTCTCGCCGCACTCTCACCTTCGGCTCGAGTGCTGCTCGCGTCAACATGTAACGATATACATAATATGCTATATATGGGATGTACGGATCAGTGTCTGGGAGGAGGGGTATGGATTGTCCGGTATCAGCTCTATATTGATTCACCCACTAATCGTACAACTCCGTCTTCGTTCCGTGGCCTAGGCCAGCTACAGGCCGGTCAGTCAGACAGGAGTCCGATCTTTACGGGTAAATCTTGGTAGAGTTGTAGTACGTGACGGACACAACCTCCCAGTACGCTTCCTTGAACGCTGCGCCCTCATTGGCCACGTACTCCGAGCATGTAGAGTAGCCCGTCTTGCGCGCGCACGACGACCACGCACCCTCCGACCCGGCCCAGTCACCGCAGAGCGTCGTGTCGAAAATGTTAAAGTTGTCGTAGAACGCTTCGTACGGCGAGCACGAGGTCGTCGGGAAGTTGGCGACCGGCGTGCCCCAGTTGTCCGGGTTGGGCGCGCCGTCCTTGATGTCCTGCGGGATGCGCCAGCGTTGGAAGAAGTAGATCTGGATAGCGTAGTCGGCCCAGACAAGCGCGTAGACACCTCCGTTGGCATTGTTGAACGCCTCGCCGTAGGAGGCCTCGCTCGTCTGGTCGAGCACACCGCATCCCTGGTTGAAGGTGGCAGCGGAACCGCAGTTGAATGCGTCAAAGTCCCAGTTGCCGTGGTGGAGCTTGCCCGTCTGGCCCTTCTCAAAGTCCTGCGGCATCGTGCAGCCGGGGCCAGTGTGCAGCGAGACCTGGTTCTGGGTGTTGTCGTTGACTCCCTCCAGAATGTCAATCTCGCCGCCGTGAGGCCAGTTGGGGCCGTTCTGCCACCAAGCGGGCCAGGTACCGCAGCCCGTAGGCATGTGCACAGCGTCCATGAGAACCATGCCGCCAGTGAAAACGCGAGTGCCGTGGATACGCACAGACTTGCGCTTGCCCTTGGCACGGTAGGGAGTCGTGTCGACCTTCATGACGGCGTTGCCGCGCTCATTGATGGAGACGAGACCCTCGTCCCAAGCAGTGCCGGCGTCAACGTAGTGGACATCACCATGCGTGGGGTCGTCAAAGCTCCAGAACCACCAGTGCTTCGGGTCAAAGAACTCGTTGCCCGCAATCTTCGAAACGAGCTTCCAGTGGGACGTCGGCGTAGGCGGTGACCAGGTAGACGTCGTCGTGGGGGTCTCCGAGGTCTGGGTCCACCAGACGGTTGTCGAAGAAGAGGGCGAGGGGCTCGGGCTAGGTGTGGTAGACGTTGTCGGCCAGACGCCCCACCAGCCACTAGTGGTCGTGGTCGGTGTGGCGGAAGACGAGGAAGACGACCACGACCCCTGACCCCACCAGTCCGAAGTGGAGGAAGAGGAGGCGGAAGCGGACGAGCTGGGGCACGACCAGTCAGCGCAGGATGAAGAAACCGTCGCAGTGGCGGTAGAGGTTTCAGCAGTCCACCAAGGCGTAGTCTGCGTAGTCCACCAGACCGTGGTTGAGGAAGACGAGCTCGAGGACGAGTCGGTGGGCTGAGTCCAGCCGTCGCTCGTGGACGAAGACGGGCTCGAGCTCGAGGAAGATCCGGTAGGCTGAGTCTGGTTGCTGCTGGTCGAAGCTGAGGGGTTCAAGCTGGACGATGAGCCGCTGGGCAGCGGCCAAACGTCAGTGGTTGACGAGGAAGAGGAAGAAACTGAGTCAGAGGCAGAAGCAGAGGCGGAGGGGGAAGCCGAGGGAGAGGGCGAGGAAGAAGGAGAAGGAGAAGCGGAGGGCGACGGAGACGACGAGCTGGTGGGCTTGGGCCTAGTGCTAGACGAGCTGTCACCATCGTCTCCATCGTCACCGTCATCTCCGTCGTCACCGTCGTCTCCATCATCTCCGTCGTCTCCATCATCTTCGTCATCTCCGTCATCGCCGTCGTCTCCATCATCTCCGTCGTCTCCATCGTTGTCATCACCATCGTCACCGCCGTGGTGGTGGTGACCGTGACCGTCCGTGGGCCGAGGCTTCCAGTGCGGCCTCGTCTTGGTCTCCCATGGGTGAGGTCTCCAGTGGTGATCCTTGTCTCCGGCGTCAACGCCAGTGTTGTTCGTGTTGCAGTCGCTCTTGGCACCGCCACGACGAACGACCCGTCGCACCAGGCGACGGTTGGTCTCGGGAATGGCGTGCCCGGCGACCTTGAGGTCTGCGCGGCTGTCGAAAACCGACGCAGATTCGACGACCGGCGTCAATAGCAATGGGAGGATTGCTAGATAGATGTGGTACATGTTGAAAGAAGGGTAAGTAAGGGTGGACGTGCGACTAGCGCTATTCGACCTGCGAGTGTCCGGGTTGGCGAAGACGAGCCAGCGTCTTCGGTCTGCTAGTGATAAGCGAGCGGAGAATAGAGATGAAAGAGCAGATCCGAAGAGAATATTGGGACAGGGGGTTAAAAGAGTGGCAGAGCCGAAGAAGCAAACAAGGTTTGGTGGATCCGTAGTGGTGGATGTCCATGAATATGTTGCGAGTCGTCATGTAGTCGAACATTGCGGCAGGTGTTGCGTGAGTGTGATTTAAGAGCGCAGTCATGTAGTGAAGAGCACAGATAGAGAACATCCGTTGAGAGCAGCAGGATCGGTGAGAGAGCGCAGCGTCGTAGTCGAGTAGTCGAGAATAAGGCGCAGTCATGAACAGGTGCAATGGACGTCCAAGCGTCGAGATTTGTTGATGGATGCACGGAAGGAAGGCGCAGAGAGCACAGTCGTAGAAGCAGGCAGGCACAGACAAGGGCACAGACAAAATGGAGCAAGGACAAAAGAAAGAGTGTGCGTCAGCGTCATGATCTGCAGGGGAAGGCCGTAGTGCTGATCGCCATTGTCGTTGTTGTGGACGATGACGGTGACAGTGACAGCGGGCGGATCGCCGTCATACTCACAAGAGAAGGGGTCGGGGAGGTGTAGTTGGGTGGTGGAGAGAGAGAAAGAGAAATGAATAAGGTCATGTTATGATATGTCAGTGTACCGGAGCAGCGGTGCAGTGCTGCAGCGGTGGGGGCGAGCGGCGAGCGAGCGCCGAGTAGCTGAAGCTTCTGCGCAGTGCTCAATCCAGCACTCAGCGCCGAGTCGGCTGTCAATGGCCATCCACGGTCTACGGTGGCAAGCCAGCCAGCGTATCCCTGCCCAGCCAGCCAGCAGCGACTGAATTGCGCTCATTGCAGTGGCTTGTGGCCAAGAGGACACTAAGGTCGAGCGTCCAGGGAGCTGCAAGCTGCAAGCCCTGATCAGCCTGACAAGTGTAGAGCTGAGCCCGGAGAGCCAGCTGCAGCTCATGGCAGAGCAGGGTAAGGCATGACGAGGCAAGGCCAACGGCAGCGAGGCATGCATGCATGAAGGCAGGAGTACAGGAGTCTGGACGGGCACGAGGGCCGGAGGATAAAGAAAGGGAGATCGAGGGCGTCGAGGGCAAAGAGGGCACGGGAATGGAGCTAGGCGTAAGGGATGCGGTAGACGCCAGGGTCGAAATAAAAATCAAGCGCGTCCAACCAGGAAAGCCAACTCGGGACTAGCTCGAACCAGTCGACACGAGTCTGCGCCAATGGATCCCACTGCGCTTGGGCGGCCCGCGCTCCACAGCCTTGGGTACTAGTGCAGTAAGACTGGAGACTCTGCTGACGTGCTAAGGAGCAGCTCTTGTCTTGGCTCTGCTGCCCAGGGGCCGCGTGCGTTCCCCGAGATGTCTAAGTGATGTTTAAGTTAAGCAGTGCTACAGTTTTCATTAAATGCCCGTTCACACTGTGCGTACTGGTACCCCTGTCCTCTGCGCTGGTTGCTCTCCTTGCATGCAGTCATGCCCAGCAATGCATCAACAACCAACCGCCTGTTTGCTCATTGTTTGTTTGTTCTTCAGTGTACCGAACACCGTAGCCATGGGCCGGTAATCAACGCTCCTTGCACTGACACAAGACATTCCTCGGCAGCCCGTGCGCCGACTTGCGAGGGCGAGGTCTCGTGGGCGGCTGCTTGGCAGTGTGACGAAGTAACGGTGAGATGAGCGGGCAAACATTGCAGCCGGGCATGCTGTTATGTCACCACGGTATCCTGGTCTTGCTCCCGAACATACTGCGCTGGGAAGCCTGCCGTCAACATCTGCTTGCTGACGCTGCGAGGCCTGCGAGTTCCATCGCAACATGAGCCCATCGGTAGAGACACAGAGGTCCCGAGTTGATGAGAGTCTCAGGGTCTGCCGAGGT
Organism: Trichosporon sp. DN520; assembly: GCA_030347605.1. Taxonomy (NCBI): domain Eukaryota; kingdom Fungi; phylum Basidiomycota; class Tremellomycetes; order Trichosporonales; family Trichosporonaceae; genus Trichosporon; species Trichosporon sp. DN520. Next base: position 387,205 of record JASJUY010000016.1, read on the forward strand.
ACGTAGGCCAACCACAAGTGAGCGTCGTAATGGCTGAACAAGGCATTCAATGTCGGCGCAGATGTCTCTGGTGCTGCCCCTGGCCGCAATGTTTGGCTTCCAAGGACCCAAGGCTTGAGGGCTCGAGCGGTGTGTACGCTGGCTGCAGTCAGCCTGAACGCGAACGATCGCATGCCGGACGTCCGTTCTCTTCTGCTGGGCATGCTGGGTTGTGCTGCCTGTGCTAGGAGAGGAAGCAGCACGGAGACAGAAAGGAAGGAACGCAGAGGAAAGAATGAGCGGCCGGAGGCTTCGACGAAAACTCTTGGCTCTCATCACTATTCAAGGATCGGCGGACGCGACTCCGGCAGTGGACAGTGGACCGAGAGACACAATCGCCGGTAGTGATGGTGCTCGGCTGTCAAGTCTGTGTTCTAGAGCTCTAAAGCATGGAAGCTCGGATTTTGGGGTATGAATGTTCAAGACATTGCGATGTGCGCTCGCGTCACCGGCATCAGTCTTACGTGTTGAAGTGAGCACGTTGTGGTTCCAGGAATATCTCGAACGTAAGAGTTTGAGCAACGCACTACATCACGAGTATCGAGGCCCCGCCCAGAAGATGGCGTCGACTCCCGCCATTGACTCAGTCGGTGCCATCCGTCCTCGCTTCGTCGCTTATTGACACTCTGCTTCCAGCTCCTCGATGGCAGTCACCGCGGTATAGAAGCAGTGCTAGTGCAAACAGGCACTACTCGCAGAAGTACAGAAGGGCCGGAGATTATCTCGATGCACGTCCTGGCGTCCCGAGGCACTGGACTGGCTCTAGCGACGGTGGTGCAAGGATGCAAAAGACTTGGCAGTAGGCAACGCTATGCGCAGCAAGCTTACGTCCAAAATCATGTCCAAGAAAGCGGTACCAAGCGAAAGCAAGACAGCATGCCACGGATGTTTGTTTGTCTCTACGCTCAGGAGCTTGGCAGACAGCGGAAGCGTAAAGAAGCTGAACGTCATACCGGTCTGTGTCATCTGCCAATGGAGAAAAGAGAGAGAGTACGTGCTCTTCCTTCTTGTTCCACTCGTTTGGGCGCTGACTTTCACTGAATAAGCTCTGTGGCTCGATGAAATCAGGGCTCCAAACGTAGTCTCCCTTGTTGAGACGCGATCCGACACCTCTGACGCCCTCGGCGCCTCTTTGCGATGGCTCGCCGGCCGGCGTGGGGGTGTAATCGCGGCGTGGCGCCCGATCCAGAAGCGCAGAATCCCCTTGGCCAATTCACGTGCAATCTGAGAAGCTCGGTGTTGGCAGTGGTGCTCAGGATGCAAAGGACACAGCATCCTCGCAATGACCAGCCACCTCTGGCTTGTCAGGAAGACTTTGCAGAAGGCCAAGCCTGCCGGATCGGGGGATTTACCATATTCTTCTGCGCCACCAAATCAATCCTGACCGTGTTTGGCTCGTGTTTGTTTACATCAAGCTTGTTTGTTTACGGCATCGACCTCCACGTGTGTGATAATCTCTCACGTGATTGTCTCGTGGTACACGTATTTCTGATTCGAGTCGTCCAAAAGAACCACACATTCCTCGCCAAAGTTCAACAGCCGCGTGCGCGTTGCCGCAGCCTCAAATCGCGCACCTCCACCCTCCGCCGGGCGACGCAGATCCGCACAGCAAGCGGAGAGAGATATTCCGGTCAATCTCCGGTGGAGGTCAAGGACAGCCGTGAGTAACCGGACTTGAGCGACGCGGCTTCCGATCCATGCTTGCATGCTCCGGTTAGGTTGACACGGTATGCCCAAGTCGCCCAGATTAGATTAGCGTCGAAAAGTTGACTCAGTCGTGGCCATTTTGCATCTGCATCTGTATCTTGCCTTCCTCTTCTTGTCTTGTCACCGATACCCACTTGCAGCCGACATGACGATCGAGCTGCAGCCCGAGATTCCCGAGACCATTGTCGTCGGCGTGCTCGCCCTCCAGGGCGCTTTCCACGAGCACATCGCGTACCTCAACGGGCAAGCTCAAGCGACGGGCGTAGCTGACAAGCAGACTGCGGCCAAAGGGTCACACGATCAAGGCGATTGCCGTGCGCACGAAGGATGAGCTGGACGTGAGTAGTTGTGGACTTTAGCTCCCTAGTTATCTCTTTGTCGCCACTGCCATGTGCCGATCCATGACCAGACAGAGGACATCCGTCGGCGCGATGCCAGGATGAGTCCACTTCGAGCTGAGCAAAATCGCGAAGTGCGAATCTAGCTGACCCCAGCAATGCTACGCCCTCGTCCTCCCCGGCGGCGAGTCGACGGCCATCACCCGCGTAGCGGCTCGTACTGAGGGCCTCCTACCCGCGCTCCAGGCGTTTGTCGCGGACCCCGAAAGACCAGTCTACGGAACCTGCGCAGGCATGATCCTCATGGCTGAGCCGGACGGAGTGGGCGGTGGCAAGCGGCCGGGCGACGGCAAGGCGTGGGGTGGAATCAAGGGGATGCGAGTTTGGAGAAACCTGTACGGAGGTGAGTAGGCTGCAGGTTCTCGCGTCGGGTGTGATGGTCTGTCTGTACGGGTGTCCTTCCCTATGCGAGGGTTCGCATGTGCAGGTACTTTTGCCTGTGCGCGCACGCTCTGAGGGGTCTCAGCAGTCTACCATCGAGCAAGCTCGGATCCCTTAGACGCCCGCCAGCGACATCTCCAACGCGCCGCCCAGCTTCCCAGAACAGTCCCTCAGCTAACCCCCAGGCCAGCTAGAATCCTTCGAATATCCCCTCGCCATCCCCTCCCTCTTCTCCAGCCCAGACGAGCCATTCAACACGATCTTCATCCGTGCGCCGTGTTTCCACTCCCTCCTGCCAGGTTACGAAAAGGACACGGAAGTGCTAGCTCGCTTGCCGTCAGAGTGCATCCCCGCTCCGCCGCCGGCGGACAGTCCCCTCGGCCCGGCTGATGAAGACACGCTCGGCGCAGTCATGGTTCGGCAGGGACGCAAGCTCGTCACTAGCTTCCATCCTGAACTGTCGGGGGATGCTAGGATACATGAGTTTTGGGTGGAGAGGTGTGTCCTTGGCCGGAAGTAGGGTGCGGAAACAAGGGTATGGGGCCTGGGTGAGCGGGCAAGGAGGTGGTGCGGGGCGTCTGTGCTCCTGGGGGCAGGGGGTGTGGTGTGGCTTTTTGATCTAGAGATATCTATAGCGCCGTTGGGGCGTGCGTAGAAATGCTAGAGTGCTTCTGTTGTACGGCGGAGAAGGGGTGAGGGAAAGGCGGAGAGGGCGAGCGAGTCTGGGTCACTGACGGTGTACTAACGCACCGACGTTCGAGTGGCCGTGCTGCCGCCTCCCTGTCGTGCAATCCGGCCCAGACAAGTGCTATCCGTGCATGGTAGTGTCTCAATGGAGCTCGCACCGGGAGCACCTCCCACTGACAACGGCCAACCTCCTTTCTTTCGCCAAGTGGAATAACGATCTGTACAAATCACAACGTGTGGCATACACAGTTACAGCAGGAGAACCATTCAAGTCACTACCTACTAAGCTCTTTATATCCGCACGCCGAAGCTGTTCCACCCAGCGCTCCAGGGCTCAGCACTGACCCCAGTGCCCGGTATACCTCGTCCCCCGCTATCCCTCCCAGTACAGAGACCTCTAGGGTGATAGAGTCCACACCTCCAACTCCCGACCTTGCACGGTCCTTGCAGAAGACACTGAACCGACAGATTCTCAGCGTCTTTGCAGAGACGCCCTTCAACCTGGACATCAGAGTGCTCCTCATTAGCCCCATTCCAATGAGACGGGCGCGTGACAGATGCCTCACCGGCAATGGAGAGCGTACGGGAAAGGAGCGTGCCGAGTGCGATATAGGTGTCAGGAAAGATGGGGAGGAGCAACCTGCTTCCGTGCGACAGGTGGAAGGTCACCTGGGGTATACTGTAGGACGCCGTGCCTGTCGGCCGCCCACTTCCACACATTACAAGCGTACATGTTCGAGAACAGGGCGGAGAGCAAGGCGTTGCAGATGGTCGTGCTGCGAATGGTAGCTGACCAGACGCTGGCGAGCCACGAAGCCGACTGTTCATCGTCGTAGAGCACGCAGCTGGTGGAGGCTGTGTAATGGTATGCAGAGAGTCATGTCCTCGAGGTCGCGTGGAAAAGAATATTCCAGGTAGCATCGGTTTGCTCCTACGTCTAGACGCGCTCAGCATCCCTCGGTTGCTAGACGGCTTCAGATGTGCGCCTCCTCATGGTTACTAGTCATTGTTTTGTCGAGTCACACGCTTTATTTATCTTGCTCGGGTGGAACGGTTGAAAATGGAGATGTTCTCAGTGCCTTATATCTCGATATAGCGCAGAAGAGATGCATAAGCTACCGAGGAGAGGCCCTAAGCGGCCGCGAGACATTGCAGTGTCTCCCGCCTTGATGCCCCAGACCCATCTGTCGCGCATCCGCCACTTGCCACTCATCCGACATCACGTGACACTGTTCCTCACCACTGACATCAGCTATCGGATGTCTCGAATTGTTTTGAAGCGTTCGAACATTACATCGACCGCCATGTCGGTGCTACTCGAGACCTCGCTTGGCGAGCTAGTCATCGACCTCGAAGTGGACCGATGCCCTCGCATCTGTGAGAACTTTCTCAAGCTCTGCAAGGTCAAGTACTACGGCTTGAACGCATTCTTCAATGGTAGGTGTCAGCGGTTTTGACTTTTGCTAAGCTATCAGTGTCGAAGGACTTCATCTGCCAAACGGGTGACCCGACAGCGACGGGAACTGGCGGCGAGTCCTTTGCTTCCTATGCCTGGCACCAGACCCGCGAGGGCCCGCAGCCTCCTCGCTACATCGAGCCGGAGATCACGACAAAGCTGAAGCACAAGGAGCGCGGGACAGTATCGATGGCCGTCGCGCCAGTCGAGCCGCCAGGCTGCGGCAGCCAGTTCTTCATCACGCTAGCCGACAACATCGACTACCTGGACGGCAAGCACTGTGTGTTCGGGCACGTCATCGAGGGTCAAGACACGCTGGACAAGATCAACGATGCGTTCTTGGACCAAGAGGGGCGGCCATTGCAGGACATTCGTATTCGGCACGTCGAGATTCTGGAGGATCCGTTCGACGACCCGCCGAACATGATCCCGATCCCGGACTCGCCCCTCCGCGCTCCGGACTCAGGGGCGTTTGCGCGCATCGCCGACGACGAGGACCCCTTCAAGGAGATCTCGGAGGAGCAGGCCGAGGAGGAGCGGCGCAAGACCGCAGCCAACTCGTCCGCGCTCACGCTCGAGATGATCGGCGATCTGCCCTTTGCAGCTGTGCGACCGCCAGAGAACATCCTCTTCGTGTGCAAGCTCAACCCCGTTACGCAGGACGACGACCTCGAGCTCATCTTCAGCCGCTTCGGCAAGATCCTCAGCTGCGAGATCGTCCGCGATAAGAAGTCGGGCGACTCGCTGCAGTACGCCTTCATCGAGTATGACGAGAAGGAGGCGGCAGAGCAGGCGTACTTCAAGATGCAGAACGTGCTCGTCGACGACCGCCGCATTCACGTCGACTTCTCGCAGAGTGTCGCGAAGATGAACCGCGCACAGCTTATGAGCCTCAACAGCGGCGGTAGGGGTGGTCGAGGAGGAGGTCGAGGAGGGATGCGAGGAGGACACCGCGGTGGCTTTGATGGCCCTCGACAAAGGGATGCAGGCTACGGGGACAGGTACGAGAGGCGGCGGACTAGGAGCAGGAGCAGAAGTAGGAGCCCACGCCGAGACGACGATCGCCGAGACCGCGACCGCGACCGCCATCGCGACCGTGATCACCGAGATAGGAGAGACGACCGCCGCGATTACGACAGGAGAGATCGGGATCGAGACCGTGAGCGTGATCGTGATCGTGACCGCCGTGATCGCGGCGACAGGGACAGGGAAAGGGACCGAGGCCGGGATCGCGACCGCGACCGCGACGACCGCCGCGACCGGACAGACAGGGACGACCGTCGCGACAGGGACCGGCGCGACGACAGAGACCGGAGGGACCGCGATAGAAGAGACGACCGTTATGATCGTCGTTAGACCATTGCATGCATTGTACTCATTCTTGCTGTAGCCTAAGCTTGTTAATTGCTTGTGGGGTTGCCGATGCATGCAAGGCCGTAGAATCCATGCCGAGCAGCATTTGCCGGCCGTTAGTGGATTTGCCGATGGTTATGACGCACGAGTAAGTAAAAGCACGGACGGAATCAAATAAAGTCACAGACGCAGCGTCGAAAGAGATTGCGGTTTCGGAGCTCTTTGCAACCCAATACCTTGCCACCATGATGCTCCGTCACGGCGCTCTGTCCGCTGCATGCGCTGCGCGCGCCATTTCTCGCCGACAACTGTCGACCACTGCCCCGCGGTACATCCGCATCAAAAAGCCCGAGGGCGCCGAGCCCCCGAAGCCGACGCCGGCGCCCAAGGCTCCTGAGCAGCCGTCTCCCGCCGAGAAGCCGGCTTCGGTCCCGCCCACCGTCGATGCCGGCAAGCCGTTCGAGGCCGAGGTCAATGCCCCGAACACTGCCACCGAGGCTCCTGCCCCTGGAGCTGCCTCCGAGCCCCTTGCGTCCGCCGTTCCCCCTTCCGAGCCCCCCAAGCCTGAGCAGGCTGAGCAGCCCGCCGCCAAGGCCGAGGAGGTCGTTGAGGAGTTCCCCGACAAGCCGGATCTCTCGAAGCTTCCCTCCCTGAACATCGACCCCGAGGCTCAGATCCGCGCCCAGGAGGCGATCGAGCAGCCCAAGGAGGATGCCAAGGGTGGCCCGAAGAGGACTGGCGCCGGCAAGAAGCCGCCCAAGTACGAGACGTCGATCGACAGGAAGCGTAGAAACATGGCCCGCCTCGGCTTCGCCAGTCTCGTCGTTGGTGCGATCGCTGCTGCCTACTACGTTGGAGAGGAGCAGGGGGAGAAGGAGGGTGCGGCCAAGGAGAAGAAGAGCTTCATCGAGCAGTTCAAGGCCAACTTCACCGCCCTCGGCGACATCTTCTCGAAACCCGCCTTCGACGTCCTCCTCCCGGACCCCCTTCCTCCCCCCCACCAGCGCCCTTACACCCTCCTTGTTGACCTCGACGACATGCTCGTTCACTCCTCGTGGGACCGCCAGCACGGCTGGAGGACGGCCAAGCGCCCCGGTGTTGACTACTTCCTCGGATACCTCAGCCAGTTCTACGAGATTGTTCTTTTCTCCAGCCAGCCTTCCTTCGTGAGTAACTTGCTCGAAGATCTACATGCTTAGCTAACAACAGACTGGAATGCCTATTGCCGAGAAGCTTGACCCTCTGACCCTCTACCTTCCCTACAAGCTCTTCCGTGAGGCCACCCGCTACGTTGACGGCAAGGTCGTCAAGGACATTGACTACCTGAACCGTGACCTCAAGAAGGTCGTTATGCTCGAGACCAACCCCGAGCATGCCCACCTCCACCCCGACAACGCCATCATCCTGCCCAAGTGGGACGGCAAGCCCGGTGACAAGGGTCTGATCGAAATGATCCCCTTCCTCGAGTGTGAGTCATCAAGGATCGCAAGAAACTGATCCGCAGCCATTGCCATCTTTGCTCCCCAGGACGTCCGCCCCGTCCTCAAGCACTACGCCGGCAAGGACATTCCCCGCGAGTACGCCAAGAAGGAGGCCGAGCAGAAAGCAGCCGCGATTGCCGAGTGGGAGCGAACGCACGCCAACAAGGGCAGCAGCTGGACCAGCAGCCTGTTCGGCGGTGGCCAGACCCGCCCCCAGCAGCCCATGACCTACCTCGAGATGAAGCGCCAGCAGGCCCAGCGCGCCTACCAGGAGGAGCAGAAGTACTACAACGAGCACAAGGAGGAGTTCCTTCGGTGAGTCGCAGCGAGTCGCAGCATTTGCCATTGCCTCGCGTAAGTAGCTAACAAACTCAGTCTGATCGAGGAGGACAGGCAGCGCCAGATGGAGGCCATGAAGGGATCCATGTTCGGTCTTCTCGGCGGAGGCGACGCCGCCAAGCAGCAGCAGGAGGCTGCGGCCCAGGCTCAGGCTCAGCAGGCCCAGCAGCAGCAAAAGTAAATATTCTTGTCGTTCGGTTGGTTCTGGAGTCTCTCACCTGGACAACGTACTGTAGTATCACACGCCTCATCCATATCAGCAGCAGTGCAATGCATGCCATATCCCAAACTTGCTCTACATTGCGAAGCATTCGTCCGCACTAGCCGCACTTTTCTGTGCTAGGCGTGTTTCGAACATGACATGAGCAGGGAGGAGTGGATGCCGTGGGATAGTTGAGCCACGTGGTCCGATCGAGCGCCGGGTCTGACTTTTCAAGTGTCGATCCGAAGTCCGACATCGATCGTCGCTTCAGCCAGAACAACACACCAGTAACAATGTTCGGCCTCAACATGCTGCGCCCGCTCGGCGCGCGCGGATTCTCGTCTTCGGCCGTAGTGGAGAAGCTCAAGACGCACAAGGGTACCGCCAAGCGCTTCTCCGTCACGGGATCTGGAATCGTGAGTGCCTGCTGCTTTAGCTACTATGCGTCTCAACTCTCAGCTAACAGACAGTTCCGTCACGTACGTATCCTTTCACTGCATGTCGCAATCGCATTCATAAACAAATGCAGTTGAAAGGAAGCATATTGGAACTAACACCACAGGCCAAGTGCGGAAAGGGACACCTGAACACGAAGATGTCGGCTGCTCACGTCAACCGTCTCAGCGGTTACGGCTACATTGCCCCTGGACGGGTGAGTTGGGTGTGAAGTGCTGCAAACTGACAAGCAGCAACGCAAGAACCTCAAGCGTCTTCTGCCCTACCTCTAACCAACTCTAGCATTATGACTCTTTCTGCATCGTATTCCTGGCTCCTGGCTCCGACGGCGTCTTGGCGCGCGAGCGGTTTTGACGATTGACTGATTATAATACTGAAGGAACAGATCAACCCTTTTAGATTCTACGGAACTCAAGAAAATTCGACTCGCCTTGACTCGCCGGTTTTGGGGAAGACTACAGACTATACTTGAACCCAGGGATCTGCCTATCCGTCAGATCCTGGTATTCCTCGACCTTCATGACGACATCATCGTCGCTGAGCTCTGCCGCCTCATTGGCGTCCTTCTGCCTCTTGATCAGGACGCGGAGGAGGAGCATGAGCAAACTAGCCGCGGCCATAGCGACAATGACAGTAATCCAAGTCGTGCGGTACTTCTGCGGCGCCTCCTGCGTCTTGACAGTATAGCTAGCAGCGATGTTGCCAGCGTTGTAGCCGACAAAGATGGCACCATTGGTGACCGCCTTCTTGGTACTTCCTGCCGTATTCGCCGAAGCGAGCGCAAGCAGCAGGACGTACGGTGCACCGAAAGAGGCAACGAGGTAGTACCCAATAAGCGGGCCTGCGGTGGGATGCCAAGGCGCCGTCCAAACAACGATGGCGCCAATGACGACCGGAATGCAGCTGATGGGGAAGAGCCATGTGCGGCTATTGCGCCATCTGTCCGCCAGGGCGGAGAAGATCCAGATGAAGACGACCGTGACTGCGCCTCCGGGGATCGTGAGCGCGACAGACTGCAGGCCAGAATAGCCTAACGACTTGATGATCAGCGTGCCGAAGGCAGTGACGGCGCCGTTGCAGAGATACACCAGCGCTCCGACTAGGATGTACAGCCACGTCTTTATGTCGAGGAGGGCTTCGCGCGCCTGAGCCCAACGGAAGGGCTGCCGGTCTCGCCCGAAGGGGTTCTCCTCGAAGCGGCGCTTCAACAGGGCGCGGTCCTGCGCGTTGAAGAAGGGGCCGGGCTGGAGGGGCGAAGGGGGAAGGAGGGCCATGACCACTAGTCCCCAGGCCATCGTGACCGCTCCGCAGAAGTAGTAGCTGTGACTCCATTAGCACCCACACTGGCCATCTCCACCAGAGATCCATTCCTAATACGTACATGTACTTCCAAGCGTGCGCGTCGCCATTAGACCCCAGGGCAAAGTTGATAAGTCCGTTGAACATGCTAAACATCCCTGTGGCCGAGTACCAGAACCCCATGCGCTTGGCCTGTTCCTGGGGCTTGTACCACAGCGCCGTAATGGCCACGAAGCAAGGACTGACCGCGCTCTCAAGCAGACCGAGGAAGAAGCGCTGCACATAAAGTCCCTTGTACGTCGTACACACGACCGTGAGGATGGCGACTAGGCCCCAGAGGACAATGACCGTACCAGCCGCGTAGCGCAGATTCAGGCGCGCAAAGAGCAGCGCTCCCGGCAGCACGGCGACAATGTAGCCGTAATAGAAACACGCTGTTGCCGTCGCGTACCGCGTTGTCGTGCCGTTGTGCTGCAGTTGCAGGTCTTTCAGAATCCCGAAGGCGGCTGCGGACCCGAGGGCAGCTTTGTCGTAGTACTGCAAGCCGAGCGTTATCGTCAATAGCGGCATCAGGAGCAGGTCCTGCTTCCAGATTAGGCGGCGGAGGGCGCGATCACGCTCCTCCGGGGGTGGGAGGACGTCTCCGTCCTCGATGATGGCCGGGTAGTCGTTCTTCGGGTAGTCACCCTTCTCGGGGTCTTGATGGGCTAGACTCATGATGGGATCCGTCTTTTGGTCCTGAGTGCGTTTGTTCCAGCCGTCGTCGCAAGTCGTCGCAAGTCGTCGCTTTCGTCACTGGTCGTTGTCGGTATCTAGTCTGGATCGAGCCTCACTGCGCCATGGCGTTCTGGCAGTGATATACCGTGCACAAGAAACTGCTGTTGTTGGTCTAATGTAAGATACAGAGAGAGCGGATGGCCGCGCCCGCTGAATCTGGCCGCAGAGTCTGGGCAGAGATCGCAACGGAGGCCCGAAATATCGAAATCGATTGGAATCACGAAAACTCCCAGCCCCGCTCACCCCAGCCTCACCCGCTCACCCCCGGATCAGGCCAGATTTCGCCAGGTTCGGTCGGTGTTCTAGACCTCCCCTGCGCTTCCTGAAGGCCTTAGATCCGACCCAGCATTCCTCGTTTGCCTATATCCCCGCAGCCATCTCACGTGTTTCCGTGTTCCCCGCTTGGATATCTGCGCCCCCCACCCTTTGCCTATGCTGAGTGGACAAAGCGCAGTCCGCTTGACTCGACGCCGCACAATCAAAGCGCAAAGAGCGACGTATAGGAGCGCGGCAATCAGCATGACTCAAAACCCAATGGGATATCGGCCTTCCGAACAAGCATGACGGATCATCTCTGCTCCTTGTGTTGGCCGTGATGGGTTGCGTACTCCGACCTCGGAGATTCATTGGCTCCGCATTGGACGCGCCGCACCGCGCGATACTGCAAGATCCGCTCATTCTCTTCTGTTCTCTCATGACAGCCCTCCTCCGCCGCACCGGCGCAGTCAGCAAGCGGACATCACGCTATAAGGCGCTTCGGACCGCCGTCACCGGCGCCGCGAGGGCGCACATGTGCGCCCCCGCTTACCGTTACGTAACGAAATCCGGGGCGTCTAGCTCAGTTGGTAGAGCGCGTCATTAGCATCTAACAGCTTCATTGACGAGGTCTTTGGTTCGATTCCTAAGTCGTCCACGCATACTCTTTTGCTGTCTGGGCAGTTTGCCTGTATGTTTTGTGGTCATTGGTGCTCAAGAGGGGTTGGACTTGGTTGGGAGGAAGGAGAGAAGGGCGCAAAGATGGGCAACGTTTTCGAAGCAGCCTTGCCGCCACTTACCTACCGCCTGGGTCAGCCAGACTGAGACGAAATCTCAGTCGCAGAGCCGTAAGACACAGGCCGACCCTTCTGCTTCGCGCACCGCCGATCTCCGTGTTGAGAAGGTCGGTGTCAAACCCGGTGACAACCTCAATCGCAACGGCAATCGTCGGTGACAGCCTCGTATCGAGCCTCATGGCACCGTCGATCGCGCGTACATGTAGTCGGGACAGGGGCACCGGACCGAGAGACCGATCTCGCAGCCTGTCCTGTACTTTCTCTGCAGCTCTGTCAGGAGCCGTCGGTGCCGTCATTCACAGCCGGGCTCATGTGAATGATCGACCGGGAGCCGGCGACAACATCACGTGTATCGGAATTGGCCGATGGCGCTCGGAGTAGACATACGGTCCGACTGCAGAGGATCCGGACGCAGCTGCTTCGTCGCTGCCTATGCATGCTGATAACGCAGATCCCTGGTGTGCCTGCAGTCTTGTGTTCTTCGGCAGGCGCCGTCAACCTCGCTGTATCGAACGCAAAAGCAACACGATTGAACGCGAGCGTCTGTACCTCGCAGTGCCTGGAGCTACTCACCCGCCCGGCTATTCGGCGATCGCAGTTGATAGCGACGAGTTACCGAGGTCCGGTCTCTTGCACCTTCGCACCTCCTGAGTCCGCGAGCGGATCGCAAGCCGCGGGTGGGCAAGCTTGAGTCCGGGAGTACATGTGACTTGTGCAACCGAGGACAGCGGGCATTCCAGCGCTCTGCGCTTGAGCAGGCTAGCAGGCTAGTCGAGGCACTACTGGGCGTGCATGGACGTGCTGGGGCGTGCTGGGGCGTCGGGTCGGGCGTGCACCGAAGCAAGCAGCCAGTCAGGCTATCATGTGACACCGGCCGCCGTCGTGATTGTTCTTGGGGATGGGGAACGTTGGTCAGCACGGCTCATGGCTTGCTTGGCACATAAGGTGCAGTCGCGTACCTTCTTGCCGGACGCCGCCCTCCCCTCCCTCCTTATCGTTTCTTGTCCTCGTCCTCGTCCCCCAGTCTCTCTTCCAACTACGCACTCAGCACCTCGGCCCTCGCAGTAGCTCACCACCATGACGAAGGACACGTCGAAGAAGAACATCGAGTACCTGGACCAGTACGAGGACACGCACCAGTACCGCAACATCCAGGTGCCCGATACGTCTACGCTCGGATTTGAGCCGCTCAAGCAAGCACCGAGCAAGGATGCGTACTGCAAAGTGCACCTGATCAAGAACAGCGACCTGACGATGGGGCTGAGCGTGTTCGTGCGCACGAGCGACACCGAGTCGCAGATCACTCTGCCCGTGTACACTTTCTTGCTCGAGGTGAGTTGCTCGTGCTCGTGGCCTCCGCCCCCCCAGCCAGACACCTTTCCCAGCCCAATCCCACACTGAGCTCTCTGTTATCTCAGCTCTCGGAGAACGCCACAGCTGACCGCAGCACGTCAGCGACGGGCGCAAAGTCGCCTTCGACCTGGGCATCAAGCCCAAGCTGGAAGACTTCTCGCCCTTCACACAGCACCTGATCAAGGACATGCCCATCACCTGGCCCCGGGACACGGTGCCGGCCGTGCTGAAGGACCACGGCGTGGACGCAAAGGATGTCGAGACGGTAATCCTGTCACACGTGCACTTCGACCATATCGGCGACATTGGGCAGTTCCCCACGACGACGAAGCTGATCGTTGGGCCTGGGACGGCCAAAGCCGCGTTGCCGGGATACCCGACGTATGCGGACTCAGCGGTACTGGACAGCGATCTGCCCTTCGGCTCTGAGCGCGAGGTCGAGGAGCTAGGCAAGGACACGAACTGGGTCCGCTGCGGCTCGTTCCCCGAGGCAGTCGACTACTTCGGCGACGGCAGTCTCTACATCCTCAACGCATACGGTCACATGGTCGGCCACATTGCCGCGCTGGTGCGCACCAGCACCGAGCCTGACACGTACATGCTCCTGGCCGGTGACTCGGCGCACGTGAGGGGGCTGTACTCGTGCTGCGCGGGGTGCAAGCACCCCTCCTTCCGCGCTGGACTTTATCCGGCCTCCGCCGGACTGTCGCCACAGGAACAGGCTAGAGGCGGACTCCTCGCTCTTCACTACGACCTCCCAGCCGCATACCTCAATATGGCCAGGATGGGGCGCATGGAGGAAGAGGACAACGTTTGCGTCATCCTCGCCCATGATCTCGAGTGGAAGCGTATCCTTGATCGCCAGCATGGAGGCGAGGACTGGGAGTGGGTCGAGGTCGGAGACTGGAAGAAGAAGGGGAGGAAGGAGGAGGTCAAGAAGGAGTGGGTGTACAAGCCTGAGGAGGTCAAGGACTCCGATGGCGTTTGAGGGCCGGAGGCTCGATCTTGAGTACAGTGGCTGCAGATGGGTTTGAGCGATGGGTGTGCAGACGCCTGGAGTGTTGTATCGTCAGAAGTATCTGAATGAATGTGATTCTACCGCGCTTCGGTTGCTTGCAATTCTAAGCTGAGAGCCCGTTCTGGCGATATTTGCTCGAGCGATTCCAAATGAGCGTAACCTGCTCGCGTGTGCGAGACAGCTCTTCTGTTGGCTGAAAGTCTGGCTAGTAGTGCGCACAGACCCCCCCGAAGCATGCTTTATGCATCTCCAAGCCACAGCCGGCAGTGGCGCTCGGTCGAGCAGAAATGTCTCGGAAGCTACTTAGACCATCATGACGAGGGGTCTGTGCGAAGCGGGAGTGACTCACTCCTCGTTTGCACATCCATCCTAAGAGACATGTGACCACCCAGAGATCTCCTACACTTCAAGCTGACGGCACGAAACGACCTTTGACGGCGCGAAACATCTTCTCCGAATCGAAGGTTGGATGTATGACGTCTTATGCGTATTCGAAACGCATAATGCTGCGAGGTTGAGTTCCTCTGAGCCTGCCACAGCTGCCGTCAGCCGCGTTCTGACGTGAGACGCTGGAGCTCCTTGAATGCCATTTCTCAAAGTCCCTATTGAGGTGAGGTGGAGAGATCTCCGTCTATGCAGCAAGGCTAGCGGACACACAGCCCTTACATCTCTACTTCAACATAGTGCGGGCACATGGACGATGAGCTGCACATGGCGACGTTACTCTTTTCGGATGGTTACACCTGCCAAATCTAGCCACATTGACCACTACCAACTCTGACACAAACGATCGAAAGCACCCGTGCACACCCGCCACATGATGAAACGCGATCGACATTGTCACGCCCCTCTCTCTTTTCCCTCTTCCCTCTCCGCTCCGCCCACCCGCCGCACGCCGCGTGCCCCGCCTCCGCATGCTCCGCAGCTGTTACATGCTACAATATTGCGAACTTGGGGATCTGTGCGTGTGTTTGAGCATTCGGTTGTGCTTCAGGGTGAGACTGCCGATCGGACCCACTCCCCACTCCGCAGGCTGAGTCCATTCAGTCGTCTGCATGTGGGGAAGGGGCTTGTGCCTCTCTGCATGCTTAATGTGGTAGGAACATGCTCGCTAGCTATGAACTCCTGCGCCGCATTTTGCCTCTCTCGGATGTCTTCACAGATGTTGGCCATGCCGCTCCGTTTTACGCTCTACCCTCAGTTAACTACAGCTGCGGTCTTCTTCTGGTGGCAGGAAGGGGGGTTGAAGATCATGTCGATGGAGCGACTCGCGTCAGTGGGCAGTAAAGTGTTACATGTATGAAGAACTGTACAACAAAAGAGTACAAAGTGCCGCTCCTTCCTGAACTCTGCAACACTGAAAGGAAGAGGGCTCACTCGCTCGCTCGCTCGCTCGCTGGCTCACAGGGCGTGATCCTCGTTCTCTGCGGCAATGATATCCGTCAGACTAGGATTGGCCTCATACAGCCCCGTGACAGCGCCGCCGAGGAGGGCGCTCTCCCTCCTCCTAGCCTTGGCAAGGGACATGGGACGCTCGCTCTTGGGCGTAATGGGCGGTGCCTCGCCGAATGCGCCGAGCGAGGTGGCGCTGAGCGATGCGGCTGCGGGGACGGGGAGTGCGGCAAAGTTGATGGAAGGGGCCGTGGGGAGGGCGGCGTAGGTCGAAGAGGGGGGCAGGGCGGCATAGTTTGTCGAAGGGGAAGTCGTCGGCGAAGTGGTCGTCGAAGCCGTGGGGGGACGGAACGTCAGGCTGCGCTTGAAGATGGGCGCGCGCTGGCTCGGCGAGCGCTGGAGGCGGGCTTGCGTCCATGCGCTCGTCGGAGTTGTTGGGGTAGTGGGGGTTGTCGGCGTCATGGGCTCGGCGCTGGATTCGGAGAGACGCTTGCTCTCTACGCTCTCGAGCTCGTCGGAGCAGAGGCTCGAGGGGACCGAGCTGATGTGGCTGAAAGCCGAGCCGGGACCTGAGCTGTGGCCGTGGCTGAGCGAGGAGCCGTGGCTGATGCTCGATCCGTGGCCTAACGACGAGCCCGGCGCGCTGGGCGGGTTGCGCCGTTCCCGCCTGGGAGGTGGGCGGGGGTACATGGGCGCCTGCTCCTCGAAGGGCGCCGAGCCCATGTCGGGCGAGGAGAGCGTGCTGCAGCTACCGAGGGTAGCTGAAGAGGACACAGTAGGGGCGAATCGGGCGGAAGAAGACTGCTGCGGCGTCGGCAGCGACGTAGGCGGAAGGGGGAAGGCGATATCGTCTGCTGGGAACTGAGAGAGATCTGGCGATGGCGGGCTCGGAACAAACATGTGGCTGGGCGGAATGGGGCTCGCGATGCTGCTGAGCGTCGGGGCCGTGCTCGGCGTCGGGCTGGCTATCGGGGCGGGAATGATGGGGCGCTCCTTCTACGAGAAGAGCTGGGGCACGCTGCTCTTCCTCCTGAGCAGGGACATGCGTTCTGGCCGCTCCGGCCTCTCGGGGCGGTCGGGACGGGGCTCTAGCCGGCGCTGCGTCTGCCGCACCGTCGTGCCCTCAGGCAGCAGGCCGTGGTATCGCACCATGTCCAGCGTCGAGACCATCTCGGTCTTGGGCGTCTTGCTGACTGTTGTGCGCGCAATCGGCACCGTCTTCCTGGCATCGACGCGGAGTTCGACCACAACAACCGGCTCTTCCTCGTACGCGCCCACGAAGCCCGTGAAGCCCAGGGAACCCGAGGCGCCCTTCATCTCTGCCACGGCGGAGACTGGGCCATGCTCCTCGGACAGCGGGAAGATGAAGTTGCGCGTCGTGCGGATGCTCTGCATGTGTCGGTCGCGATCGCTCCGATCCGAGACGTCGACGAGCTCCCATGTGCTGCGGCCCAGCGTGCTCGATAGCCGCGGCGTCGAGGCTGCATAAATGCCTGCGCCGCGGTAGACGGACCCCTCGCCGCTGCCTGAGCTGCGGCTGCTCTCTGTGCGCGACATGGATGGTCGCGACTGAACCGTCGGAGTGCGGGGCTGGGTGGAGGTGGCCGAGGACGAGGTGGCGGAAGTGGGGGTGCGCGGGGTGCTCGCGGTCGGCGTGCGCGGCGAGAGGAGGTCGGGGACGTCCTTCGAGTCGGCGGTCGCGGAGAGGTTGGCGTTGCTTGCGCGGCGCCACCGCGTGCCGAGCGTCATCTGGAGCGAGCGGCGAGAGCGTCTAGAGAGTAGCGATGGGGATCTGGTCGGCGCGGCAAGTGT
Source organism: Trichosporon sp. DN520 (assembly GCA_030347605.1). NCBI lineage: Eukaryota > Fungi > Basidiomycota > Tremellomycetes > Trichosporonales > Trichosporonaceae > Trichosporon > Trichosporon sp. DN520. The sequence goes on from JASJUY010000016.1 coordinate 404,407, forward strand.
CGAGCTTCTATTATATCAGCGGTGCCTTCTAGCGTGTTTGATGTGGTGATGGGCTTATGCATAATCCGCTTCCCCCGTCTTCTCTGCATCTACCGGCTGCTGCACGCGTCCGCATCTGCTTAGTTCCAGTCTGAAGCAAGAGCTGATGGCAGGCATATGCCAGGCTGAGAGATGAGCCTAGCCTGGCTGGCAGCTGACGATTGACTGGCGGAGCCCTTGTTTCAATTATCAGCCGGTACGCAGGGGCCGCGGCGCCAACAACGCCATGCGCCTCACCACAATCACATCACAGGATCATCCCATCAGGACAAGGGGCGGACTGGCCCGCACGCCGTACATTGCAGGAGCCGCGGTTGATTGCAGAAGCACCAGAAACATCAGAACGTAGCTCTACTCACGACGACGGTGGCTCGAAGTCGGGCAGCATGGTGGACAGAGTGATGGAGCGAGCTCCGTCCCCAGTGCGATCTAGATAGATGGGAGTGCGTGCGTGCTGAGTGGGAGCTGAAGAGTAAAGTTTGATTCAGTTCGGTATTCGCTTTCTCCACGAGGCTTCGTTGACGAGCTTGTTGACGTCGGTTTGTTTGTCGTCGTTCGTCGGAGGTCGATTGTCGATTGCTCGGGGTCGCGGGTCGCGCTGAACGCGTGTTTTGATAGTGTGCAAGCAGACAAGTCAAACGTCAAGATCTGACCTGACAACACACAAAGGGTTGCAGAGGTCGTGTACGGAACGCTTACGGCGGAGCGAGCACAGCGCGGGCCTTTATGCATGCAACAGCTAACGTAGCGCGTACGTCAAGGCGAGCTTAGACTCTGCTAGACTACTGGGGTGGTGCTGGGGTTGGGTTGGACTCCTTGGGTTGGGCTGCTCCTGCTCCTCTTGCTACCTGGGTTGGGCTGGGTTGGGTTCCTGCGAGTTCCTACGACGAAGGTACGACGAGCGCGAGGCGGGGCAAGAGCCCCGGAAGTCTAAGGACAGAGACCAAGACGAGAGCCCTGTGCCAGCTGTGCCTCGGGCCTGGCAGACAGGCGTTCCTTGGCTTGCGTCCCGCGGCGCAACCACAAACGCCAGAGAATACATGCAGAATACAGCTTATCCGCGTTACGTTGAGGTACCTGTACTGACTGACTGGGGTGCATGTGCAGCTGATATTCAGTGCCCACCTGGAATCAGGTCTTGCAGAGGTCGAGGGCAGTGTCGAGGCTGAAGGACATCGGTACCGGCCCAGGGGCAGCCTTGGCGGGGTGCTTCCCATTCTGCAGAAGCCGTCTGCCGAAACGAAAGCCACTGCACAGGGCTGGCAAGCCGGGGGGCGCCCGAGCTCGCGGCAGAGGGAGAGGGGGCTTGCGGCAGAGACCGAGATCAAAGAGAGAGGGAGACCTTAGCAAGAGGTCGAGGTCGAGGGAGGCAGAAGCGGGTGTTGGATGTCTCGTTTGCGGGTAAGATCTCTATCCTGTGGCTCCAGGAGCCATTATGGAAGTGGAGGGTACCGCAGTTCAGCGCCTGGGTGCCTATTGACGCCACACTTCTTGGCGATACGAGATGTCGACGCCCGCTGCTCCCCATGCTGGTATGCGCCATGATCTCAGGCAGCATATCAGGCCACTCAGGCTCGCGGTGCGCGTGAGGGTGACTAGAGGCGTTGCGGCGTCGGGTGAAGATCACTCGTCCAGGGCCACTCGAGACCTAGCCGGTTTCACTGGACAACGCTCAGCGCTCAGAAAGGCAGAGGAGCGATGAGGTGAGCACAGGGATCACGAGAGAGGGGGTCGGTGGGTACAGGGAAGAGCAGGGTGGACGAGGCAGTTCGCCCTGCAGGACCCAGCAGCGGTGCAGGGTGGCAGGGTTGCGCGCGTGTGTTCCCACTGCACCCGCTGCGTCTCCCTTGCCTCGCCAACAGCAGCACTGGGACAGTCCCTGTCCTGCGCATTCTCGGTTGCACTGAATGCATCTGTACACGGTCCATCCAGCGACCCCGATGCTATAAGAGGGTGCGCAGGCTGCCATCAATGCCGTAACGGTGTAGAAAGCTTGTGCGCCTCTGAATCTTGCGCAGAATTGAGCCGCTCCCCATCCCTATGCAAATAGCAGACCCGAATGCACCTTGAATGTCCTCTGGCAGTGAAAGGCAGTTAGAGTTGTGCTAAGTGCGTCAGGCGACGGCGGTACGGCGGGCACGGCGGGCGCTAGTGTGGTCTGAGCGGAAGGATGCGAGATGCATGGGTGCACGGAGCTATGGGGAGGGCAGAGGGTCGCGAGACCGAGAGCAGCACAGATGACGAAGCGTCGAAGCGACCTCGAGCGCACTAGCGAGCGAGCGAGCGAGCAGCACCTGCACCTGGCCCCAGATCCAAGATGTCTTGTTCGCTGCTATTCCGGTGCGCGTGATCTGACTGGTCCCACCGGCCGCGAGCGGCAGGCTATCCGACATCCGACAGACATTCCTAGCGCGCATGGCGGTACCTACGTACCTGCTGAGCGAGATCCCGTCGTGCGCACCGCGTCTTCCGGGTCATGTTCCGCATTCGGCTTGGCCGGCAGGTGCGTAACGAAACATTTACACGAGCATCCCGGCAGACCGGGCAGGCCGGGCAGGCCGGGCAGGTAGCGGGCACGGGCGCGCCTCAATTGTCATGTCCATGTCCTTGTCCTTGCAGCAGGTGCAGTGGGCAGCAAAGGACAAGAGTGCCAGCGTGCATCGGGAGCAAGTCGACCTCTGATCGGGTGCAACTGTGAGACATGTCACGAGAGAGGTTGACGACTCTCTCCTCAGCGGTGAATGACCCAGTTGGATTTGGAAGATGAGCTCCAGTTGGGGCGAAGTAATAGGGACGCCAACTCGGCCAGCAACGAGTGACCAGCATACGTGCAATCTTACGCAGCACCTCGCCATCTGATTGAGCATGTCGGGAGTGTCTGGAAACTCTTAGCTTTCTGCTAATTAGGGTTCCCATTTCGACTGCGATCCACCCGAATGGGTCAGCGTTAGCTACCACACTCAACTATGTACCTGCAGCGGCCTAGTTTGGCGTAACGACTTCCACAAGCAGATGCCGCCTTGTCGTAGAGGCGGCCGTCGGGCTGTACTCGCTAACGCAGAGTACATACGCAGTACGCATGGAAACGTCGTGCATAGCATGCAGATGTCCATAGGACATGACAGCACGTGCCAGGGTCCGTCCGGGACAGCCTCGACCTGGCGATGAGCGACAAGTGGGGCGGCCCGAGTTACGACCTGAGGAACCGTCCGTGCTCACAGCTTTGGGTCACGGCGACCCATCCGTTCGTCAGCGAGACGAGCAGCCACGCGTGGCCAACTCGCGGCTCGCTCGCGGCTTTGCTCGCGGCTCCACCAAACGCCTTCCACCCCCCCAGGATCGCGCCTGAGCCTGAGCGAGCCTGAGCAAGCCTGACTGAAGTGCGCCTGAGCAAAAAAGCGTGAGCGAGCCTGAAGTCTCCATTCAGTCAGAGTTTCACCCCTCTTCGGCAGAAGCGCCAGTTCGCTCCTTCTGTGCCGGGTGCAGAACTTTGCAATCGTGCCTTGCGCAGAACGACCCAACTGGCTCGCGCTCGCTGTCCGTCCATTCTGCAGAAAGAGTACGAAGCCCTCACTCCGACCCACCGACCCACCGAGCCGAGAAGAACGAGCTGAAATGGGCCGCAAATGTGCCGACACATCGCTACTTTATCCAACGCTCTAGTCGGCCAGTCATGTCACAGTCTGTCTGTCAGTCAGAAAGCCAGTCAGCACCAGTGAGCCCTCAACAATTGCCCCAAACGCTAGTCGAGGGTGGCAGATATACAATGGGCGCATGGCGCAACCTTAAAACAATTCAGCCTCAAGTCTGTGCACCACACTCTGCGCAGTTCGAGGGCTTCTCGAGCGGTTGAAATGGTCCTAACCCCGCCTCTCCTCTCGCCATGTAATCTCGAGGGTGTAACAAAATTGCACTAATCTTCACCTCGTTGCCTCATTTGCTCGTTTGAGGGCCTCAAGGTGGTTTTAGAAATGGCACTAGTCTCGCTCTGCTACCTATGTTGTCTCTCACTTTATCTCATGATTCCTTATATTCTACTCACGCCACTGTTGTGTCCTGAGCGCCGCTGACAACACTATCGATCTGATCGCTGACTCCATCATGTGGCTGATCGCTAGCCCACCTTGATTTACTATTTGCAGACACTTTGCGCCTCACCGCCCTACTAGCTCACTAGCTTCGCTAAACATGACATGGCAGTGGGCAGTATCAATGCGAGCGAGGTGTGAGGCGCGTGGAAAGTTAACGTCACTTTGACCAAAGATCCGACCCCAGACGTCTGTCAGTAGAGTCTACAATTCACGGACTTCAGGATACCAGGATTAGCAGGCGGATCTCTTGGCGAGAGCGACAACTGGGCAATTGGGCAGGGAGCCAGTGGTAAGTCCGGCAGGCCAGGTGTATGTAAGGTGACTCAGGTGATCCAGGTGGCCATGAGGCCAGGTGACGATGTGGCGAACCAGGCCGAGGGTCATCACCTCGAGGACCCGAGGGACGGAGGGTTCCGTGCACATTGCAGTCTCCAGTCACATCCGCAGGAACCGCAGACTACCGTGCACAACTAATACTCCTCTACAGGAACCGCAGACGACAAGCAGGATCGCTCACAAGACAAAGCGAGCAAGATTGCAGGATTTCAGGATTCTCAATTCCGAACAAACCTGCACGGCCCAGGGTCAAGCATAGACATCACATGGCGATTGCATCATCAAGATCTTAGTGTCCGTCACTGGTTCGACAGCTTACAGGCCGTCCTTCTTCAATCACGAGCTTCCCTACTGCTTCATCGAGATCATTCATGGCGAGTCATCGTTGGGTGACTTCCTGCGACAATGACTAGCTCGCGGGTGAACAAGAAAGCCATGTGGTCGCTGCGACGTCTTCGCCTGATCTGACCCTGCTTCCCCAGTTGTGCTTTCGGGGCAGCAGTAGTCCATCGGCACGGACTTGACTTGATCAGTGACTGACTGCGCGCTGCGGACACAGGGTTGATCGGTGCTGTTCCGACCCCCCGCTAGACTTCGCTATGGCCCTCTTCACCGCCGACCTGAAGATGTCCAAGCTAATGTCCTGGATGCTTAACGCTGCCCTTTAGTCCAGACCACGTAGATACATGCTTATACTGCGCATCGATATGCGTTCGAGGATCGAGGAAGGTTTCGCAGCCCATGGCGTCCGTCCGTCGCATCGCATGACACGTGCTTCTTCCTAGAATTCTGCGGAACAATTGACGATGAAGCAGGCTTGGCAAGCCACTCGCTGCGGGAAGTGAGACGTTTGTTCCGTACGCCGCATCAGAGCATTCTGACCATCGTGACCACTCTGCTATCTCGTGATCAATCTCCCGCGCCCTGCTCATTTGTGTTCGGGTCGATATTCTTTGGACTTCTGGTATCCGAACATGTCGTAAAGAGATCTCAGAGGGAACACTACAGCCTCTGAAGAGCGAGCGGGCGGTTTGCATTGGCGGGTGACTGACTGAGCGGGCCCGTCGCTCGATCGGGGCATCAGTCGTGTGCACTGTCTCACTAAATTGTCTGATCGAACATGTCGGCCGACCGTTCTGACTACATTGTAGACTAACCCCACAGGTGGCGGCGACAGAAGCTGAATGTCCTCGACCGTCCGTGTGGGACGGAACTCTGGACGGGGAGGCTCAATATTCAAGCCTGCAGTACACTCTATCATGGCGTGTTCTGCGCACCGGCGTCAGCGTTTCGAGAAGATCTCTGGCTCATATCCTGTCAGACTGGACAGCTCCATCTCGAATTCAACCAAAGGTGACAATCTCACATCCGCGTCCAGCACCGGCTCACATCCGTCATTGCTCTGTCTCGCGCATTTGTCCATCTTGAATTTTGATCACTGACCTCTCTATTAACGACCTGCGCGATTGCACAGGGGGACATCATGAGCCTCCGCCATACGGTCCGTTCTCTCTGTACGTGACGGACAAGTGACCTGCAACATGAAGGCTCAGTATGACAGACAAGTTGCGGGGTGTGTGACACTGCGTAAAGTCTCTGCTCCACACTGGCCGGCTGCGACGCTCCCATCGGCAGAAAAGACGATGGGACGTAGAATACTGAGTTTTACGATCATCCAGCATCGCAGCTACGGCTGACCTTCGAATACTATGAGTCGATTCGGCTGCGGCTCTTTGGCGGCAGTGACCTGCTGGCGATCATGACCGCAGACCACGAGTGTACCGTCGGCGATGACAAGTCATCACATAGCGCGCTGGTGGAAGATGCCGAGGTCAAGACTGCAGCTTCTACATTGATCTACAAATACGTCCTGATTCTACGAGCAGTGTATACTAGGTCAGGACTAGTCTGGCGATAAAGACCGACCATTTCTGGACGCCAGGCTAGCCCAACTGAGGATTTGGTTCTGGGCGGCGAAAGTTGATGCCTGGAACATCTGCCATGAGGCGAGAAGGAAGGGCAGGAGGGGCTTAGACCAAGCGCGGCTCGTTCGTCCCGCTCTTCTCAATAGCAGCACGAAGTCTCTCCAGCGCGGCAGTCATGCGGTCGATCCGGGCGAGATCTTCCTGTCTGTTCCTGTCCTGCTGCGCCTCAACGGTTGAAGCGGGCGCGGGGGACGTGGCGGGCGCGGTAACGTGCTCAGCGGCATGAGGGACGTGGACCGGGGCTGCTTCAGCCTGGACCTGAACAGCGGGCTGGACCACAGTCTCAGCGGGTTTGTTGTTGACTGAGGGCTGCTCGGCATGACTGCGCTGGAAGGCCGCCAGTGCTGCCAGGACGGCGGGGACGTCTTCCCCTTTCACCTCTGCTGGACCGTAGGCTAGTCCTTCTTGCTGCTGTTGCTGCTGGGTTTGCTGGGCCTGCTGGCGATCCCAATGGCGGCGACACCAGCGCCTGCCGCCCCAGGGACCTTCATCGGCGGATGAAGAGGTCGCGGGTTGAGCCGAAGAAGAGGAGGAGGCGTGAGGTGAGACAGGAGGGCCGCGGGGGCCGTCAAGTCGTCTGTGATGCTCTGTTGCTCGGGCGAGGAAGAAGCCTAGGCCGACGAGGAGGAGGCCGCGGAAGAAACCGCCACGGCGGCGGTGGACGTGGACGTGGTAAGGATACATGGCCGAGCTTGACCAAGATCAGTCGCGGACGAAGAAGAGCGAAGGGCTTTGATGATGTGAGGTAATAGCTCGGCGTCCTAGATGTAGGCTTAGGGACGGAGCTTATAAGGTACGTTAAGTAGACGTAGATAGTTCGATGTCGGGAATCTTCCTGGTCAGAGGAAGGTCGGTGTGCTATTGCTGGAGTGAGTGTGTTGTGAGTGATCAACTCGGGGTGCTTCTTCGAGGTCATGATATACCTGGATTGCTGCGGTCAATAGTCAGTGAGTGAGCACGGGGGGATGCCGAGTGGCATGCGTAACGACAGTGCCGTAGACCGTCGGCATGCTGCAGAGCCGAAATCTGTGCGTAAGTGGCTGCGATGCCGAGGTGAGAGCGCTTTGTACATAGAACGCCGTCCATGCCGCGCTGATAACAACGAACGGCAGCATCATAATCATCAGTACTCGGAACCGATAGCGTGCTTATACGCTGACTGCTTCCTGTTGATAGCCGCTTCTTGCGGGCCGAGTGTATGCGTTTGCGTCTGCGATTTTACTGGGTATGAGGACAGCGAAGTGATCAAAACGAAGCGATGATGAAGCTCGCCGGCACGGCACGAGACCGGCATACCGATGCACCGTGGGATACCATCGAGCACAGGTCACGTGACCCCAAGTTCTGTCCGCCGTCAACGGCGCGGCATAAGACGGCACGGCGATCTCTGCGGGCCGGCGGCATGGTGAGTCCGGCGAGCCAAGCTTGTTCTCTTGTTCGCTTCGGTAAAACTATATCTTCCAGTCTTGCTGTACCGTGTATGCGTAGAGAGAAAAAGGTCTTGGCTGCGAGAGGCGGGAGTCACGTGCGCTCTTGCGGTCCCGTTCCGCCGGTCAGCTAAGCGAGGAATGCATCGATGGATGGCTTGAGCGCAAAGGGATGTGCAGAGCAGAGCGTCGATCAACCCTGCGAGTCACGCGTGGGAGAGCTCGGGCCTTGATCGCCTCCGTGGTCGCACTCTTGGCTTGAAACTTCGTCGTCTCCTCGTTTGTAGTAGCCGTGTCCGCGATTCCGCGGCAGCAAGGGCAGACATGCAGAGATGCAGAGAACAGCGGGACAGTCATGTTGCAGAAGGGCAGACCGAGATGTATCCTGTGCTCCTTGCATTGCAACCTTGTTCCTCGCCCGTCCGCCCGCCCTCAACTGTCCCTCAACCCTAGTTTAGATTTCTCGGTCTTTATCGCGTGGGGGCCATTTGTTATTTGGCCGGCTTGAATCGGTCGATCTGTCATTTTGTTATCGCCCTGGTCTCGCTGGTCGTTTGCCCTCGTCTGCCCCTCTTCCCCCACTATACCTCGACCTGACTTGTCCTGACCACGTACGATCGTCGCTCGCCTCAGCCGCTCGCCCACTCAGCCCAATCCACAGCCACGCGGTCCCAGTGCAGATCAGTCTCGCGCTAGCTCTGAGCCTCCGCACGCTCTCGCCGCTCACCTCAGCTCAGCTCGCCAGCTCGGCTCACGTCTGCCCGCCCGCTAGTCGACCCCTCGTTGCCGTCGTCGGCTCGATCGCTCTCCGTCCAACTCGAGTACTCGCTCGTCGTACCTCTGGTGCCTATTTCTTTCTCTCCCCATCTCTGTCTCTCTCGCCTGGCCTGCCATAGCGACCACTCCGCAATCGCTGCTCGGCACCGCACCGACATCGGACTCACTAAACTTGCTTTCGCTCTTGCTTGCACCTACCCGCGCACGGCACCGGATCCTGCGACCGACTGCAACCCTCCGACACGATACTGCTCGCCGCTCGCCGCTCGTCTTCCTCGTTCCTCGTTCCTCGTCCACAGCCATACCAAAGACTGCGACAACGGACACCTTCACTCAGCCGCCCAGATCCTCTGCCACCTTTCCACTCTAGCTCTCTAGCTTTGACCCAATCCTGCCCACCACCACCACCCAACAACTCGACTTGCATCAAATTCACATTCACCAAACCTCATTCCATCTTGGCCCCCCTCAATCGCCCCCTTCCTCTCTTAAATCAGGTAGAGCCTCATCTCCAGCCTCTCAGATCGATCTACGCCCCATTCCTCAAGCTTCAACTCGAATTCGAATCTCGAATCTCGATACAACGCAGCCCAGACATGCCCGTGCCCCGGTGACCCTCGCAAATCCCCCACTCTGTCTTCTTCGTCCTTACTCTTCTCACACACACCCCTCGACCGCCCGTCGTCGCTCGTCGGGCTCCCGTGGTCGTGGTCGTCGACGGAGCTGTTCGACGAGGCTCTTTGGACCTATCCGCTCAGTGCACGCCGACGACGGCGTCACTGACCACGCTGCCCCTACCTCATGTCGCCCGCACTCGAGCACCCGAGGTTCAGCCCCTCGACCCCCTCCCAGGCATGCGACCGGTGTCGTGTACAAGTGAGTCACCCACAGCGCTCGCCGAGCTCTGTCCGCTGGCACAGTTGACACTGCAGAAACTAAGGTAATGCACACTATTACTCTTCCCGTAGGTAGCGTGACTCTGACCTCGGTAGATGCGAGATCGATCCCCAGGCTCAGCACTGTATCGAGTGCATTGCGACCGATGAGCTTTGCTCGTGGGACCTTCCTCCGCTGGACGGCCTGCTGAAACCGCCACGGCGGCCGGCATTCACCGTCTCTGACTCGGACGACTCGAGGGGGTCTCTGCTGAGCATGACTAGGCAGAGCTCCATCACCAGCGTCGAGTCCTCGGGGCAGATGAGGGACAGGACATACACAGCGCACCGGTCAGGTATGTGTTATCGGCGTAGTTGCAGTGCCACTGACATCGCTACAGGCCCTTCCTCCATCCCGTACATCCTCCACTCGATGCCGACCTTGCCAATGAGCCGGATTCTTTCCGACTACTGCGTGGACAAAGGGTTCCGCATGGTGCGCACCGAGGGCCTCGATGGCTACATTAGCGTGACGTCCGAGGTGGACGCACATTGGCACCCGCCTCCGTCCGGACCAAGCAGTTGGATCAAGGCTATCGACGGCCTGGTGGCGGACTACATCGACAGCATTGGAGAGCTGCTACCGATTGTGACGGCTTCGGAGGCAGAGCAGGCTGGCCCGGTGTTGAGGCATGCCATGGCTGCGGTGGCTGCCACGCGCAACTGCGTGTCGCCCTCACTGTTCCAGGCGATCCGTCAGGCGCTTCCTTATGAGCTCGATCAGAGTGGTGAGTGCTGTGGGCGGCAGATGGCAAGTCGCTCGCACTTCGACTGCAGCTGTTGTTCCCCGATGTTCTCTGCCGGACACCGACCTGATTGAGTGCGTGCTGACTGCCAGACGTGCACTTTATCCCAAAGCTAGAGAACGTGCAGACCCTGCTGGTACTCTGCCTTGTGGACGAGCTCGGCGACCGACCTCGGGTGTCGCCTGTATCAGTCCAGAGGGACCGGTTATCGGCCGCCTACCGCCTAGCTCTTGATCTCGGGCTCGCGCGATCACGACTGGAGCGCGAAACGCGAGTGTGGCGATGTCTCCAGGTCATGGACGCCTGGCGAGCAGCCAAGGACGGCCTCTCTATGCTTCATCCCTTCCCCGCCGGCTCGGAGCCGAGCTCTGCGTCCTCCTCGACCATGTCGTCCTCGGTCAACTCGCCCTCGATCAGCCCCGCACTGTCTCAGCTGCCATCTGTGGCCCCATTGTCGATGTCTCTGCTGAACAAGTCATCGCCTGGTCACATCTATGGCAACACGTTCTTCGAGCGCCTGTACTCGCTGTCCAAGTTACTGTCGCGGGTCCTGGCTCTCATGTATGGCCCGGACGGCATCACCGACACCGATACGTCTGCACTGCGGAAGCTGCAGCACGACCTCACCTCGTGGCGAGATTCTCTACCTCTCACGCTGAAGTTTGACTACAATTCAGCCAAGTTTCAAACGGTGCGCACGCAGCGCCGCGTGCAGGAGTCAGGACTTCTCCTAGTGTTCTACACGGGCGTACGCTTCCTATTCTTCCGACCCCTCATGCCGTGGTCCTTCCTCCTGCCGAAGAAGTTCCGGCAGTCAATCTACGTCTCGACGGACGAGTGGGTCGACCTCATGAAGCTGAGCCGTTACTCGATCGACTTTGCGATCAACCTGGAGGAGGCGTCAGAGCTGCTCTTCTTCTTCGGCGTGTACACGCTGAACCTGGCCTCTCTCGTGCTGTATCATACATGGGCGCGGCGCGGCGAGTGGGACGGCAGCATCTATCTCGACAAGGCGCGGCGGTGCTACGACCGCCTGGTGCGTGGCCCGGGCACACACCTGCCGTTCCTCAAGAGGGTAAGTTGAGCTTCCCTCGCAGAGCATAACTGACGCAACAGGACATGAGCATGATCGAGATGCTCCTCCGCATCACAGAGCTCACACTAGACCGCGTCGGCGCACAAGGCGCGCGCGGCCTGAACCCGATCCCAGGCGTGCTCAACTCGTTAGCCGAGAGCACGGTCTCGGGCGTCATGATGCTGCGCCAGGGCGAGGGCGAGGGCTTCGTCATGGTCGCAACGCCCGAGGCGGCACGGGAGTTACAGGACATACCACCGGGCACGATCGTCCTCGGCTCTCTGCCAGAGGCAGAGGCGTCAGAGATCTAGCCGCAAGGCGCGAAGCGAAGCGGCTTAGCGGCGTAGCGCCAGCTTGCAGCGGCGTAGCGGCGCATCTCAGCGTCTCAACCACAATCACACACATACCCCCACTTTTTCCTCCCTCAATTTTGGTATCACGAATCATACATGCATGACATACAATCACGCCAGGAGGGAGTTCGGCACTCGGCGAAATGGTCTGCACACGCGAGTTCCGAGCCCCAGACGTGTCGAAGGGGGAAGAGTGATTGGCGGAGAAGGGCCACAACTCAGTCCGCACAGTGTGCCGCACTGAGGAAACTAAGGATACTTGAAGCAATGAGGGAACTGAGGGTACTAGGAGCAATGAGCAAGGAAGGACATGGTAGTGCGTAATGCACGGCAGCGCCGATGAAGGCCGAGATACACGGTGAAGGTGTGTCGGCGACGCCGTATGGACAGGAGGGTGGGAGTTAGGTGTAGGGGCCGGCCGGATCGCGCGGCCCCGCGCGTGCACGCTGTGTATGCCGTAACACCCCCGGCAGACCCCCGGAAGAGATCCGGAAGAGATGCGGAGGGGTGAATGGACCATGTGGCGAGTTAATCAAAGCATAATGAAAGAGCGGGGAGGACGAATGAGGATCAGAGGGTGAGCGGGGTGGACGAATGGGATTGCATCGGAAGTACCCCGACACGACCATGTGTACTTCGCTTAAAATACAACCTGGTCCAAATGAGACGCGCCGAAGGGTCCCTCATGTGCTTCCAGGAGGGTCTTAAGAGGCCAGTGATATGCGTGAGCGTATGGGAGCCTTAGAGAGGGTCTGATGCAACCTGAATGAGAAGATGAAGTTCATGTGGGGGATGAAGAGTTGAAAGGAGGATGTAGCTCGGAAATGATTGCGGGCGTAGTTGGAGGGAAAGGACGTCTAAAATTAAGAGAGACAGATGGCGGAGGACATTGCTCCGCTCGGCCGACCGACGGACCGAGATGGTCGTATACTGTGCAGAGTGTAGAGAAGCACGACGCTCACCCGTCGGCATCGGCGTTGGCGTCGGCGAGATTGCTCTTCACCCGATGGCATCGGGTGAGGACACCGACTCGAGACCGTGTGTAGTCAATTTCATCCGGGCCTCGCCCCGACTCTGTACTGCGCCCGATTAATACGTTTTGACCGACCTTTGCAGAGCTCACTGGGCTCATACTGACGTTGCTCACATGGGCTCAACACTGACATTGCTGAAGGCGAGACGCAGGGTTGCTCCGTTCACTCACTCCATTTCATTTCATCCATCTCGCTATAGGGGCACGATCGGGGGTGGCCGGGACTGACACTGATGAGCAGTGCGCTGACAGCTGGCATACTGACACACTGACGTGCTCAATCCAACGCTGGTATCGGCCGAGAGCCGGCAGCTGAACTAGATACGACAGAAGCTCAGAGGAGCTCGGCACGTAACCTCGCTTAGAGATAATCAACGCCGCCGGCTCATTCTTGACGGAGCGAAGGGTCACTCCGACCAGCTGATGGATGGCCTTACTGACCGGGGCTCGCTCGCTTAGAGATAACGCAAGTCGGGGTCATTCATGGCGGACCAAGGGCTCTCAGACTTCAGTACCTGACATTCAATGTGCGATATTGGTCCGACGGATTCGATATCGTGGAAGCTGTGCCCAGCAGCTCTGTCGTAACTTTGCTTTGAGATCTAGCTCAAAAGATACGGGGCGTGAGAATGTCTCACTTGGCCGCCAATCGAAGACGCCGTCGTATCAATGTCGAAAGCAATGGAATGTCAGGCAGACGCGAGATCGCTTGAGGATAGGTCGTGCCGAGATATCGGCACGACTGCCTATCGGGGAGATTCAGTCGGGGAGATCATGCAGAGCGCCACCTGCCCTGCCAATGGGGACATTATCTCACGAACACCGGTCTGGACTCTTACCTCTCTACGTCTCTAACTCGCCTTGAGAGACAGGTCTGTCAGTTTGGCGAGGATAGCGACAATATGGGCCGAGACGGCGGCCGATAAGGCGGTGAATGCACATGAGACGAGGCAAGATGTGTGAATGCGTTTGAGCGCATTTGAGCGCATTCAAGCGGGATATAGAAATCATGAATAGGACGTCGGTAGCATGAATGAGATGGGTCGGTGAATAGTCTTCTACCCGCTTCTCCTCGGAGTCACTTCCGCCTCACAGTCTTCCACTCTGTCGGCGTCAATTCCGACGAAAGCGACCTTGGATGCGACTGGAGGATGGGCTTGTCGGCATCACCTCCGCCTTATTCGCCTCCGTTGTCGGCGTCTCAGTCACCAGATTTGGGCTATTCGCCTAACCCTTCGACATCCGCCACCGTCGGACGCGCGACTGACGGTAGCTGACACTCTGACACTCGGCCACTCACCCAATAGTATGTATCAACGTGCCCCGCATGGTGTAAGAAGTTATCGCCGAACCTGCCGGTCTGGCGAGACGCCGAACACGGAGGCGGCACTCGTCCCGCCTCCCGACCCGCTCGCCAAGACTGAACCTCCTCGCCGACCTGGGTCTGAGTCACCTCGCAGGCATCCGAGAGCGAAGCCTGTTCAGATGGACGGACGGTGGGAAAGCTGCATGTCAGCTTTCACTACGCCATCGTTAGCTGACCTATCTGTGAGCCGCGCCGCCAAGTGGCAGCCCATAACGCTCGCTCTTTGGATGTCTTCAAGGCCGTGCTACGTCGACTTTGGCGGCGAAACGGCAGACCCGCGGAAGACTGCATGTCAGCTTGTAACTCACTTCCTAAGCTGACCTACAGCGGTCCGTCTATGACAGCGTGGAACCTCATTCGCGAGAAAGGTCGGATGTTTGGCGCTGGAAGTGGTGGCAGTACCTGTCAATGAGCTGCAGGCCAGCTCATCGTGTGAGCACACCCTGTTTGCACACGGGGAAGTGAAGGGCTGAATGTCAGCTTATCCCTGCTCATCATAGAGCTGACCTTGCAAAAGACACATTGCCACACTCGATGAACATGTTTGGAAGGCAAGCCGAGGCACCAATCCGCACGTCACCAAGTCAAACCGAAGTTCAAGCATAAGGGCTAATAGCTCTCCTCGACTGAGCCTTGGGGGGCATCAAAGGGCAGAGGAAGTGGACGACTGCAAGTCAGCTCAGGTCGGCTGTCTGATAACTGACGTCAATGCCGGGGGTCTGTGGTGGTTTGCAGTGTGCATCACGCGGTGTAGACAGTGGCAGGCTGCACGTCAGCTCCAGATTTCCCCTTGGGTAGCTGACCTACGCATCTACCCCGTCTTCGGCCGGACCGTAGCCTGCAGCTGGACAGGCTCGACGAGTTTCGCGCATATCGCAAGCTGCTTGTCAGCTCTAGTCAGCACCGTATGCAGCTAACCCTCAGCGATTTGCAAGCGTAAAGTCATCTGGCGGCTCAGGGCGGTCTGCAATGTCAGCTGCAGATGCCTGGAGGAACAGCTGACCTTGAGAAGCAAGGCTCCCCTCCAAACTTGCCTCTGGATTGGATCAGCGGGCCAGCGAACCAGCTTCGAAGCGCGTATGGAGAAGAGACGGTGAGGTTTGAAAGCTGTATGTCAGCTATGGCTCGAGGCTTTGAAACCGACTCTGACGAGCTGTGCAGCAATCTGCCTCTTACCGGCGTGGAGTCAACAGAGAGCTGGTCAGCGAGGCAGCGCCTCCTTTCGCATCGAGAGCCTATCCAGCGGTGCAGTGACACGACAGACTGTTCGTCAGCTTACGCAGTGTGCCTCGAGAGCTAACCTTCTGGGCGGAGCGAGGGGTGCAGCTGGTCTTGGCGTAGGAGATCGGCGGCTTTATCAAGGAGAGGGACGCAAAATCTGAGGTGGCAGACTGCTTGTCAGTTATGCTGACGACCCTTACAGCTGACCTTGGCTTAGACAGTGGCGGCGCGCCTGCATGATGAGTCAGATCAGCCGATGGAATTGACCATTACGCTCTGTGGGTCGCAGGCCGGGATGGACGGCCCGGCGAATGCTGACTGTCAGCTGTCGTTGGAGGAAGCGCGTCAACTGACGGAATAGACAGTCGTTTGGACTTCGTGGCAGATGCTGAGCGGCCACCTCGAGCCATGAGCGCGAAGGCCGGAACCACTATCCACATTGTCAGCGGTTTGACTCTCAGGTTACTGTGTCATGATGAGCAGTATGACTGACCGAAGAGAGCCTCGCCACCTCCACAGCGAGCGAGGGGGCGGACCTTTGTCCATCACAAGCTGAGTCGTGCCTTGGAGGGGCGATGTCGGAGGGGCGATGCAAACTTGGGGCAGTCTGCACGGTCAAGTTCTTGCCGTTTATTGTCCCAATGATGGTTGATCGCAGTCAAAAAGTGCGAGCGGGGCAGCTGAAACACAGCGGTGCGTGGCCCTTCCCAGACTGCCACACTCGCAAAGCCCGTCCTGTGCAGAGGTCGAGGGAACGATTCACTTACAACATTAGCTTGCCTCACGGCTATTCAGTCGGTGGTTCGCACACAGAGCCTTCGCCGAAGAGGTCTGAGCGTTATCTAAACTCCAGTGGGACAACTCACGACCAGCTTGATTGCCCCGTCGAATTGACGAGAGGTCTGCTTCCGTCAAGAAGAAGCGGTTCTTACCAGAGATTGTCGGCCGTCACGCTCTCAACCGCTACAGACTCTGTTGGAACGCAGGCTCAGTGCGTGTGGTCAGTACATTTGCGAGAGAGCCCCGGGTATAACCACGCCTGCTTCTCGATCTGAGAGAGAGGCGACGCTTCAGCATGAAAGGACATTGTGGGCGCCTTGGACATCTTCGCAACCTTCTTGACCTTTGACATTGTCTTTCATTTCTTTCTTTCGATTTATATACGACTCTGAGTGTCAGCTATGCTGGTACAGTCGATAACTCACACATTCTTCAGTCCTTGTTCGCCTCAGTTGTGGGCGCTCTGCGCAATGGGAGTCTTGGGGGTTTGGGGAGTCTCCTCCTCGTCGCGGAAAGGATCGGCTGCTGCAGCCGACTCGAGGGCGCTCTGCCTCCACCTCTCAACCCTCGTCTTAGGGGGCGTAAGCTCATTGTCGGGCTTGGCGGGCTCGTACCTCCCATACTCAGGTACGAAAGGCTCGGGCTCGATTGTGCGCCAGGCGTCGGGATGCTGGCGGACCCGCTCACGCTCTGCAGCTTCATCGGCCTTGCACACTGCCTCACGCTCAGCCTGGGTCTCGGCGTCGACCTTGGCCTTCCACTCGTCGTAGGTCAGGTGCGCGTCGCGCCAGGTGTGGCGCTGCCTGCGGACCTCGAGCTCGGTAGTACGACGGGACAGCGGGGAAGGGGGCGGCGAGGGCGTGCTAGGCGGCGAGACGGGGGGCGAGGGCGTGCAGCGAACGATAGGCAGGGCGGAAGACGAGGAGAGGGCGCCGGGCTGAGGAGGCGGCGGAGTCGGCGCAAGCTCGACAGAGTCAATGGGTGGACTGGCGGGGTATCGGACCACGCTACCTTGACGAACTGCGAGTTCCAGCTGAATCTCACGCCAGAACCACGCGAAGGGGAAGCAAAGCATGAGGGCGAGGGAGGCGGACAGCTGCATGAAGAGGATAGATCCGAGGGGCGAGATGTCAAGACCCGAGGCCTGCGCCCTCAGCTCGCCACGTACGCCTGCAAAGACTGCCCACTCGATGATCACTGTGATCATTGTCGTGAGGCAGGCGAAGACGTAGGTCGAGATGGTAGCTCTGCGAGCGAAGAAAGCACACAAGGCGACGGTCACGGCGAAGCTTGTAATGGGGGCCATGACGAAGCCACGGGTGTGAAGGGCCCAGGCTGGGTCGATCTTCGCACCGAATGCCTCTGAGACGGCGTGCGTGATGTTGTAGCCGACGGCACGGACAGTATTGACCCAGCGATCGGCACCGGCGTCGGCGGGATTGCGCACGATGTGCTCAGCGTAGCCGAGAGTTCCGAAGCAGAGGGCGATGCCACGCACGGTGGGCTCACGGACAAGGAGGAAGCAGTTGTCGTCCATCACGATACCGGTCACTGCTGTTAGCGCTCACACTCAACACAGAGGAGACTCTATTTGGGGAGAACTTACTGCAAGCGTAGATGGACAACACCCATGCGTAGACCAGAACGGGAACTACGCAGAAGTACGCATTGCGCCTCCATGTAGTGATCTTCTCATCAGACCAGTGATGGAAGCGGGTGAGGCGAACGTAGCCGCCGCCGATATCATGATGGGAAAGGTTACCGCCGTCGGGCATTGTGGTCGAGTTAAGAGGCTTTGCTGCTGTGGAGGGATGTAGGTGACGGCGCGAGGCGAAGGAAGTCCAGCGGCGTTGAGAAAGGAGTGATAACGGGAAAGAGCGTGAAAAGGAACGAGAGTAAGGAGGCGGAGGGAGAGTGAAGTTGCAAGGGAGAGAGGAGGAATGGTAGTGAGAAAGAAAAGAGAGCGCTCTGCTTTTGATGACGCGGCGAGTTGGTTATGCCGCTGTGCGCGGCTTCCGATGCACAGTGGCCCAGACGAGTAGTACGAACCGTGGGAAGACGTTCTGGGGTGGCCTGCGTCGTGGGCAGCACCTCAAGAGATCTAGCGACGCCCGATGCCTCGTGTTCGTGTGTGAGTGTCTCAGCAGTCTGTGGGCAGACGCTGACGGTGATGGAGGCATCGCTCTCGGCTCGGACGCCCTCTCTCGCGTTTCGACGAGCAGCGATGTATATACTCCGCGTTGTCGTCTGTCCAGTGGCCAGGGGATACAAGACACATTATGAGACCTGGGGGGGCCGTCGCTAGATCCCGCCAAGCAACTCGAGGGCGCTGAACAGCAGAGCCGGTGTGCGCCGCTCTCCATCGCGCGAAAGGCGATTGACCGGTCGCCGGGGGCGTGGGATCGGAAGTTGTGTGCACACTCATCCGTCATGCAACATTCACCGTCGCTCAGCTCTGCTGTATCACAGAGCACCTCACCTGCAGACTGGATTTTACATCAAACATACGCATGCATGCGGCTATGCCAACGTCGAATGGGCCGCAAAGCCGGAATTACAATAATTTTGGGCAATTTCAGAGAGTTATGTACAGTTTGAATATTGGAGGCTGGGAGCCGAGTGCGAACTCAGCAGCTCCATCCTTGCAGGGCAAATAGCTTGATATCCACGGGGAGAGGAGCTGGAATCAAGTTTTCAACCCTATAGATAGCAAGGCATGGCGGTGATATACCCTGAAGCGGCTCAGTTGCCCTACACGTCGCGCGGATGCACGGTACTGCCATCAGGCCAGTACACGGAACGCGGAGGCGTGACGGGGCTCGCAACATCCAACCCAGTGGCAGTGTGGAAGTAATAGGGGAAGGCGTGGTTGTCGGCCGTGGGCGGGAATCCGCGCTGCGCAGGAGGAGAGTCGAGCTCGACCTCCCTCTGCAAGAAAATGGGCTCCCCGTCCCAAATAAGCTTGGCCCAATAGATCCCGGACCAGAAGGCGATCAAGGCCACCAGCTGCATCCACGCCAGGACACCGACTTGCGAGACCTTGACGTCGGAGACGTTGCCAGAGCCGGCCTTAATCTGCGCCATCAAAGTCTTCCGCACGCCAATGAAAACGGCGAGGTTGATAGCGACCGGGACAATGTTGATGAGCATGAGTAGCAAGTGGGCGAAGAAGACAAATTCAAAGCAGTCGGCCAACAGGAGACAGATGTAGAGGAAAAGGCACACTGAAATCAGATTGACATGGTTCCAGCAACTCACCGATGTAGAACGGCGTCATGGCGAAGCCTCGCGTCACCGGGCCCCAGCTCATGTCGAGGTCGGAGTACTTTGTAGCGTTCTTGAGAACTTCCATGATGTTGTAACCGTGCTTGGAAGTTGTCACACCTCCGACATGGTCATGATACCCGTGGAGGCCGAAGCAGATATCGAAGCCTTGGCTGTCCGAAAGAGGCACACTGCGCACGCGCAGGAAGCAGGCCGAGTGCATTTGTGGACCAATGGCCGCAACTGCACGTCAGCGGGCTCACGGAGATTATCGAATACGTACAGTAGCTGACGACGAAGATAATAAAGCAGGGGACTACGAGAACGAGCAGAAGCCACCACTTGTACGTGAAGCTCTTGTTACCGATCACGGGAGGGCGATTTGACTCTCGCGCATAGCTATTGATGGCTTGACGCAGCTCGGCGTGTGTAGGATAGGTAGTCGCTCTAGTCGATTCGGACCAATGGCCTCCGTAGAACGGCATGTTGATGTGTGCTGTCTGGTTCAGGAAGGACAAAAACTAGGAGAGAGGTTGGAGAGTAACTGGTGAGTTTGTGAAAGACGAGGAAGGTGAAAGGCAGAAGAGATTATGCAGTGTACAAGCCTCTCGAAAACATCTGCTCCTACTGCAGCTCTTGGTGGCCTCCTGCGCATCAGCATACATCAGGTAGTCCCCTTCGAGTTTCTTGTGCATCGAAGGACTAGTAATGAACAACAAGAATGCACCTGAGCAGATGAGGGCATCCGTCCCGTTGGTGTCTTTCGCCACACTCAGCGGTGGGGGACTTGGAACTCGATAGGCGCCCTAGCCAGGCACTTTAGGGCGCTGAGTAAGGCGTTGGCTTTCGCCGTGTCTTCTGGGGAGAGAAAGGTGCGACATACAATGGTGTACGTGGCTCCACGAGTAGTGCGACTGTCGTGCTGGGGCGAGCTAATGGATCAACGATGGACATCGATGAGATTGGGGTGTAACCGCTGTCCATCAGCAAACACACTCCCGCCGTCGCATTGCCTCACATGAGCCTTAGTTCTAAGACATTCAGCGAATACTGCGGAGATGCTCGTAGAGTGACCTTTACACAGCGCCTGAAACCGCTTCTCCGACACGATCTGTCCCAGATCCACGACGCACTCCGCAGGCAGCAATAGCAAGCGCCTTTGCCAAGCTCGGAGTCACTTCCGCGGTCCTCCTCTGGCTAGGACTCAAGCAAAAGCGAAAGCCCTAAACCTTGAATCAAGCCAAGCAGGCCAAAAGATGGGACGAGGGCGGATCGAACGCCCGACCTCAAGAATTGACTTGTGAAGCTTCACTCTCGCGCTCTCCCAACTGAGCTATCATCCCAATGTACGGTAGGCATGTTGCGGCTGGGACCACCTTCGGGCTGCCCTCCAGCGTCGTGGAAAATGGTCTTGAAAATCTCAGTAGGTGAAGCGATCAGGGAAGGGACCAGAGGGGCGCGTAGCACGGGATTGGTGGTTCTGCAAGGCTCGTCTCGGCAAATCAGGAGCGAGAACAAGAGTGGCCGGAATTGTGCGGAATTTCTCTCATTTCTTCAATTAACCACTGCCACATTGCCTTGGTGACCAACATGCCGCGAGCAAATTGGATCAGGCAGTTTACAACGCCGTCACTCATCTTCATGGGCAGAATGCGCGAACTTTTTCCCCCAGGCAGATACTTGAGCAAGCACGAGGGGCTGAGATCAACGATCAGTGGATCAAGCCCCTATAGTATAATGGTTAGTACGCGAGTCTCATATGCTCTGTTGCAATCTCTAGATCTCAGTTCGATTCTGAGTGGGGGCACGAAGATACATCTTTTGGACCCACCGAAGATGTTACTTTTTTGCTCTGAGAGAAGCTGTGAGAGTTGTTCGTGGTCGCGGAGCAGAAGTGCCACTTGAGGATGTCCTAGATTAGATTGCGCCCGGATCAAGGCTTAGCGCAGATTGCGCCACTCTGCTGCTGATGAAACGGCCGCGCAAGGGGAGACTGGCCGACCCTCCACCGCCCTCATCCACCCTCATGCCCCTCCGCAATCTGTGAGACCTTGCAAGACAGCACATGGTTACATTAAGACTCGGAGACCTTTTCGTACAACTCGGGCATGCTCTTACGCAAACTCGGAAATGTGTCTATGCATGATACTCGGCCATCGAGCTTCTATGTTGACAGTCTGCAGACGCATGGAGCGGTGATGGACAGACGCTGCGTCGTACGCAAAGAATGACCGATGTCCGGTTATTCGGGTATCTACCCGGGCATGGCCGGCCATGGCCGGCCACCGCCGCCGGCAACCGGCCAGTGACCACATATCACTCACGGTATCCAACTTTCTTGCCTTCCTCCATCTCTCAACATCCTACACAGCGATACGAGCAACAATGTCGGCCACAAAGCGTCTGCAGACGATCCAGTCCCATCTCTCTACTGCGTCCGGCTCGGGCTCGGGCTCCAGCTCTGCCGCTGCCCCCGAGATCAAGGTCGTCGCTGTCTACGGCGCCGGTCTCATGGGCGCGGGCATCGCACAGGTCGCTGCGTTCTCGGGCTACGACGTGTACCTTTGGGACGTGAACGACAAGGCCCTTGAGTGAGCTGAAAATGTTCCCTTGTAGCTGACAGGTGCAGGAAGGGCCTTGCTATCATCAGGAAGAGCTCGGAGCGTATTGCGAAGCACCTCGCTCCGGAGGGTGTTGACACCGCGCCCATGATTGAGGGCGTCATGCAGAAGATCAAGACGACGACGGACCGGTGCGTGGCCCTTGTCTTTCTGCAGGCATGTGCAGTGTCAGAGCACAGCGCAGGCGACTGTAGCTATAGGCATTCAGGTCTTAGCTGACCGACAGCGCCGAGGCAGTCAAGGACGCCGACCTCGTCATCGAGGCGATCATCGAGGATCTGACCATCAAGCAGGACTTCTTCAAGTACCTCGACACGGTTGCCAAGTGCGCTCTAAGTTTAGCGCAGAGCTGACCCCAGGCCCTCGTGCATCTTTGCCTCCAACACGAGCGGACTTCTCATCAAGGAGATCAACGCCAAATGCCCTGCTGAGCGAAAGAAGCGTTTCGGCGGTCTGCACTTTTTCAATCGTGAGTTGCTACCGCCTTGAAGGAGGCTGGTCACTGCCTCGATTTAGACCACCTCTCTTTTGACGTCTGTTCCTGCGCCCAGATCTGTCACTCATCGCAAGCCGTGGGTATGGATCTGCGGCAAAGGGAAAGAGAGCCGTAGTCACGGCCCAGGTCCATGTCGAAACATAGGCGCAAGTGCTGCTCGCGAAAGCCCACAGCCGCCCCGCCCTCAAACACAGCTTCTCCCAGCGCTTCAAGAGCTGACCTCAGCCGTCCCCGTCATGCGCCTCGTCGAGGTGATCCGCACCGACGACACGCTGCCCGAGGTCGACGATGCGCTCTTCGCCTTCGCCAAGTCCCTCAAGAAGAAGCCGATCCGCGCCAAGGACACGCCGGGTTTCATTGTCAACCGCCTGCTGATGCCGCTGAACCGCGAGGCGGTGCGCATGGTCGAGCGCGGCGACGCAACGTTCCAGGACGTGGACACGGCTATGAAGCTGGGTGCGGGGCACCCTATGGGAGTGAGTACGGCGAAGCTTTCCCAACGGGGCAGCGAGCTCCGGGGGCGGTTCAGCCAGTAATAGGATCTGCTCTTGTGCTCTTGCTTGCTTGGGCGCTATATATGGGGCTCAAATTCTACGCGAGCTAGCTCATAAAGAGAGCGGATCGCCTTATTTGCCTGAGCTTTGGTGTTCTACATTGCGAAGCTGACTTCAGCCCTTCGAGCTGTTCGACTACGTCGGTCTCGGTAAGTGTCTACTCCACATTGATTTTTCTCCTCCATCCTTAACCTCCATGATTCATTCCTAATCCTAATCCTCTTCCTTCTCCCTTTCTCCACCTTGTCCTGTTTCCAAGTCGCCATTCTCACTCCCCCCACCCAGCCACCCATCCCCTCAACGCACCACCCCCAGCTAGCCAGAGCAAAGAACGAAGCTAACACCAGACACGAACCTCCTAATCGGCAAAGGCTGGCAAAAACGCGCCGAGCAAGGCTACATTCCGCGCTACTTTGTCGAGCCGGAGGGTCATCTCGTGCAGGACTTGGTCAAGCAGGGCAAGCTGGGGCGGAAGAGCGGCGAGGGGTTTTACAAGTATGAGTCTAAGGGGAAGAAGAGTCTGTTCTAGGCGAGCGGAGCGAGCCGTGAGCACGCCGTGAGTGAGCTGCGAGTGAGCTGTGAGCAAGTCGTGTACGAGCCGTGAGCAAGCCGTAAGCCCCGTGTATGTGAGCGTAGTGAGGGGAGGTGTGCTGGCTCCTCGGCGGCGGACGGCTGCGAGCGTCGGCGTGCAGAGTCGACCTAGGACCTAAACAGTGACAGACGTAGCGAGTGACGGCTTAAATAGTGATGTCGTAGAATACGGGAAGTGTAGACATGCATTTGCAGCTTTGTATCAGCCAGCGAGCGATGCGCGGTGCATAATGCACTACATGCACAGGCTTCGTGTCGGTATCATCCCGTCCACCCCACAGCAAGAACATGTCACCAGCTCAACGTCTTGAGAAATCAGAGCGCGGGGAGATGTCTCTGAGGCCATGCGACCATGCTCCCTTGCTTGCCGCTCGCCCTCGTGGGGCAGGAGAGCCATGGGGTTTTGCACACTGTACACGACCCATTCATACCATTACATCCCCGTACTCCCTAGCCCCTCTCCAACCCCTCCCCCTCTTCTACCCCTCTTCTACCCCCTCTCCCTCCCCCTCCTGTGGCCTCCTACTCCACCCAAACTCAGGTCTATGCACACCCATACGTAATTATTTATGATGCTCTAAAACACCAAGAGACGAGGCAGAGCTCAACGCCGAGCCGAGCCGAAGGAAGTATGCTATCATTTTGTTGCCGTTTCGTTGCCACAGACGCTCTGTCCGGCTCCGTTGCGAGGATGGAGGCAGGCCTCTGTTTCAGAGTATTGAGTAAGAAGCGTCTGTTGCGACGATTGAGGATAGAGGATTGAGGATGGAGGATTGAAGGATTGGATTGATCGGTGGGACGTCGTAGTGTCCGACGCGCCGAAGGAATAAGCGACGGCAAGGTGACGCGCCGCCACATTTACTTTGATTTCGTAGGCGTTTGGGTTGGCGTGCCGCCAGACTTTTTCGCAAGGAGGCCTTGGAACTGCGTGTTAGCTACGGTGAAGTTCTGCACAGCTGTGTTGACCCCGCTTGGCCGATACTCCGCTCATACTCCGCTCATGTCCCTCTGGACTCTGATACTCCGCTCATTCTGATACCCCGCTGTACTCTTCTACTCCCGTACTCCGAGTGACAGCGAGTGTAGTGCGAGAGAGTCGAGGGTTGAGGTAAGAGGGAAGAGGCAGGAGGCAGGAGGGTCGACACAGCAAGCGGACTCATGTCACTCACGAAATTGTGCAGTGCCTCGTTCGGTACCGCGGGCCGCTCGTGTGGTGGGCTCTGGGGCTTGCCTTCCTGTTTCTGTCAGCTTGCGTCACACAAAAGAGCTGTCGGTATCGCTGCACGCCTCGGCGGCACAACGTTGGGAGCTGCAGACGTCTCACGGTCTGACGGCATCGCTGCACGACACCGAGAGCGCTGCAGCTCCAACGAGACTGCCGCCGACGCGCCACAGCATTGCTCTGCTCCGCTGCGCCACAGCATTGCTCTGCTCCGCTGCACCACAGTATCGCTCTGCTCCGCTGCGCTTCGCTCCGCTCTATACTCACTCTCCTCGCGATCCTCGCAAACCTCTCCTTAACGTCATCTCCCCCCTCCATCTCGGCCATAGCCTTCTCCACCCCGGGGAGGGTAAGTCCGCCGGCTCCCATGGGTCCAACCACGCCGAATCTCTGCCCACCCTGAGCATCCTCATTCGCCGCGGCGCTATTGACCGCGTGTCTAAAGCTAGCCCTGGGATCGCGATTCGGATCCTTCATGAGCGCCTCGAGCTGTCTGGCCAAGAAGGCCTGCTCGCCCTCGCTCGTCGTCGTAACCGCGCCGGCATTGGGCGCCTTCGGCCTCTCCGTATCGGGCACCATTGCTGTCCAGAGGTCTTCGATCGTCTCGTCCCCCTCTCCCCTGGGGTCGCGGAGGCTGGCCTCCCACGCATTGTGCACGCGCTGTAGGTCGAAACCTTCTCGAAGGACGTTGATCTTGCCCCAACTGTCCCACCCCGCAGGGACTAACACGGCGTCGCGGTCGAGCACGTTTGCGCGGTGGGGGAAGGGATATCGCGCAATGGGCTCGTGATTCGTCCCGTGCGACGTGTAGAGACGGTGGATGAGGTATTCCCGCAGCAAGGTATAAGTGGTCGGCTGGGTTTGGGAGGTGTAGAATAGCGCCGCGCCGTACGAGAGACACACGGTGCGCAGGACTTGCTGGATCCAGTCGGTACGCTCTTCCCAGCTCCCGCCCTTCATGCCCATTTCGTCGCCGACGGAGTCCATTTGGTCCGCGCGCGTGCAGACTACCACGATCGGAACGCCTGATGGGTTCAGAGTGAGTGTCCCTTGGCCTAGAGGGAGGAGAGTCGTGCCCAGCGCTTTTGGGGCGGAGGCACCCGCGGCGGGAGGCTCGGCGTAGTGCTGCAAATGCGCTTGCACTGATTGTCAGCTTGCAGGGGAGATAGAAGAGGAAGCTGAGGCAACTCACATCGCTCGCGTAACTCGTCCGTGTCGTTGCCTACTCTTGATGCCCAGGCGTCGACCCACGACAGCCACGTTAGCAGCTCGCGCACCATCGAGCTCGGCTTTGTCCAGTCCAGCACGATGACGACGAGCGTGTCCTGGAAGTTAGCTCAACGCAGACCATGTCAGCTTACCGGTAAGGGATCAGGCGGGAGCGCCGTGTCGACGAGTTTGAGCAGTGTCGGATGTGACGACGGGGGATAGAAGACAGACACGGGCGGGGCGGCGTCTAGATTGTCAGCGGGGCTTCCTCATTGCGCGCTCTCTCTCTCCTTGCCTCTCGCTCTTCATGGCTCCTCGTGCACCTTCGATCGACGCATGTCCTCGATCGAGACGCACCGGTCTCAGTGTCCAGAACTGCCCATCGCATAGCCTTCCCCAACACCACACAGAAGACTCACCCTCATCCCGATCCTCGCTCTCCAACACCTGATACCCAATAGCCAACGCCGAATTTCCACCCTCAGGCCTCTGCCTCCTCTTTCCGGCAAGCTTATCGAGCAAATGTGTTCTACCCCTGTGACGTTCGGCGAGTAGTATGATATTCTTATGCGAGTGTGTCTTCTGCCTGTCTGCGCTGCGCAGGATGTCTTCCCAGAGGTCGACCGAGTCCGAGTCGTTGTTCCTTCCCCCTAACACTCCCGTCGTTGTTGTCGTTGGAGGGCCGGGAGTGGACGGTCCGGCGCCAGCGGTTGGCGTGCGGCGCCCGGCTCCGCTGCCGGATGCGACTCGCTGCGGGCGCGGCGTCAGCAGACGCCCCGGGGTCTGCATTGCCGCGGTATTAGCAGGGGAAGGGAAAGTGTGCGGAGGAGTTGTGTCGAGCTCGAGTTTGAGGAGAGTGAGAGTGTCGAAAGCGTTCAGCCGGTTGACCAAGGGATGTCTAGACCGGATAAGTCAACAAGTCAGTCGCTGGCTGGGTCGTGCGTGGCCTGGTCCTGGCCCGGTGGACAGTTGCAACGTCCAGTCCAACGCGCGCGTCGGTGGCGGCGGAGGGCTGAGGGCTGCGCGGTAACGGTAGCGGAATACAGGGCGCCCAAGGGATACGACACATGGCATCAGGCTTCAGGCACGGCGAGTCTCAGCTTCAGAGTGTGAAGTTCAAGTCGCGTCTTTTGCTTCCGGGTGTTTCGCCTTCTGATCGGTATCGGTCTCAGTCCTGGTTAACGACTTCGAGCAGGCCTCCAACGCCCGGGGAAGACACAAGAAACACAATGCAGCAGACAGTAGAGATGGGAAAGATGAGATGATGATGCATTGCATTGTGGGGCTTTTCATACAGTCTAGTTTTATCTTTGATGGGAATTATTCTTGTTTGGGGCGAGGTAAAAGTGATTTGTTGTTGTTCTGCTGAAGTTGAAAGTTGTTGAGAGTTGAAATGGCGAAAGTTGGCGAAAAGATAGCTCACACGCACGCACGCTCAGTAACCCGGATGCCCATGGCCCTGGTGAGGCTGGAACTCGCCCTCGTACCCGTACATGCCCTGCTCGTACTGCTGGGGCCAGTAACCCTGCGGCGGGGGGTAGAAGACGCCTCCGTCGGCGTACGGGTTGTAGGCATAGTACCCCGGAGCGGGTGCCATGCCGACAAAGCCCTCTGGCGTCTGGATCTGACCCCGCATCGAGTCCGTGCCCTCCGAGAGAGGCGACTTGGGCTCCTCCATCATTCCCATCGTGTCCGCCTTCATGCCCACGGCGGGCATGACGAAGCCAGCAGCGTAGGGGTTGAACGGCGAGCCGGCGCGGGGATCGAGGGGACTCTGGCTGAAGAATCCTCCGGGGCCAGAGAAGGAGCCGCGAGACGCATGGCTGGGGTGCGAGGCATGTCCGGGCTGAAACGGCTCCGGCGTGAACGTCTGACCGTGGCCAAAGCTGCGGCCGTACACAGGCGGAGGGCGGAAGGGCACACCAGCGTAGTACTCTGCCGGGATCGGGCCAACGTAGCCCGACGAGCTCATCGAGCCGGCATCGCTATACGGTCCCGGAGACGGGTTAGAGGATGTGAAAGCGGGAGGATGCGGCGACTGCGAGGACAGGTCCGGCTGCGATGGCGGGCGAGTCTCCGCTGCAACTGCCACGGCCTCCGTCTCGCCGGGTAGCCGCACGGTCACAGCGCCAGAGTCGTCGAGCAGCGCCTCGATCGATGCACTTTCCGCTGGCTTGGCTGGTGTCGCCGTAGAGGCGGAAGTGGAAGGCTTCTCGGCCCTGTCCGGGGATACCTCCGGCGTAGGCAGGTGTCCAGGGTGGTTGAAGAATGGACGGAAGCCGCCCCGGGGAGCGAAACCTCGTCCTCGTCCACGCGCACGCATGCCACGGTTCGCACGGAAGGCATCCTCGCGCATATGCTGGTGGAAGCCGTCGTGGCCCCATCGGCCATCGGGTCGCGGCAAGTTGGGTCGGAACCTGGGCTGGTGAGGCGTCACAGCGGGCTGTTGAACGGACTGCTGGGCAACGGGCTGTGAAGCGGCGGTCTGCTGCTGCTGCTGCTGCTGCTGTGTCGACGGCGTGCCGTCCGTTGACTCGGTCGGCTTCACAGAAGCGGACGTCTCGGGCTGCTCAGAAGTCAACGCCGAAGCAGGCGTTGCCGCCGAGCCTGATCCCGAGGCAGGCTCGATCATGGCTCGAGGTGCCGAAGGGGCGTTGGCGGGCGGAGCGTTGGAACCGTTGTTAGCCACCGCGGCGTTAACAGCGTTTGGCGGTCCGTGAGGCGGGCCAGGAGGTCGGAATGGCGGTCGGAAGTGAGGGCCCCCAGGACCGAACGGACCGAAGCCTCCTCGACCACGCCCCCGGGGGAAGCCGCGGAACGCACCCCTGGGAATGCCGCGGGGACCACCACGACCGCGCCAGAAGTCCGGCATCGGCCGGACAGGCTGACGCTGGTCGTTCGCCCATTGAGGTGGGCGAGGTCCAAAGCGGTTCTCGTTGGGGTTGGAGAGTCGCTCGCGCAGGGGTCGGTGGGGGCCGAAGGGCTGCTGTGGTCGGACAGCGGGGGTGCCGTTCGTCGTCGCGACCGCAGTCGACGGAGTGGTTGTCGGGGCGGCGGCAGTCGGCGGCGAAGTGGAAGCAGCAACGGCGGAGGCGAACGTGGGAGCCGGAGCCGGGGAAGGTGCGGGGTCGTCAAGCTTGAGGGCCGAAGTAGACGCCGTGAGCGACTCGACCTCCTTGCTCGTCTGCGGGTCCTTCGGAGAGGCGTCGGGCTTCGGAGCGACGTGGGACTTCGGCGCGGCGTTCGGCTTGACAGGAGCGTCGGTAGTCGTCGGCGTCGGCTTGTTGGCCTTTACAGGCTCCTTTGCCGTAGCAGCGGCAGCCTTCTCCCGCTCCTTCGCCTTAGCCTCCTTTGCGGCCCTGCGCTTCGCCTTTTGCTTCTCCTTCTTCAGACGAAGCTTCTCCTCGTGTCGCTTCCTCTGCTCCTCGGTAAGCTCGCGCTGCGGCTTGCCGAGCTTTGTGCTCTTGCTGCTGTCGCCAAAGTCGAAGGAGACGATTTCGTTCTGCGAGACGTCGGCGTCGGCCCAGACTAAGGGGGTCGTATGGCTGGACTCGGGGAACAATGGCTTCTGCTTGGCCTTGCCCTTCGCATTGGCGGCCGGAGCCGGCGCGGGCTTTGAAGCGGCGGGAGCGGCGGCAGAGTCCGACGCGTTCCCATCAGAGCTAGCGTCCGAGTCGGAGCCGTCGCGGCGGCGAGCCTTGCGGCGCGCCTTGGACTTGCGCTTCGGGGCGGCGGTCTTTGTAGCGGAGGCGGCAGAAGTCGACGCGGCGGCGGGAGCAGGAGCAGGGGAAGGTGCAGCGGCTGTCGTCGAGGTTGGGGGCGCAGCGTCTGTCATCTGGGCGATGGTGAGGACGGATCAAAGGCGGGGCGCGTACTATAAACGGGGTTTTAAACAGGCTGGTAGGTGTGAGCGGGTGGCAAAGGAAGCCAATGAAGCCAATGATGGAGCGCGCGGGCAAAGGTTACTACTCACGGAGATTTTTGGTACACAAACAAACAAAGGCGTGCGGGGATGGAAAGGGACACTCGATTCCGGAAGTTATCTTGCGATAAGGGGTATACAGGAACGGTGGGCGGGCGGCGGGGGGGATGCGATCAGCAGCGCGGGTTTGCGTGCTACTGTTTTTTGAAGTGTTGCAAAAGAAAGTGAACGATGAGGAAGGAGAGCAATGTGCAGCGGCGACGCGAGAACGAGTCAGCGCGAGCGAGCGAGCGAGCCAGAGTGCAGAGCGGGTCGATGGTCGCCGTTCCCCCTGGCTGCTGGGTGGTGGAATGGTTTAAAGTGGGGGGAATCATTAGAGCGGCCGTGCGCGCAC
This sequence comes from Trichosporon sp. DN520, assembly GCA_030347605.1. Lineage (NCBI taxonomy): Eukaryota > Fungi > Basidiomycota > Tremellomycetes > Trichosporonales > Trichosporonaceae > Trichosporon > Trichosporon sp. DN520. The sequence continues at coordinate 434,844 of JASJUY010000016.1, forward strand.
CCTGGAATGACTATACTGGGCTGCGACCCACCACGCGCCTCTGAAGCTGTTGCCACCCAAAAAGTTCAAAATCCGTCACCTTCCACCCCACACTCCAGTCCCAGTTCCAGTTCCGCACTCTAGCCACTCAACCCGGCTTCGGCACCTCGGTCCGCACTCCCTCTCGTTCTCGCTCTCGCCCTCGCACCAGCCACCACCGAGGCCGAGCCGTCAGCACGACCCGGCGTGACAAACGACAAGCGCATGGCCCAACCCCCAGACTACTACGCCGTGCTCGGCGTCGAGCCGTCAGCGACACCAGCGGAGATCACCCGTGCGTGGCGCAGACTCGTCCTCTTGGTGCGTGTCTTTCGTCTTGCTTCTGACATCACCCCTTGTTCCCCTGGATCCGCAAAGCTCTCTGACTCATCATCCTTTGCCTTGGAGCTGAGACTGACAATGCGCAGAGTCACCCCGACAAAAGGCGCAATGGCGATGCACCAACAGTGGACATTGTGCTTGTCAATGAGGCGCGGGCCGTGCTCTCAGATCCGACACGGCGAGCAGAGTTTGATGCGCAGTGCAGCAGCGCTCCGGATTCGCGCGAGGTGCCCAAGCCCAAGGGACCGCGGATACGGGAGTACGTCTCGTTGGAAGAGTTCACGCCGGTGCCCGACGCCGATGAGCCGGAAGAGTACAAGCTCGAGTGCCGCTGCGGGCAGTACTATGTTATCACCGTGTCCGAGCTCGAGGACGGAGTCGATGTGGTAGGGTGCCCGGGGTGCGGCGAGTACATCGGGGTCGACTACGAGGTGGTCGAGGAAGAGGAGGAGTGAGCGGAGGAGTAGCATTAGCATCTGCATCGGTTGTACGGCATAACACTTCATGTACATTTCTTCATTCATCATCTACACATCAATCTGGGCATCTAACAGACATGGTTGTGCGTCTCCGTCTCCTTCGAGATCTCCTCATGGTCGCGGTGCTTATCAATGCCGTGCCTCTTGCTTTTGTGCCCATGCTTAGCAGCAACAGACATGGGATAACTGGGTCCTTCGCCCTTGAGCAGCGCCTCCGTGACCTTGATAATATCGGTGACAAGCTTGCGCTCAAGGTCCCCACTAAGGCTCTCCCGAACGACGACGCGGAGGATCTCCGTCTTCTCGCAATTAGGCGGCAGGGCGTAATTGGGCACAATCCAGCCAATAGCCCTCAGCTGCTCCTGCACCCAGCGCTGCTGGACGTGCGGGTACTTCTTCTTGATCTCGTCTGTGAAGCGGAACGACACGACGGGAAGTCCCGGGCGGTAGTACGTCGGGTCAGAGTCGTCATCGGTCTTGGCGTTCTCGACGGGGATGTGGATCTCGGACAGGATCGTGAAGAGCTTCGACTTCTCGAGAGCGCGAGAGAGCACACGAGCCTTGGTCAGATCCGCCTTGATGACCCGACGGTAGCCTGTGAAGCCAAGGTTGAGGACTGGCGTTAGTGACAAATACGGTCGCAGAGGGATGGGTCTGAGGTGAGGAAGACACAAGGTCAACTTGGTGGTAGAGGAGAGACGCGTTGCCGATCCCTGCAGATCCTCGTGACGTTGGGCAGGTGACGGGTGCTTTGCCTTCCTCGCAACACCCAACAGCTCAGATCCCCTTACTCCCTCCTTATCATCGCTTACAGACACTCACAGCAGAACATCTGTCCCAGGATGGGGTGCGCCGGCCGCGAGAAGTTCAAGTTGAAGCTGTAATCCGTCTCGCCCAGGTAGTGCAGCTCAAAGATCATCTCTTTGGGGAGATACTTGTCCGAGCGCCAGATACACCATCCAACGCCGACAGTGGACATGCCGTACTTGTGACCGGAGGCATTGATAGAGTGCACGCGGTCGATGCGGAAATCCCACTCGAGGTCGGGGTACGCGAACGGCGCGACGAAGCCTCCGGATGCAGCATCGACGTGGATCGGAATGTCGATGCCGGTCTTCTTCTCGTACTCGTCGAGCTTCTCCGCGATGGCCTTGACGCTCTCAAAGGCGCCAGTGTACGTCGATCCGAGGATGACGAAGACACCGATGGTCTGTTGTCAGCGGCGGGGCAAATTCCGCGGGCAAGCGGCAGAGCGATGAATCGGCGAACAACACCGAATCTATCTGAGATGTTCGGTCGGAGGTTGCACCGAGCTCAGACTCAGGCTCAGGTCAAGACTCACATTCTCGTCGACGTAGTCGAGAACCTTGTCCGCACTCATGACGTAGTGTCCCTCCTCGTCGATGGGGACGAGGCGCGCCTCGACTTCAAAGTAGCGCGCAAACTTCTCGAGCGCCACCTGCGCCTCGGCGCCCATGATGATGTTCGGGCCGGGGTTGTGGATGTCCTTGCCGGCCTTCTTCATCTTGTCCTGCCACCGGCGCTTCATCGACATGCCGCCGAGCATGATGGCCTCGGAAGAGCCGGTCGTGGCCGTGCCCATGGGCTGGGCGCCCTTGGGGTGGTTCCAGAGGCCGCTGATCATGGACTAAGGCGTTAGCTTCCAAGGCGTCGGGCTCGCCAGTCCGGGTCAACTCACGATGCAGCGGTTGTGGATCTCGGTACAGGCGGGGTACTCGTCCTGGTCGACAATGTTCTTGGTGATGTTCTCCATCATCAGGCGCATGCACTCTGGGTTGTCAGAACTACCTTGCATCGCTGTATCATCGAGCTCGTACTCACCATCGGGAACCCAGGTGTGCACGAACGAGGCCAGGTTGAGGTTCGGGTTCCCGTCAAGCGTGAGCTCATCGTGCAGCATCTGGTACACGACGTTGGACTCGACACCCTCCTGGGGCAAGTTGTCGGCGGGAATGTCGACCTCGACGTCGTAGCGCGAAGCGTACGGGATGTCGTACATGGTCCATCCGCCTTTCCATCTGGTCGTCAGCTCCAGAAACGAGTGTTCAGCGATGTTGTTGGGGGAGAAGCAACTCACACGCCATTCTTGTGAGCCTCCTGCCTTCCGGGGTCGAGCGACTCCTTGATCAACTCGGCAACGTTGACGCCGTCAACTTTGGTCTTTGTGTCCTCGGCCATGATTGTTTTGGTCTGCTTGGGAGGGATGGGGAGGATATGGGGGGCTTGAGAGGCTTAGCACGTTGTTGGTCTGTCTTATAGCGGCTGCGAAACAACCCCACCAGGCCACCAGGCGTAATAGACGTCTGACGATCTGGAAATGGAACCTGAGAAGTTTGTCCCGAGTAAGCCTCCTTCCGCTGCTCGCATGCTCGCCTGTCCGCCCTTCTGACGCTGACGCGCTATCGCATCTCGATCTCGATTGGAACAAGTATAGGGAAGCGATTACGGCGACTGGTGGAGTCTGGAAGGTAGAGTGCCTAAGAATACCAGCGACGCGGCGCACACTGACGTCATGGGCGGGGTGTCGTTTTGGCGGGTGTGATCTGAAATAGCGGGCGGGGACATTTGAGAGAGTGAGAGAGAGTGACTGCGGCAGGCTGTCGCATGCATGCTCGCTACGATCGCCATGGCCGTGACTGACACACCCCGGTACCGGAAAGAGTCTAGAGTCAAGAGAGTCTGGCCAGCAAAGTAGTGTAACCTAGTCTGACAAGACAGCCGGGATGCAGACTGAACCATGTCACGAGCAGAGATCGCAGAGAGAGCCGCGCAGTCCCAGTCCCAGCCCCGGTAGAATGTAAGTGCGCCGGTAGTGGGATCGACGTCCACCGTAGTAGACCGTAGTATGCCGAAGTGGAGACCCGCGGCCATGTCCGGTCCGAGTGAGTGTCAGTGTATCTGCCATGTGCGTGTGCCCGAGTGCCCGCGTGACCGCCGCCGCTCACTCATCCCGCTCAATCCCGCTCACCCGAGCTCGCTCAGCCGGATCGACAGACAGACAGACACTCGACATCCAAGAGACCAAGAGACCGATTACACATCCCCCCCACCAGCCACCGGCTACTCACCTACCCACCCCTCGACTCGACCTATAATACTCTCTGCCCACCATGTCCGGCTGGCCAGAGGACGACCCTTTCGACGATATGGACGAGTACGACCCCGACTATGTCCCAGGCGATGGCGATGAGGAAGACGACTTTGCAGAGTATGCCGATGATGCCGCAGAGCTCTGGGCCGCCGATGCCGATGAAGACGACGACTATATCATCGAGGCCGACTTGGAAGACTTAGATGAGCTCGATGACGATGGGCTGGGCTTCGGTTTCACCGCAAGGATCCCGGGGACCTATGTAACTCACACCCGCATCGACCATGACGAGGAAGACGAAGAGGAAGAAGAAGAGGACGAGGATGAAGAAGCAGAAGAGGAGGAGGAGGAGGAGGAGGACCCCTACGACGATGATCAGACGTACGACTACACCCCGGTCCGGCTACTCGAGCTCGCAGCGCTCATCAACTCGGCGTCCAACATGCCCGTCGACCATCGGACCACGCTTCTGCGCCGGCTCATGCGCCAGACGCACATCTCCGGGGGACCGCAACGTCGACGCCAGCCTCGGCGGTGGTGGAAGGTACAGACTGAGCCTGATCCGCGGGGGCTAGCTCTGCTGCGGAGTGGCGAATTCGGACCAGTGGGGCCCTGGGCGTACTCGGCTCCTCCGCCACCGAAGACGGAATCGGAGGATACACGGGTACGAGGAAAGACCAGGTGGCAGGCCGACAGCGACGAGGAATCTAAGAGCCCGAAGGACGGCACCAAGGCGCCCGCGAAGAAGCGGCGGAAACGGCCAAGCGAGCGGCACTACCTCCAGCACCTGCCGCGAAACTTCATGTATGCGCACGCATCGCGCGACAGCAAGCACCCCCGCATCCCGAATACGAGCGGCACCATTGTCGCCCGGTATCCCAGCGTGCCCTATGTCGGGCAGTTCTGCGGACCGAACGACTCTATCTTCTGTGGGCTATTCCCGCCCTTGACAGCACGCTGACACTAGACTCGGCGACGCAGTACTTCACGCTGCACATGTATTCCACCCAGTCGTGGGGTGGGCGGACGGTCCAGGCGGAGCCGGACCGCCGGCCACGGCGTAACGGACGAGGAAGCGCTAACGTCCTCTCGTCGCTGGTGCACTTCGATGACGACTCGGACGACGACGATGAGTATATGCGGTGGGGCGGGGCACCGCCTGCTCGTGCTCCGCGGGAGGAGACGAGTCTAAGCCGCATCAAGACGGTGCAGGGCATCGAGGGTCAGTGGACCATCACGGACGCTGATGCGGACCGCGCAGGCCGGCGCATGATCTACTCGTCCATCACGCCGCACGTGTACATGATGAGTACGGAGCCAGGGGAGGACGAGCAGCACCTGCTCGACTTTCAGGACCGGTCAAGGCGGTACGGCTTCGAGAGCTTTGGTCTGTGGAGTATCCGCTTCAGTGCGGACGGTCAGGAAGTCGTCGCAGGCGCGTCGCGGGGTAACATCATGGTGTACGATATCAACAGCGATCGGCGCACGCTCTGCGTCCAGGGTCACCGGGATGATGTGAATGCGGTCTGCTTCGCGGACGAGAGCAGCACGAACATCCTCGTCTCGGGCAGTGACGACGGCTACGTCAAGATCTGGGACCGGCGGAGTCTGAATGCGTCGCAGACGCCGAGCGGCGTGCTCGTTGGCGCTACGGAGGGTATCACGTTCACGGCTCCCAAGGGAGACGGACGGTACATCCTTGCCAACTCGAAGGACCAGGCGTGTCGGCTGTACGACCTGCGCAAGATGCGTTCATGGCATGAGTTTGCAGACGAGCCAGACGCCGTGCAGGAGTACGGCAAGCCGGGGTACGACTACAGGCACGGCGGATACCAGAGTCCAGAGTACGCTTCGCACCCCCGCGACTGCTCCATCATGACTTATCGCGGGCACAGCGTCGAGCGTACGCTCATCCGTTGCCACTTCTCTCCGGCTGCCACGACGGGGCAGAGCTACGTCTTCAGTGGCTCCAGCGATGGTAAAATCCATATCTGGAGCCTCGATGGCCGCGTCGTTCAGGTCCTCGACCGCGCTCTCTCGCAGCCACTCCGCCACCCCGGCGCTGACAACTACACCGATCCGTCTGCTCCCGAGCCGCCACCCTCGTCCACGATGGAGGACCCGTACTACGACACACGCCAGCGCGTCGTCCGCGACGTCGCTTGGCACTCGCAAGAGCCGACGCTCATGAGCACGTGCTGGGACATGAACGCTGGCTACCGCCGCGGCGGCTCCATTGCAAAGCACGAGTGGAAGGGTCTGGGCAAGAATGGCCTGATTAAGCTCGAGGACTGGGTTGAGAAGGACGCTCTCGAGGCGAGCATCTAGGGAGGACATACTGAGGACAGACATTGTATACTCGCAGAGACACAGAGAAGATCAAAATAAAAGCAAGACTACCACTAGAGTTGTATCCACCGTTCCGTTCCGTTTCGAGACTTGTGATCAGTTGTGTATGTGCTGAATGCATAGTGTTACAAAAACCTAATGATGGGGTGGTCTAAGACTCGAGCGACTGAGCGGCGGCGGCCTACAATCCTCTGTCGCTCAAGCCTGGGCGGCAGGAGCCGCGTTCTGCTCAGCGGCCTTCTCCTCAGCCGCCTCAGCAGCGTTAGCAGCGCGAGCGCGTGCGCTCTGCACCGCGGGAGAAGGGAGGTCGCGAGCGCGAACGATCTTCTGCGCCGCCGGGGGCCTCTGGAGGTCCTGACCCGTGAGGTGACCGAGGCGTCTAGGCGACTCGGCAGAGATGAACTCGGTCTGAACGGGCATCTTGACCTGGGCGAGCTTGAGGGCCTGCTTTGCGATCTCCTCACGAATGCCGCCACCTGCGATCTCGAAGACGACTCGACCGGCGGGAACACGGCAAGCCCAGTACTCGAACGTGCCCTTTCCCTTTCCCATACGCGTCTCGTTGCCCTTGACGCACACGGGCACGTCGGGGAAGACGCGGATGTGTACCTCGGCGCCCTTGACTGGCTTGATCTTGCGCTTGAGCGCGGCCTGCGCCGAGGTCAGCTGCGCGGCCGTCAGCCGTACCTGCTCGAGCAGGCGCAGGCCGAAGCCGCCGTACTGCAGCGTCGTGCCCTTGGTTGATCCGCCCTGGGCCGTTAGCATGCCACGCTTCATTTGAGACCTCGTGCGAGCACCTCAGCACCTCGAGCACCTCGAGCACCTCGAGCACCTTCAAGCGCCTCTAGCACTCTCAGGCACCTCCAGCGCCTTCGGCGCCTCCGGTGGGCTACGCAATACGCACAGTCGGGAGGCTAGGTCGCCCCTTCATGCTCTTCCTGTACTTTGTCTTCTTGGGCGCGAGCTGTCCACGGAAACGAGCCTGCTGACCAGCCGGGAGGGGATACGCGAGCTGCGCGCGCGACGGCCCAGCAAGGGCCGAGCGGCTAGAGCCGAGAGAGAGGGCGGAGCGGAACAGACCGAGCATCGTGATCGCTATCGGTCGGTCGTCGGTGTCGTAGCCGTCGTCGATGTCGATGGCCAGAGGCTTGCAAGCTACGAGCTGGTCGAGGCTTGAGTGATGGTGGACTTTTACCAAAGTGGAGGCTCGAAACCACGGTCGCCTCGCTCGGCGATACTCGGACTTTTGCACTTCCGCCCGCTCACCGCCTGCCAGTCCCTCCTGCCGCTGGCTGGCTGCGCGCCCGTGCCGCTGCGTCCGTTATGTCGCTCTTAGAGCACTGCTGTAGTGACGTTCGATAACCACTACCAACTTTCAAAAATGTCGTACAACATCGCCGGCCGCGCCATCAAGGTGAGCTTGTTACGCTGGGAGATAGCTGACAGAGACAGAACGAGTACATGTGAGTGTGGAAGCGAACGTCCGGTGGAGGAGGGGTTTCTCCGGCTATTCCGAAGTTTCATTGGATCGTGGCTCCGATCATCGACCAGGTCATGGCGCACGGCAACGACGCACAGCGGAACGGTGCAGACGACTCGGGAGCGGCGAGAAGGACACGGCGAGCGGAGTGGTGCTATTCCGGAGAATGTGCGAGCTGTGAACAACAAGCAACACCGATCTGTGCAGATTACGCCGATCTCGCCAATCCGAGCCGACGTAGCTTTCGAGCCGACTGAGTCTTGTCGGAATGATCGTGGACGTCCGGGGACGCTATCCGGTCGACAAGAACGTTGCATCGAGCTGGTCGCCGCCATGCCAACAGCTTATCGAAGGATTCCCGGCGACCCGGCGACCGGGACTGCAACAGCTCGTTAGACACTCACCCCACCCATCGCGACAAGCAGCTACTGTAGCGATTGCCTAAGCTGACCACAGTGCCCTCGGCACCATCTTCGCTACCGTCGGCATTGCTCTTGCCGCCAAGGGTGGTGACAAGAAGAAGGAGGCCGGTGCTCCCCCTGCCGCCAAGGACGACACCTCGATCAACACTGGCTCCAAGGAGGAGGACGACTTGTGAGTGTGGAAACGGGGAAGCATGCTCGCCGGAACGTAATATGTGGAAGGAATCGTCAAGGCCGCCGACATGGACAACGCAGAACTTGATTTTCCTCCCGACGCGGTCGGTCCAGGAGCCGTTGTGGCCTTGGCTTTTCCGGCTGTGACCCAACATCGCAAGCGCTGCATCAGCATCCCTCAGCTGTAGGGTAGAAGTCCTGAAGCTAACACACAGCATCCGTCAGTTCGTCGCCGCCGCCGAGGAGAAGGGAGACGCCAAGCATTAAGCATAGGTAGAATATGCATGAGTAGAACGCTAAGCACTAAAATTGTCTATGTCTGGGAGAACACTCCTTGGCTAACGGAATATTGACGCCAGCTAGAGGTACGCGGGCAGCACGGGATTGCCAGCGTGTCCATGGCCGCTCCTCGGCACATCGCCACCAGTGAGGAGGAACCTCTCATGGTCGGCGGCAGCGTCGACGAGCTCGTCAAAAGTGTCGAGCAGGGGGAAGACATCGATGATCTTGCTCTGGAGGGGTCCACGAAGCCCGTAAACCCACCAGAGGCGGTTATGCTGAGAGTCGACGTTCTCGCCACAAGCGGCAGCCGTCTTGCGATAAACGTCAGCGTAGGCGTGCACGCTGGTCTCGAGGACGAGCTGGCGGAGCAGCCAGCCATGAGTGCGGATCTTGGGGATGGTGAACTGCTCCAGGAAGTCTTCCTTGAAGACGGTGTACCAGTCTGCAGGGCGGCGGTGGTCGTGTACCTTGCGCCGGACCCAGTCGTGGTACCACAGCCGAGCGCGGCCCGTGAAGGCGTTCACGCAGTAGATGATTCGACGACGGTCGTCGGCGTTGAAGAAGGTTGGATGCGGCTTCATGTTCGCTTCGGCTAGAGCGATGAAGTCTTCGGCGGGGTAGGTGAACGAGCCGGAGAAGGGCTGCTGCAGGGGCACGGCGGGGAGGAGGTTGAGCGGTGCCATGGTGCCGAAGAGCGCGAGGCTGCCGGCAGGTGGTAAGGCGATGGAAGTCGAGGAAGGATGATGGGGAGTGAGAACGGGACCGGGTGACTATTTGTATGAAGGAAGACGGGCTCCTCCTCATAGCAGGCTCAACTTCAACTGCGCCCGCATGAACTGTTCGCACTCGCCGCGCTCGTTGCTACCCCACGATCACGTCGGCTGCGTGTATGTCCGCTCCAATCTCACACCGCCGAACGATGAGAGATACTACGGCGCAACGGCAGGTGCTTCCCGCTCTTGGTGCCTCCTGCCTGCGCCCTCTGCTGTGCGCCCTCGTCAACGCCCAGGAGACCTTCAACCTCACCCAAATCGCCCTCGTCGACGGCGTACTCCAGCTCCCTACCGGGTCTTCCCCACAGCAGAGGCGACCGTAGTGCGCGATCAATAGAGCGGCGGGCGCGATACGAGAAATCCGACGCCCTTCTACGTCTTCGACCTCCCTTCCCTTCCTCAGTCTCTGTAAGTGTCGGAGTCGTCGGCTCGACAATAGTGGGAGAGGGCAGCGTCGGCGAGCTCTCTGATCTCGGTCTCCTAGGGCTACGATCCGGTCGCACTGGCGCAATTGGACTCGCGCCGAACGGATCGACCCAATGAATCGTAAAGTGTGCAGGCTCCAGCCCCTGCTCGGCCAGCAACGCAATATTGACGGCATGTTCCAAGCTCGCCGTGCCCCAATCTGCGTCGCTGATCCGGGCGCGAATCGCCCCCGTCAAGCCCCAAATGAACCAGCGACAGTTGAAGTGCGTATTTGTGTCGACTCCACATTGGGCGGCCGCCTCACGCCACCGCCGGGCGTATGTCTCAACATCATCGCCCGTTTGCTCCAGCCTACGCAGGCTCGCTTCTGGGCCCTCAAAGAACGCCGCGAGCATCTCTGTGCGGAACTCTTCCCAGGCGCAGTCATTCGCCGCTATCCAGTCCATGATCGATTCACCAGGTTGTGGATACCGGAGAGACTTTGACGTCACAGTTGAGGCGAGATAGTTGTCCACCCAGAGCAATGCCCGACCATGGCACGCTCGCCGTAGAAAGTGGATCCGGAGCGAGACGTAGCTGAAGTAGAATGGGTAGGGGATCATCTGCGCTTCGGCGGCTCGGAGGAATGTTGTGATGTCTGGTGAAAGCGTGCCGGAGAAGTGGAGGGGTGGGAGGCATGGCGGCGCCGAGCGAGACCGATACCGTCGAGGAATCAGGAGGGGGACGTTGGCGAGCATGCTGCTGTTGTGAGCGCGGCGGTGATGGACATGTTCTTAGTCGTGAGGTTGCAGTGGCTCACGTAGACGGCCTATCATCGCCTATATGTACATACAACCTGCTCTTGAGAACTCATATCTCATGGTCAGTCAATGTGACGCCGCGAGACGCCCTATGACGATGCGTGTCTTGGACGCCTGCTCGCTACCACCCATTGAGTCATGTGGCGACAGCCGCGGCTTGCAACTATCACATAGGACATACAACATCTGCACGGCGGGGTATTAAGAGTGACTATGAAACTATGCTGGTATAGGGGATCGAGGTGATCTAGTTCACAGGTAGGGCCGTCGTTGCAGCCTTCGGGGGACTAGCGTTACCTAGAGCAAAAATTAGCTCTACATTATTAATTCGAGTAACATCTATCTTATTATTATTTGTTGCAAGATTATCATACCAAAATAGATATATTAATAGTATGGGA